>JAHZTW010000002.1:45163897-45182566 GCA_020283515.1 Alliaria petiolata | reverse complement strand
CTATTTATAGAAGTTTGAAAAGTTTGGATAGATCTTATCCATTTGTTGATCTTATCCACAAGTTCATCTTATCCACTTGTTGATCTTATCCACTCGCTGATCCTATCCACTCGATCTTATCAATGATGGAGAATGGATAATCATAAACTATTTTTAACAATATAATCATATAATCATAGATGATTATATAATCATAGATTCTATGATCATAAATGATTACATGTTGGCCTACTAGTCATGTATAAGAGCATGTGCAACGCTAGTTGCTTAAATGAGATCTAAATTTTGAAAAATATTAAAAAAAGGAAAAAGTAAGAAATATGTAGAGAATCGATCCTTGTAGTTCTTCTATAGGAATCGGTTCTTGTCCTGTTTGCATAAAAGTAAGACAAGTGTCTTTCGGTTAGTGGCTCTCTTTTTCATATATTTAAAATTAATTTATGTTTTTATATTATATTAATATTTTATAGTTAAGAAACATTTTCAACAGTTTGTGCGTTGATCATGGTCTAAGTAAAGTTTTCAAACAAGCATAATCATAAATCCAAGAAAATTGGTAATTACATACTAATCTAAATGTGAATCGTAGGATATGCAACTGGATATACTTTCAATTACATAACTAGAAAGATGATATAAACTAATCGAAAGAAATCGTGGTTTTAAATTATTGTTGCACACACTTGAATGAACTGTCAATTACGTAGATTATAATTTGATCCTAATAAATATTGATTTAAGAGAAACGAAAACTGAAATACAAATATAAAATCTAATATAACGTGTAACAATGAAAAATAGTCATTGTGTCGTCACAAATAGAGACTCGCAGCACGTCCCAATTCCGTAACTAATTTGTGACATAAATTTGGTCACAATACCATCACAATTGTTACGACTGATATTTATAGTCACAGTTTCGTCATTAATTGCGACAAATATCGGTTACGTCTTATTTCGTAGCAATATTGTGACGAAGTACGAAACAATGACAAAAAAATAGTCATAATATCGTATCTAAAACGTTGTAGATTTTTGATGAATATTTTCTGTCTCAAATTTTAGTCACAATAACTATTTTTTTAGTAGTGAATGCAGATTATATAATAACAGAATAATACAAATAACTCAATTACACTATGACGGGATGAGAAGTGGCTATCGATTTTGACGCTCCTTCGGATCCGCTAGGGTAAATTTATAACCCTAAGCGTTGAGTACTTAGGGGTCGATATCTATCGCAAAACAAAAGATGCGTTAGAGCAACCAAAGACGCAAAAGAAAGGGGGGTTTTGTTTGTCACGGTTTGAAGGTTGTAGTTTGTGAAAAGAAAGAAGACAATCCATGTTTATATAGACTTGGCTATCGCCTAAGCCTATAACAAACGGGAGAAAAGGAAAAATAACTTTTTAGAAGAAATGGAAGTTCAAAGTAATGGTATTGAAAGTGCGTAATTAAAAGTGCATAACCGAAATTACGATATTAAAAGTACGGTATTGAAAGTGCATAAACGAAATTGCATAAATGAAAGTGCGTAATTGAAAGTGCGGTATTGAAACTGCATAAACGAAAGTGCGAAATTGAAAGACGGTATTGAAGTGCGGTAAATCGATAAAAGACACGACGCTCGGCTAAATTGGTTTCGGTGATCGGATTCAACACGTTAACTGCTCTAATCAATACTTGGACCAGTTTCTAGTTCATGAATCTAGATCCATGCATTAAAAACAAACTTAGGCGAAATAAATCTTTAGAATACGGCTTAAACGAATAGACGCATAAAAACGGTTAATAAAATTCCCCCTAAAAAACCTTGGGATTCAACCCAACAAAAATAAACTACTCACACATAAGAAATCGAAGCATGGACATTATATATGAATGAAAACTTCGATTTATGGATGAGAAGTGAAGAGAGTTCAAGAACAATCTATCTCCCTTAGAAAATAAAAGACATAAACAATAAAAATGCTAAAAATGAAGAACAAAGTGTTTGTGGTTGCATTTATGGTGGCTTGCAAATGAGCATGCTGAAAATGAGAGGCCACAGGCGTGTATTTATAGGTCTTGGAGGCTCCTTAGGCGTCTCTTAGGTTTAACCCGCGTTTTGACGGCTACGGGAATGAGTTGGGCTTGACGGGATTAAAAACGGGCTCGGGAACGCCGACTTGGAGTGGTCGCGCGAGCGCTCGTGGCGCGGCCAAGGAGGGAGGGGGGATTTGCCGCGGCATGGACTGCTGGTGGCACGGGGAGGGGTGGCTTGGCCGCTCGAGTGTGGCACCATGGCGCGGTGAGATCAAGTCTGATCAAACCACCATTTCTTCTTTTGCTTCTTCCGCGAGACTGCTTGACATGCCTTCAGTAGAAGTTTCATAACTGCAGATCCAACCGTTAGTTTGCTTTCATTCCACTTGGGTTTGAAAGCTAACATTCCACTCTACTTGTTGAACCAATTTGAGAAGGATCATATGGTGGGAATGTCTTGATCGGAAGCCAAAGTTCTGGCAGTGTGTAATGTCGGTTTGCTCTGTTTCGCTCCGTTTTGCTCCGTTTTGAACCCTTTTTGCTAAGTTTATCTGAAAAGAGTCTCGGACATACAAATGCTCGAAATATAGGGGCCGATTGGCATTTACACTTTTAAGACTGTAAAGACTTTAAACACATTTAACAGTTCTCACAGTTTATATTTCACCAATCAGACTTTTGTGGCTTTATTTATTTGTACAGCCTTAAAAGTCACTTTTTCAGTTATTTTCATTTTTTCTTCTTTGTTTTCATTTTTTCCTCGAAGTCTCGTTTTAAGGTCTTTCATTCTCTTTCTTCACATAAAATTTTCTTTTTGTTCTTTTTTAAATCTTACTATTTTTCTTTTCCCCCAAAAAAATCAAAACTTTATATTTCACACTATATTAATTTTATCACAATCAAATTTTGCCTTACTAACAATTAAATTTTTTTTATCATTCTTTTAAGATCCATTTTTATATTATTTTATATCATAAAAAAATTATTAAACTAAAAAAATTTGAAAATTTAGCTAAAAAAAAAATTAATAGAAAAAACATAAATAATTTGTTAAAAATTTATATTTTTCATAAAAAAAAATTTTGATCCTAAAAAGTTATAATATTTAAAAATAACAGTCACAGTTTCTACAGTTTTTTTTCTACCAATCAGACTTTTAAAAATATATAAAGTAACAGTCACAGTTTTTACAGCCCAATTCTCTACAGTCAAAAGCCTACAGTCACAGTTTACAGTCCTTACCAATCAGGCCCATAGTCTTTATGCATTAAAACCTTAGTGAAATGCTTATTAAAGCATCCACTTATAATAGTAAAAATGGGACAAAAACGAGTGTTATCACATTACATACCTTAGCAGCATGCCCGCTGATATGCTTCATTATCAAATCATCATACTCCTTTGTGTCCTCATCCCTCATACTAAATGCAAGTTTAATAGCGGTTTCGTCTTCTTTTTCATCCCATTTGAAAGCTCTTTTTTGTTTTTCAAGATTAGTAAAAAACTTGTGTGCTTCTACGTCAGAAAATGCAGCTAACCTCTGTAAAGAACATAACACATAAGTACGTACATTCACAAAATATCATATATCTCTTAACTGATTTAAGCCAAAAAGCAAACAAAATAAACCTTGTCGTAATAGATTTTCCATTTGCTGGCACGATCTTCCTCTGTTATCCATTTCTCGAACATTTGCAAAGAGAAAAATGATTGGACTTGTTTTCTCGGGCATGTAGCCTGAGTACAGCTCACTCATGAATGACTCTATTTACATTTTTAGATATTATGAAAAAATATGAAGTTATAGAAATTACCATCATAATTGGTGTTCTGAAGTCATATATGGTAAATCCGGATCCTTCCTTTAGTAGTTCCGGCCACAAAGTGTGGAATAAACTAATAATTAGTCCTTTGATATAGTAACCGTCATAGTCCTGCAGAAATAAGAAAATTAATTGCTAGTAATTGCAATAATGCACCTTGAGATAAAGATGGAAAATAATAACCAAAACAGACTTACTTGATCAACCATTATCATAATAGAGCCATATCACAGTTTATAACAGTTCTCGTACGTCTTGCCAAACTCGAGTCCGATAATCCTCGCAATGTTCCTAATTTGCACATTTTTCTTGTCCTTTTTCTGTGACTTTTTTCACGTTCATAAACTTTCTTTGAAGCGGGTACACCCCATAGTAGTCACAACCCAGCTGTAACAGTCCCTTATTCTTAAAATGGTATTAAAACTATGTTGTAAACTAGAAGGGAAAAACTTAATCACTTTAGAAAAAACACCTCGCAAACCACTTAACTGCAAATGCTTTTGCAGAGTCGCCCTCAGTTAATATCAGACTGCATTCTGATCCTTTTGTTTCCGTCAAGTTTGCGTCTATCAATTTTGCAGGTAAACTGACAACGAAACTGGCTTGCTATATATATGTAAATAGATCATCAGTCAAAAAGGATTTTTCAGAAAAGCAGCCGTTTAACTTGCATTATCTTTCAAGATGTTGCAAGTTGAAAAATGAGAATCATACCTCAGCTTTGAAGCGCTTAATTGCTGCACCAACTTTGAGCGGTCCACGCGTTTCAGCTGCATTAAACCAATATATACCGTATTACTTTAAAAACAGAACTAACTATAGAATTATTACAGAAGAAGAACAAGAAGAAGACGAAGTAAGCTATTATTTATTATCATTCTCCTTATTCCAGCTAATGACATAATCAACACTAATTTTATCCACATTAATATTGCTAAGTTTTGTGACTCCATGAGGCAATTCAACCTCACCCTCCTTTAGGCGGCATATTATATGCCTCAAAAGTTTCCGCCTATCGTTCAGGAGTTTCAGCGTATCCCAACCATCATATCTCTCAAGTTCATCAACTTGAATTCCTCTATAAAGAAGAAAAGATAGCAGCACATCAATCAAAAACTACAACAAGGAAAACAAAGATAGTGCAATAGCCATATCAAAATAAGAAAGAAACATACTCATTCATCTCGATCTAGCTGCAATAATAGTCCACGGATTCTCAGATTGCAATTAACCTGCGGAAGCTAAAAATCAACAACAAGTGTAAAGAACTTGAATGAACCAAGTACGAGAACTAGGGACTACTTAGGATCATTTAAGTACACTGCATTAAATGCAAAAACTTAGTTCTACAATCGAAATCGGTGGTAGGTGAAAGAAGCAAAACAAACCTCGCGGCTTCCGAGTTTGAAAAGAAAAAAAAATCCAAAATTTGAAATAAGAAGCAGCAAAATGATTCTTATGTCTAATAAGAAGCAAAATCTAGCTGATTTGTCTACACTCTTATTGCACAATCGAAATCGGTAGGTGAAGAAGCAAAAAATACCCAATAAGAAGCAAAATCTAGCCGATTTGTCTACACTTTTATTGCACAATCAAAATCGGTAGGAGAAGAAGCAAAATGTTTTCCCGAAAAATAATCTCAAGTGATGATGATAACGGCATGGCAAGTTGAAAATTAACAAACCTTGATTCAAGAACTACTACTAAGAGGAGGAATTCTAAGAAGATATGGAACAAAAAAGACAAAGTATCAGTTACAGATGACAGGAATTCCAGGGCAGACGAGGAATCTGAAGATGAAGAACTCCATCTTACCGCATCGGGTGAGAGAATGAGTGAACAAGAAAACAAGCCCGAGAAATTTGAGGTTTCAGGCAAATAAATCGTGAGAAAGAGTTTTAATTTTTATGTATTTTTTTTAGGGCTTGTTTTTGTCTCTTCTGAGGAGACAGAAGAAATAAAG
Source organism: Alliaria petiolata (assembly GCA_020283515.1). Classification (NCBI taxonomy): domain Eukaryota; kingdom Viridiplantae; phylum Streptophyta; class Magnoliopsida; order Brassicales; family Brassicaceae; genus Alliaria; species Alliaria petiolata. The sequence goes on along the minus strand of JAHZTW010000002.1, from coordinate 45,176,755 downwards.
AGAGAGATTTCTCAGCCTTCCTACCTTCAAAATCCGAGAGAAGCTGCTCGATCAGGCCCGCCTGAAGATCGACCAGGCCAGAATTTCTTAGCCTCTTCCTCCTTCAAAACCCGAGAAACTCTGCTCGACCAAGCCCATCTGCAGCTCGACGAAACTTCTCAGCCAACCTTCAAAACCCGAGAGCAGATACTCGATTAAGCCACCTACTGATGCGGTAGGATTTAGAGCTTCGGTTTTTCAAGTTTTAAATTTATAAACCCTAATGCCTGCAAGTGCACAGATGTGCATTGTAGTATTTAAGGTGTCGAACCACAGGGAGTGTATGATTAACTACAGAATCAGTGACAGTTAGAAAATGTTCCTAAGACAAGAAGGAGGGTTTGGAGAAGGGTGTTTCGCGGACGGTGGCCATTGAATGCAGGAATCGTGAAGTAAGTTTATATAGAGCTGGTTGTCGATAACCTCTATATGAGGAAGAAAATAATAACAAACATGCAAACAAAGCATTGTGCTCAAGGGTGTTCTCTAGGGTACTAGGCGATTTTCCCTAAACTGAATCACTGGTTTTAACGACCTAACTCTGACAAAGCAAGATCGATCTATGAATGCCTATTTCGCAGGATACGTGTCCTAAACAAACACGCAATAAGATCGGGACAATAAACATTCAGACACCTTCCTGAATACGCATAAGCGCCCCAGGAAAGATGCGCTCTACCCTACTATGGTCTAGATCCGAGATTCAGGGCGTTAGCCCTTTCGAGATCATGCGATCAGACTTCTAGTTCATGACGCTAGACTCATGCAATAAAAACAAGTATGGTGAGAAGAAAACCCTAATATGACTAAGCAGTTGATAAGCCACTTATTCAAATCAAGAGATCGAGAACAAGACAATTAAACAAAAGAGAATCGATGATGATCTCAACCAACCCACGTGTATACACGAGAGTTAACCTCAAAACACCTAAGGACAAACTTCGATTTAACAACCTAGCAATCAATCCATGAATCCCCTTTGAAAACCTTTGAACACAACAGACGAATCTACCCTAACATGATTGGGGAGAGTAGAGACGAAATCAATGAATGCATGCTTGAATTAAACAAAGAAAGTTCGAGGGTTCGAGAGAAGACCTCTCTCCCCATCGATAAAAAAGCCTTATGCGGCAAGGTCTTTTGGTGGCTACAAAGAGAGAATAAAAGTTCCACGAAAACAATGAGTAGAGATGAGTATTTATAGGTCTTCAGGTCTTTTTAGGCGTCACTTAGGGTTCCACCAAGTTTGGGGGCTATCGGGCTTGATCTGGGCTTGAAAACGGGCTCGGGAATCGTCACTTGTTCTGGCCGCGCGAGCGACTGGTCGTGGCCCGGCCATTGGTCTTCTGAGCTTTCCTGGCGTGGCCAGGTTTCTTCTGAGGATGTGTGTGATGGGCCTTCTTGCTTCCTTCATAACTTGAGATCCAACCGTGGGATTGGACTCAAACCACTTCGAGGTGAAAGGTAGTAGTTCAGGCTATCTTGTCACCAAAATTCAGTTAGATCCTGTGGTGGGAAGGTCTCCGTCTCGTGCTAAACTTCTGTCAAAAAGCTCATATTTCGAAAATGTCCGTTTTGCTCCGTTTTGCGTCATTTTTTCTAAGATTAGCTGAAAAGAGTCTTGGACACACAAATACTCAAAAACTACTAAATATACATTAATACCTTAGTGAAATGCTTATTAAAGCATACACTTATGATAGTAAAAATGGGTAAAATATGCATGTTATCAACTCCCCCAGACTTAAACCTTTGTTTGTGCTCAAACAAAACAGAAATCTAAGTAAGGAAAAGAGGTTTAAAAACGTGGAAACTCACCAATACTTGGGAACTCATCAAGTCTAGTAATCGACCTGTTTGAGCCACGTAACTCGGAATCTAGCTTCAAGGCATTTGGGTTTAGTTACCTTAAGCTTTTCACCCTTCTCGGATACGCTTCATGGTCCCTTTGAGTATTTCGAGCTCTCTCTTGTTGTCTCCTTTATTCATTTAGGCGTGCGGTCTCTATCGAGGGAGTATTGGTCGACGAGACATTATACTCTTCTCTTCCAAACATCTAGACAAAGACATTTCAGACACAACTCTCCTATTTTCTCTTCCCTTAGTCGATTTCTCCCTACTTTTCTAGGGTATCATTTTATTTTTTCTATCGACTTTCTTATTCTATTTTTTTTTCTTCTTGGCTTGAGAATGATCACTTCTTTGAAGTTTTCATGGTGTCTGCGAACCGTCATGGTCCTTTAAGGAACTCGGGTTGCCATTCTCAAACTAAGACTTTTCTTTTCTATTTTTTTTTTCTTTTCTATAACAAGGGAAGATCAAGCAGAGGTTGCATTGCATCTACTTAGTCATGCTAAAGTTTAAAAGAGTAGCAAATTTCGAAGTACCTCAAGCCCCTTGACGAGAAGTTTTGATTCATTAGTTGCGGAGTCAACGCAAGATCCTTTGAGTACTCTAGAGATTAGAACTTTCTCCGTTGGAATGATCCACTCGCAGTGTTCAACTTAGTAAACCTTGCTTCTAAAACCGTGAGAATGGTCATTAAGGTTCCTTGTTCGAAATGACTTGTACCTAGCAAAGTTCATAGTTTCCGACTAAAAGAAAAAAAATTTGACTCTATAAAACGACTCGATAAATGATGCATGTATGCTTAAGACTCATCAAATCAAAGCATAGTTAGTAATATAAGAATCCCCCCCCCAGACTTAAATCAAACTGTCCCCAGTTTGTTTAAATCGAGTTGAGGTGAAAAAGATAGGTAAATTCCAGTACAAGCTTGTGAAGACTTACTTGAAAGCGGCGTTGGGTTTGGTATGAGTGGATGGGCGTGTGGTATGATTGAGCTAAGGAATTGATCATTCTCCTTATGTCCCTGCTTAGAATCGATTAAATTGAACAAAAGAAATCGAAAACTTAGCTCGAAAGGAAATGTGTTGCGCGGTTGAGCTTCCTTGCTTCGGATTGTGGTGGTGGGCGTATGGTGATGATGGATGAGGGTGGTGATAGGCGTTTGGTGGTGATGATTGGCTCGCCTTTGTTGAGAAGAACATGTACTCCGGTTGTTGAGTACTCGTCTTGGTTACTTGACCTTTGATAACACCTTTAATGAGAGCTGGAAAATCTTTGGTCCTTGCGTCTTGAAGATTGCATCACCTCAGAAACTTGAAGTTTGGGTCTATGCTGGCCTATACGGTGATGTGTTCGGGATCCCAGAAGACAGGTGTTGCTAGTTCGAACTTCAATGCCATATGAAATCCTTACTTGGCTTCGGTAAAGGTCTTGGTCGCGGAAGAGAGAAGCTAGTCTTCGGGAACTTTCTCTTCGCGGTTTGGTGAAGAAAGTTGCATCTTCTTCCTTCTGGAGCTTGCATAACGGTTTTGGAGGGTGAGACCGTTGTTTTCTTCTTCTTCTTCATGGATACAGGTCCGTTGAACGAGCTGGAAAAAGTTGAATGAGATAGATCATTGACTTAACTCAACTTGGATGGAGTCTTGTCTTGTCTCGCCGTCTTTGATGCAACAACAATATGCCGCGGTTGTGCAAGTTGTCTTTGCGGTCTTTAGGACGTGTTCAAGACTTGAAAGCTTTGCAAGTTTCCATCTTGTTCCAAGGCTCGACATGGGTTGAAAGAGACCCGGTTTGGTGAAGTTCTGGATGGAGAACGTTGCGGAAGAAGGATGGCCGCATGACGGGTAGTCGCGGCCGCGGCCAAGCACGTCCTCTCCGCGCCATCGTGGCTCATGGCGCGGCCCGGCTCCTTCTGGCCGGCCCACGGGAAGCTCGTCGCCTGGTAAGTGTTCTTCGAAACTCCTTCTTCATATTTTTGATCTTTTTGGTTTTTCTGATTTTTTTTTTGTGCTTTTCTTGATTTTCTGATTTTTTTTTTGTGCTTTTCTTGGTTTTCTGATTTTTTTTGGCTTTTGTGTCGTTTATGAAACTGTAAATAAGAGAAAAATAAAACCAAAAGTGAGTATTAGAAACCTCAAAAGAAAGAAGAAAAATAAATACCTAATGGGTTGCCTCCCATTCAGCACTTTTGTTTAGAGTCTTCTAGCTAGACTTGTATGGATTAAGATGTGATGAGCATCAACTAAAGGAAAACGTGGTTCCTTTAATCTCCATGCACTTGTCACTCGACGCTTGAGACATCATGGAAGACGCTCATTAATCAAAGGAAACAAGCCTTCACTCCTCATCTCGAATGGTCCCTGCAAATGCAAAGAAGCGAAACGAAACAAAGCAAGATCGATCTATGAATGCCTATTTCGCAGGTATACTGTCGTATCCTGCGTCCTAAACAAACACACAATAAGATCGGGACAATAAACATTCAGACACCTTCTTGAATACGCATAAGCGCCCCAGGTAAGATGCGCTCTACCCTACTATGGCATGGATCTGAGATTCAGGGCGTTAGCCGCTCTCGAGATCCTGCGATCACACTTCTAGTTCATGACGCTAGACTCATGCAATAAGAATAAGTATGGTAAGAAGAAAACCCTAATATGACTAAGCACTTGATAAGCCACTAATTCAAATCAAGAGATCGAGAACAAGACAATTAAACAAAAGAGAATCGATGATGATCTCAACCAACCCACGTGTATACCCGAGAGTTAATCTCAAAACACCTAAGGACAAACTTCGATCTAATAACCTAGCAATCAATCCATGAATCCTCTTTGAAAACCTTTGAACACAACAAACGAATCTACCCTAACATGAATGGGGAGAGTAGAGACGAAATCAATGAATGCATGCTTGAATTAAACAAAGAAATTTCGAGGGTTCGAGAGAAAATCTCTCTCCCCCTCGAGAAAAGCCTCATGCGGCAAGGTCTTTTGGTGGCTACAAAGAGAGAATAAAAGTTCCACGAAAACAATGAGTAGAGATGAGTATTTATAGGTCTTCAGGTCTTCTTAGGCGTCACTTAGGGTTCCACCGAGTTTGGGGGCTATCGGGCTTGATTTGGGCTTGAAAACGGGCTCGGGAATCGTCACTTGTTCTGGCCGCGCGAGCGACTAGTCGTGGCCCGGCCATTGGTCTTCTGAGCTTTCCTGGCGCAGCCAGGCTTCTTCTGAGCATGTGTCTGACGGGCCTTCTTGCTTCCTTCATAACTTGAGATCCAACCGTGGGATTGGACTCAAACCACTTCGAGGTGAAAGGTAATAGTTCAGGTTATCTTCTCACCAAAATTCAGTTAGATCCTGTGGTGGGAAGGTCTCCGTCTCGTGCTAAACTTCTATCAAAAAACTCATATTCCGAAAATGTCCGTTTTGCTCCGTTTTGCGTCCTTTTTCCTAAGATTGCCTGAAAAGAGTCTTGGACACACAAATACTCGAAAACTACTAAATATACATTAATACCTTAGTGAAATGCTTATTAAAATATACACTTATGATGGTAAAAATGGGTAAAATATGCATGTTATCACCTACTCCATCGATCAAGCCTACGAAGAAATAAAGAGAGATATTTCTCAGCCTTCCTTCCTTCAAAACCCGAGAGAAGCCGCTCGATCAGGCTCGCCTGAAGATCGACCAGGCCAGAATTTCTCAGCCTCTTCCTTATTCAAAACCCGAGAAACTCTGCTCGACCAAGCCCGTCTGCAGCTCGACGAAACTTTTTAACCTACCTTCAAACCCCGAGAGCATATTTTCGATCAAGCCACCTACTCCATCGATCAAGCCAACGAAGAAATAAAGAGAGAGAGATTTCTCAGCCTTCCTTCCTTCAAAATCCGAGAGAAGCCGCTCGATCGGGCCCGCCTGAAGATCGACCATGCCAGAATTTCTCAGCCTCTTCCTCCTTCAAAATCCGAGAAACTCTTCCCGACCAAGCCCGTCTGCAGTTCGACGAAACTTCTCAGCCTACCTTCAAAACCCGAGAGCAAATTTTCAATCAAGCCACCTACTCCATCGATAAAGCCAACGAAAAAATAAAGAGAGAGATTTCTCACCCTTCCTTCCTTCAAGTTTAATCGTTGTATGTTTTTAACAAAGTCTTGTATGCATTTTGCAGGAATGTCCTAGGACATTTGTTGGAATTGCCACATTTGACTCAACAATACACTTTTATAATTTGAAGCGTGCACTGCAACAGGTGTTTTGTTACGTTAGTTATACATGATTCGTTTACTAAACTATTTATAAGGGGGAATGGAGTAATCTTTTTCTGCCGAGACCTTTCTGCCTTTGGTATCATAGATTTGAAGGTGTTATATCTTGCTGCAGTGAAGTCTTCTGTTTTACTTAGCTATATTAATTTAGAATTTTTAGTTTTCTTAACTTGAAAGCCACTCTTCAGAACAATCATATGTTTTCAATTTGAAACAAATTGATTCAGTTTCGATTATGGTTTCTTTGTTGCTATAATTTTCCAGAATGTGTGCTCTCTTTTCTTGTTAGAGGTTGGTTCTGTTGTGATTTTGATTTCCCTGCTTATGTGCAGCCGTTGATCCTCATTGTTCCTGATGTTCAGGATGTTTATACACCTTTAGAAACAGATGTAATTGTTCAGCTATCTGAGGTGAGCTCTTGGCCACTTGTTTTCGTTCTATATTGAGATTTTTTATGGGTTAATTTGCTGCATAGCTAAATGTTGCAAAAGAATTAGGAATTTGGCTATAACAGTTTTTCGTATTAGTATTCGACATAAGGATACCCAGTGATTGATTTTTTTACAACAAAATTACAAGTTATGTCATCCTCTATGCGCGTGTAAATTTTCATAAATGAGGTGACAAAATATGCAATTTAGCCACGTGACTCATCTTCCTCATCTCTCACTCTCATTCATCCATTTTCTTTTCTTCTTACTTTTTTTTCCCTGCAAATGCAACGCAAACAAAATTAAACAATTTCACTCATGTAACATACATGCAACATGTGAGAACAAATTATTTTTTTCACACACATAGAGATACACTAATACGAAAATTAATATCCACTAATAAAGTTAGCTAGTTACTTAGAATGTTACAGATGTATCTTTATACTAACATGATACAAGAAATAGGTTAACATGTTAAGAAAATGTATAACTTTACATTTACTAATATATACGTGTAATTATTATTATGTTTAAAAAAACATGAGTTATTTATTATTGTAGACATTTATATAAGACTAGATATATCTTTATATTAACATGATTCAAAAAATAAGTTAACATGTTAAGAAAATATATAACTTTACATTTAATATGTGTATTTATTATTATGTATGAAAACCATGAGTTATTTATTATTTTAGACATTTATATATATATATATATAATGTGCGTTATATAGATGATTGAAAGAGAGATTGAGAGTACCGGAGAGGAATTTAAGTTTTTCGAAATCTTTAGGGATTAAGCTAGTAAATCTGTTTGATGAGAGTTGTCTGCATAAATCATTGACGTCGAAGATTCAGAATGATGGACGGAAAGTGATGTGGAGGATGAAGATCGGACCAGACGGTGGTGGACGGATCGGAGATATGCCTTGTCGGAGCCACCGGAGGATTTCTATGAAAGGAAAGAAATTGGGGTCAGGAGGTAGCAGAAGAGAGGAGGAGTTACGGCGGTGGAGGAGGAGATGGAGAAGGAGAGATACAAAAACAATGAAAAACTATGAAGATAAAACAAGCAACCAGATTTGGGTTAAAGATAAGGTGCGTGAGATTAAGATCGACAACATGGGGGTAAACTCGTCTATTTTGATGGTTAAATAGTTTCATGTTTGAACGTCCATAAAAATGTGTGATTTGTCTAATTTTGGTCCAACTTTGGGTTGTTCACCCAATTATCCTTTTTTATCCTAATCTCTTTCTTATTCTTTCTGTTAATTACTTTATTATGTTGGAATTCGGTGCCGTCAACACCTAGAGATTTTGCTGGGAAGTATGATGAGATACAAACGTGGATACTTGGATTAGAGTTAATTGTTTATTTGTTTTAATTGTTTTTCTGGTTTGTTTATTGTTAATAATGGAGACTTGGTCTTCCTATGATTTAGGAACACAACTCCACTTTCCCATCTTCTAAATTGTAGGAATCGTGAGATTTCAAACCTTTGTACTTCTTCTATTTAATAAATGAAAAACCAAAAAGAGGTAGTCATAACTACCCAAAAGAAAACACTTGTGTTCTTGAGTTCTTAGTTCTCTTGTTTCGATCAACATTTGATGATTCCATAATTGGGACCTATCAAAGTATCCCAACAATGTTTCAGGAAAGTAAGAGTCCTGAATCAGCTTTTGGTGCAGCAGTTAAGGTATGTGATTGCAAATGTAAATGCTTAAGTAGAAATTGGATGCAGTTAGGTGGTATGCACAGTTTTACGAGCTGCTAATTAGTAAGCATAAACAAAATCTGGGTTAATAATAATTTTGGAAAAATAATAAAGGAAAGTTTTGTGAGCGAATTGGTCAATGGGGCTGGTGATATAGCAGAGCGTGGCTTTGGTCTATTGCTCTCCTTGTGCTGTTGACTCATGTATCTACAACTTTTGTCCTCCTAGGCCGCATTCTTATCGATGAAGAGCACTGGAGGAAATCTCATGGTATTTCAAATCAGGTGTGCTGCTTATTCTATTTCGTCCCTTAGACTGATACTTTTGTTCCCAATCACTTGCAATCAATGTATACATCTTGAATCACCTGAAGTATGTTTCTTTTAGTTACTAGTTCATTCCTCTTCTTTTAGCACCTGTAAAACTTAAATGATATGATTACCATCTCCTCCACAGTTTTGCCTTCTGTTGGCATTGGAGCACTTTCTTCTGGAGAGGCCGATGGGAGAGCTAAGGCCTCGCGGATGAAAAGGTACAGATGCATTTTTTGTTTATTAATGTCTAGAAGTAATAGTTTTCTTTGAAATGCTTGTTTTTGTTTAGAAACTTGAATGGCATCTGGTCCTGAGATTGCTGTGTGTCATCATTGAAAGTAATTCCTCTTTAATATGATTTCAGGAGGCCCATAAATTACTACAACCCGCGGACAAAACTCTTAAGGACCATGGCTATTGAATATGCTGAATACCAGGTATACCAATAGATCTGAAGTGGGATTTAATTCTGCACATCAATCATTTACTGCATACTTGCATAGCACTTTATCTTAGTTGTTTCTATATATTTCCTTTTCTAACGCATCCAGACATGCCTCAAGTCTGTGTAGATGTATTTATCACAAGTTAGGCATCTATCTATACTAAATGAAAGAAGAAGTTTGGGGCTTCTTAAGCCATCCACATCAGTAAAAAAAACTCTCTATAATCATGCCACATCATCACATTTCTAATAAAAATAATTATTTAATATATTTATAACATGCTTAAACTAATATACTATTGATTAACATTTAAAAAATAAAAAATCCTTATAATAATAATAACACTTGAATATTGAGTAAATTGTATGCACTACAATAACAAAACGTATGACATATAACTTATTTTAACAAAAATAAAAATATATGATATGTATAATATTTTAAATTATTACAATTCAAATTGATGATAATCATGCGTTTAAATTAAAAATCGATAAAACATAAATAATATTATGGGGTAAGGGGTTCGTCCACACAATAATTAAAAGCATATAAATACGTACGATTATGTACATACTATTACTCTTATTTTTTTTGACAGCGTACATAATATTACTTTTGTATTTGGCTTAATACTTTTAGGCATAAACTAAATTAATTAGAATAGTATGAATCATCGTCTTTAAAACATGCATTGTTCCCTCTTGGTTTGCTATTTGCTTCTTCCTCCATTGCTTTCTTTTTTGCTGGTTCTTTATCTACTTCTTCATTAATTGCTGACAAAATGGTCAGCAGTAGATTCACTCTAAAAAAACTAGGAAAGATGTCCTTGAGTAAGGACAAAAGAGAAACTCATGTCTCCAAATGACGATAAAAAGATCATAAGACAAATAAAGGACATAGTTTAGCCGTGGGCAAATTATTCAGAACTGAAAAACCGAACCGAATCGAAGTGAATTAGAAGTTACCGAACTGAACCGGAACCGATCTAAATACCCGAATGGGTATTATAATTTTATACACGAAGAATCAAAACCGAACTGTGAATCGAATGGGTACCCGAAATATCCAAAATATAATTATATACCCACAAATATTTGTTGTATTTACACTTTTTAAATAACTTAAATACCCAAAATTAAAATTACAATCCGAATATATTAGTTATGTTTAAACCGAAACAACTAAAATACTCGAAATATTAGAAAATCTTTACTTATATTTGTCAAAATTAAATATTTTTTTTGTAAAATTTAACTAAATAACAGAAACATATATTTTTAAAGTATTTTAGATAAATTTTAAACAATTCAGGTATCCGGAACCAACATGAACCCGGACAGAACTGAAAGAAAAAAAAATACCCGAATGAGTCTTATTCTCTAGAAGCGAAATACCCAAATCTGAAAAGAACGGATCCAAGCCAAACGGGTATCCGAATTCCAAAGGCTAGCGTAGTTGATGGTGACTGGTGGGAAATGAGAAGAGACTGAAAGATATTTTATCTCATTAGGCAATGGATGGTTTAGAGGAATGAAAGTTTATCAAGTCATGCAAGCTATATAGATTAATTTTCGCATATAAAGTTTTTTGTTTTGGTTCACATCAATTGCAATAGTTGGGGCTTAGCACACTCTCCAACAATAAATTTCTTCAAGTGCTAATATTGTTTAATTACCGTGCCAACTTTTATAGCTTTTACGCTATGCCAACCTACATACAGAGTTGTGCCAAAAAAAAAAACTCTTATCATAAAAAATGCTTTACAATAATAAATATGTCACATAGTAAAAATAATAAAATGGAACCAACAAGCTAAATAGTAATTTTAAAACGTAATTTTAATTTCTTTCTTTTCTACTAAATCGTTGACCAAACTTTCAAAATTATTGCTCCTTAACATTTCTCTTTCGATAAATAAAATATCCAAATCACTCAATATATTTATTTCTAAAATAGTCAAGAGAATATAAGATTTTATCAGCTTCAGCTTTGAAAAATTCATTTCAAAATGCAACTTCAAATATTCATAATGGACGAACACATAGGAATATAAAAAACAACATTAAATTAAACAATCAGGTGTTTAGCATATGTTTAAAAAATTAATTTATTTCTATTTAAAATGTAAAATTGTTTTTGATTAAAAAAAACAGACTCTCCGTTAAACTTGCTTCCATAGTTAACACAACCTGTATATGTATTAAGATAAACCGGTTTTTTATATTCACCCGAGTTGTGATGATTACGTGGAAACTGAAAAGCACTATCAAGTATGATTCTAACACCAGAAGCAAGAGGCCAAGAGCAAGCAAGTCGAACGTTACACTCGCCACCTGACACGCAAACATCAAATAAAAGCCCCGCAACAAATGGTTTGAAAAATAACTCGAGAAATGCGTTTTTCGGGTTCCTCGCTTGATTTTAATTAGTAGAGTGAGGGACTTTCAATCGCATGAAGAAAGTTAGTGTTAGAATATATTAATGCGATTATGATGAAATTACCTGGTATATGTTAAGGCTAGCTTTTGTTGAGTCGTAAAAAGAGAAACTTCCGTCTAAAGAGTTTCATGTTGTACACTCACTTCAGCGGTATAATCCTCTAGTTCCTGCCATGATATCACGTAGTTAACACCATAAATCATAAACAATCGCCTGGCAGCACGTGGTTGAGAGAAACCGGAGAAAACGTGGTGAGAAATAGATAGTTTACCTTCTTCAGAGCCATGATTAATGGTTCGTTCTTTGATAGAAACGGTGCCACCCGAGGAGTTTGTGACAAAAGATCCAACCATGATCTCACATAAAAGGGATTTACAGCCAAACTACTGTCATCCGCAAAAAAAAATTGATGTCTTTTCCTTGGTGACCATAAATATGCCTCTGTAGGAAACAAGAAAACATTTAAGTTGGTTATCAGGAAAAATAACAAGAACATATAAATTTTATCGTTTTCTGTACTTGAATACGTATGGTATTACACTTGTAATAAGAGTGGGGTGGTGACTTTCCATGTTAACTGGGATCCCAATACCATATACTTCCCAACAATGGTGTGTCACAGCCTATTTGTGAAGGTCGTTGCAGGTTTTTTTTTCTTTTTGTTAGATGATAATCGAGGTTTTCCACGACACTTTTGTTCATTTGAGTGTCTTAGGAACAAAAATTCAAATCTATAATTGTTACTGTTTGACCCTTTTTCTGTCTAAGATCGTGATAATATTTGCTAAAGAGAATATACGAGCTGTCAGATCATAAAGAAACAGAGCTCAAGACTGCAATTGTTGAAAGTGGGAATGTAACACGCCGACCGCCCCTACCGGCGAGTCACCCATTCCTCCGTCGGACTCGTGAATCCCGCTTCTGTCCGACGGTCGGTGCGTTATTTTTTTTGGTGGCCCGACCGACTGATTTACTTGTCCCTGCAATCACCACGTGACCTTTTCCCGTGTTTTGGCCTCACTCACACGGTTTCGCAGAGGACTTCTGTTACACCCCGACCCGGCTAACTATACCGCGGCCGTGCCTCCAACCGTACTTATCATACCATGACCGTACCTTAGGAATTTTTCGCCTTTTTCCTTAAAAGCAAACAACCTAACACAGTCCAACCCATGGCATGAGCCCATTCGCGGCTTAACTAGCTACGCACCTAATCCAGTGCCAGCTAAACAAAACCTTGCTCCGCAAGATCCATGAACGTCCCATACCGTCCAGACCGCCTTAACAACTTCATTCCACACTCTTGTTGGCTCAACCACTGTACTGGCCAACCTACGAAACA
>JAHZTW010000002.1:45152974-45163198 GCA_020283515.1 Alliaria petiolata | reverse complement strand
ATGGTGTTGAGGCGTTTGATGTTTCTTGTCAGCAGAACTTTCTCATGCGGTCGGTACTTATGTGGACTATTAGCGATTTTCCGGCATATGGCATGTTATCTGGATGGACAACGCATGGAAGGTTAGCATGCCCTTCTTGTCAAGATAACACAGATGCATTCCAATTGAAGCACGGACAAAAAACGTGTTGGTTTGATTGTCATAGGCGATTTCTTCCAAGCGACCATATTTTTCGTCGGAGCACGACGTTATTTAGGAAGAACCGTCGAGTATTTGAGGGTCCACCTCCTCATTTAGATGGAAATTATGCGTTGACTCAGTTTAGAGATTTTGGTGCAGAGAGGACCTTTGAATGTGGTGGTAACGGGCATTATCCTGTGAATGCTTGTGGTGACCTACATAATTGGCACAAGAAGAGTATTTTTTGGGACTTACCTTATTGGAAGGACCATTTATTGAGGCATAATCTAGATGTGATGCATATTGAGAAGTATTTTTTCGAGAACATAATGAACACCGTTCTCAATGTCCAAGGGAAGACAAAGGACAACGTAAAGTCTAGATTGGACTTGCTAGAATTTTGTTCTCGTAGGGCGCTACATATTTCAGCGAATGGGAAGGCCCCGGTCCCAGCTATTCGATTGGATGCACCTTCAAAGGATGTGTTTTTCGACTGGATTGCCGATAGAGTTAAATTTCCGGATGGATACTCATCTAATCTTCGAAACTGCATTGATCGTGGAGAAGGAAAGTTTTCTGGAATGAAGAGTCATGATTGTCATGTTGTGATGCAGCGCCTCCTTCCATTTGCTTTTGCCGGTCTTCTACCACGTAATGTCCATGAAGCAATTGCAGGTACAATTAACAATTAATTAAATATTTTATATATTTTATTCAAGAATTTCATGAATATTAGCTTTTAATTATTTCTGAATATATTTCTCCTTAATGTAAACTTTGCAGGGATTGGTTCATTTTTTCGAGATATATCCGCGCGATCTCTTACAATAGACGGTATCCAAAACCTGGCGGACAGAATACCCGTAATACTTTGCAATCTAGAGAAGATATTTCCACCCTCCTTCTTTGATGTTATGGAACATCTACCAATTCATCTACCTCGAGAAGCAGAACTCGGGGTCCCTGTTCAGTATCGTTGGATGTATCCTTTCGAGCGGTATATGTTTCATCTCAAGAAGAAGGTGAAAAATTTAAGCAGAGTCGAGGGTTCTATTGTCGCGCAGAGCATCAATTAAGAAACCTCTAATTTTGCGGAGTTCTACTTTCCAACACAAGTTAAAACAAAGATTCGAAGACCCGCTCGACATGATGACGGAGGCGAGAGACCATTATATCCGGTCTATGTTCCTAATATTTTCTCCCATATTGGAAGACTTAGTGGAAAGGGGAAGAAGCGAAAGTTGTCAACCGTTGAGCATAATCATTTGCATATGTATATTCTCACAAACTGCGACTAAGTTGAAGAATATGAGAGGTATTAAACCGAGCCCATTGAATATTTGATCTTAACATATATATGTATAATTGATCATGTCATTTATATAATATAACGTGTGTTGTTTACTTTCATAGGATCTATATGGCTCAAATGCGTTATAATCATCCACAGAAAACCGAGGTAGAGCTTATCGAGCTAAAACAAGAAGATTTTGGACGTTGGTTGCGATATTATGTAAGTGTAGAACTAATAGTTTGATCTTAATTAACATATATATGTATAATAAATGTTTTAATTATTACGAACTCATTTATGCAGGTTACGATAAAGTCCTCTGTAGGTCATTTATTTCCCACGTGGTTAGAAGAGTTAGTGCAATTTCCACTAACGGTCGCTCGGTCACATATGATGTATTGCACCCGGGGTTACGCTTTTAAGATTCTTCGAGATGATAGGAGCAGGCCGACTTCTGATTACGGGGTATCCACTCAATCCGGTGATCTTGTATACTATGGTGTCCTTCGCGAGATTTTAGAAGTTCATTATCCAGGAATGTTGGACTTGAGATGCGTTGCATTCTTATGCGATTGGTACGACCCATTAGATGGAAGTGGTGTGCGACACGACCAATTTGGTGTTACATCAGTACATGGAAGAAGACGACTCCAGACATATGATCCATTCATTCTTGCTTCACAAGCAGACCAGGTTAGTTTTATTAATTTCTGAATCTTTTAGAGATATAATTAATTTTTCATTTACATGATTTTGTTAATATTTAATTTTTATGGTGTATAGGTATGCTATATTCCCTATCCTCGAGTGAAAAACAAGCAAGACCCATGGATTACAGTGACACCGATTAACCCGAGAGGTAGAGTTTATGGGATATCTGAAAATGATCCTTTGCAACAAAATACTGTTGCTTTAGCTTCCATAGATCATTCCCTCGAAGTCGAGCTCGTAGTTGACTTCACTGTAGATGCGGACGATCGAATATTTGAGGATTCAGAGGAAGAAATTGATGAATTTGGAGAAGAATCTGATACGGCGTCTTTAGATGATTCATCAGAGTCAGGAGATTCAGAGTAGTTTTTTTTTTATCCTTGTATTGTAATAAACTTGTGTAAACATTTATTTTTATAAATTTAAAAGTACACATTTGTGATTTAAAAACCAAAAAAAAATATGAATCATACGTTTATAAACTTTAGTATGATTTGTAAAAAAATAGAGTGAAAACTTCATACACAAAACCACCTTTTAAAGATGCCGTCGGAAATCCGTGGGAAATTTCCGACGGATTTCCGACGGATATGAACATAAACATAATTTTACATGTACTCGGACATATTGGAGTTAAAACTTCATACCCTAAACCACAATTTAAAGAGGCCGTCGGAAATCCGTCGGAAATTTCCGACGGAATTCCGACGGCCTCTTTAAATTGTGGTTTAGGGTATGTTTTAACTCCAAATTTTTCAAAACTCCTATAATAACTTTTTTATATGGTTAACAAATGTACAATCTGATCTAAATGTAATCTAATACATAAATATTAATGTTTAGACAAAAATTTGAAATATGGTTAAGGAGTTAGATAAGTGTTAGTATATAGTAATGTAAATGTTTTGGAAAATTATATGTTTGTTGAATTTTATTTTCTAAAACAATTGGAAAAACAAATTGTTTTAAGAATCAACATATTTTGTTAATGCTACATGTTTAGTATTGTTTAAATAACAAATTTTGCATTTTTGAAACCCAAAACCCTAAATATACCCTAAAGCCGTCGGAAATCCGTCGAAAAACCGAAATCCGTCGAAAAATTTCGACGGATTTCCGACGGATCAAATTCAACGATCCGTGTGATGCGTTGACTAACCAATGGAAACGCATGCAACAAATTTCGGTATATTCGAAATCCGTCGGAAATCCGTCGGAATTTTCCGACGGATTTCCGACGGATTTCGATTTTTCGACGGATTTCCGACGGATTTCGAATATACCGACGGATTTCCGACGGATTTCGGGTTTTTCGAGAAGGCGCGTCCTCTGGCCGCGTATTGATTATTTTTAATGATTTTTGCTAAAATCCGACGGATTTGATCCGTCGGAAATCGTTATATATATTAAAAACCCTTTCTTTTTCCCCATTTCTTCTTCTTCTCTTCTCTTCTCTTCTCTCCTCTCTTTTCCGCCGGATTCCTCCGCTCCTCCTTCTCTCAGCCGCCGGATCCCGTCCAGTAGACACCTCCTTCTCTCCCAAAATCTTCTCCTTTCCTCCTAAAATCATGGAAAACTCGTAAGTCTTCTTAAACTTGTAAGTTTTTTTTAAGATTTTGGTGTGTAAATCGGGTTAGAGGGTTAGAAAACTTGATTGAAATAGAATTGTTGTTTGTTGCGTGATGTTAGAAGGTTAGAATTTAGTTTTTTAGATGTGAATCGGATTTTAGGGTGTTAGAAATTAGGGTTTTTAGATTTAAGGTTTTAATTAAATATTTTGTATCTTTTTTCTTTGATTTTAAAATTATATTTCATAATAAACGAAATTTCTTATAATTTCTTATAAGAAAGTTTTTATTTTCTTAAAAATAGAATTTTAAAGTTTTTCAAAAATTTATTTTAATAAAAACGAATATCTTATAATTTGAATAAGAAAGTTTTTATTTTCTTAAAAAAAAGAATTTTAGAGTTTTTAAAATTTTTAATTTAATAAATACGAATTTCTTATAATTTATATAAGAAAGTTTTTATTTTCTTTAAAATTGAATTTTGTAGTTTTTCAAAAATTTATTTTACTAAAAACGAATTTCTTATAATTTGCATAGGAAAGTTTTTATTTTCTTAAAAAAAAATTATTTTAGAGTTTTTAAAAATTGTAATTTAATAAATACGATTTTCTTATAATTTTTATGAGAAAGTTTTTATTTTCTTTAAAAACAAAATTTAAAAATTTTTAAAAAATTTAATATAATTTCTATAATAAAAAAACGAATTTCTTAAAATTGTTATTTAAGAAAGAAAGATTTTATTTTCTTTAAAAATTAAATTTTAAAATTTTTTAATGCTAATAATTTATAAAATTAAATTTTTTTGATACTTTGAAATTTCAAAATATAGTTTTTACTTTTGTTTTAATGCTAATGTTTATTTTTTTCTAATGTACAGAGAATTCCCGCAGCAACAAATCTCTGGTGGCCGTTCTCGTTCTCGTGGTGGCCGTTCTCGTTCTCGTCGTTCGACAGATACCGGATCTTCTGGTGATGTTCCGGAGTCCCAAGAATCCGCTGCCCGCAGTCGGATTTCTATCGAAGAACTTGTTCAACAGCCGAACCGGAAGCACTGCACCAAACTCGACCCGGAGTGCGAAGATGGTACATGGTAAGTTGTTGTCTAAAATTTTTAATATTTCTTCACCTTTAATTATTGTAAAATTTAAATATGTTTATAAAGTTTTTTAATCTACAATTTTTTCAGGTTCGGATTGGACCCTGAGATCAACAAGACCATATTGCGGATGTTTCATACCATGTTGCACCACCCATATGAGACCTACTCATCGATGCCGCCTGACGTGAAAGATTCATGGCATCGATCTTTCGCCGTAAGTTTTTTTTAAAAGATTTTCAAATTTTTAAACAAAGTTTTTATTTCATTATATCTTATGTAATTTGTTTTTACAGCAAGAGTTCACTTGGGATTGGCGGAGAACCAAAACCGTTCTCGCTGAGTTCGACAGGTTCACCGCCATCCAATACACGAGACACATGTACGAGTGGAAGCAAAAGTTCATCGAGGAAAAAGATCCGCCGAAGGATCTCGAGGAGAATGTCTGGAACGGTTATTGCGAGTATTGGAGTCGGCCTGCCACAAAGATACAATCCGAAAAAAACTCGAAGAACCGGAAGAGTGACCGAGGAGGAAAGGGCCTTTATGTTCACAACGGGGGCGCAAAATCGACTTTACGTCAAGTGGCTGAAATGGTAAGTAAATTTATTTTTTCATAATTTTCTTATTTATTAAATAGTTTACCTTATATAATTTTATTTTTCAAAGACGATAGAAGCGGGTGGAGTCGTTCCCGATTACCTCGACGTTATGGAGACGAGGCACACCAACAAAAAGACCGGGGAAGTCCAAGACGTCGGTGTTCGGGAGGTTGTGGAGAAATGTAAGAAGAAGAAGTTCGATCGGCTGACCCAACTCTCCCAGGAAAATCCAGATGACTCGACCTCCTCGAACGAGCTAACCCGAGATGAGATCAACGACATTGTTCTCTCGGTAAGTTTTTTTTATTTTTATTTTTATTTTAATTTTAATTTTAATTTTAATTTTAATTTTTATTTTTATTTTAATTTTTGATATCTAATATCTTAATAATTTTGTTTAGGAAACTCGGAAAGTAAAAGGTCGAACCGTAGGGTTAGGCCCACTTCCGAGATTCGATGGAGCTGATTCTTCTTCTTCGGGTTTTCGTTACTCTTCGCAATATCAAAAAGAGATCGAGAGGCTTAGCCAAGAAGTTAAAGAGCGTGATGTGATTGTCGAAGAAATGGGGAAGAAGCATGAACGGTTGGAGTCCGAACACCAATCGACACGGGAAAAGCTACGCCAGATGAAAGAAATAATGGAAGCTTCGTTTCCACATTTGTTTAAAAAGTAGTTCGTTTGTTCTAAACAATTTTTTTTTTGTCGTTTTTAATTTTTATTCTAAAACAAATTTATAATATATTTTTATTTTCTAAAATTTTAGTTTTAATTTTAATTATTAATATAAAATTAAATTCGATATAATATATATTATATTTTTTACTAATTTAACGAATTATATAAATCCGTCGGAAATCCGTCGGTTTCTGTCCGTCATAAATTCGTCGGTAATTAATCTGTCGGAAATGAATCCGTCACAAATTCCGTCGGACATCCGTCGGAAAGAATCCCTCATAAATCCGTCGGAAATCCGTCGGATATTCATCTGTCAGAAATTCTGTCGGACTGCCGTCGAAAATGATTCCGTCGGTAAGTCGTCGGATTCATCTCCGACGGAATCCCGACAACTTTTCGATCTACTTTTCCGACTACTGAGTCGTCGGAAAGCCGTCGGAAATATTCGACCACTTATATCCGTCGGAAATCTATCGGTTTTATTCCCTCGGTAATCCGTCGGAAATTTCTTACGGATTACCGACGACACAAATCCGTCGGAAATTTCCGACCAAAGTTGAGTTTCCGACGAACTATAACCGACGGACCATTTTGGTCAAAAATCCGTCGGAATCTGACGGATTTTCGATCAAAATGGCTGTCGGATTTTGGTGTCTTTCTTGTAGTGTCGAGGCTTTCCACGACACTTTTGTTCATTTGAGTGTCTTAGGAACAAAAATTCAAAACCATAATTGTTACTGTTTGACTCTTTTTTCTGTCTAAGATCGTGATAATACTTGCTAAAGAGAATATAGGAGCTGTCAGATCATAAAGAAACAGAGCTCAAGACTGCAATTGTTGAAAGTGGAAAGCTCAGGCAGGAGCATTTAGCATACTGCAAAGGTTAACATTATGAAGAAGAATTAATTGCTGTTTTTTTTTTTTTTTTTTTGCATAGGATTTTGAGAACCGATGAAGAAGAACTAAACGCCACCAACTTTCTGATATATATGTACTATCAACCATTTTCATGGATCCCTTGAAAGTTACCAGTGACTTCCCTTAGACAGATTTTTGCTCCATCATTTAAGTCTTAAAGAAATTTTGGAAGCAGATACTGAACTTGAGAGAGATTCTGAATGAGAGAAGACAAAGTGGTTGATCACAAACAAGGCTGAGAAGGCTATAAATCAGGATCAGGAAGAATGAACACGACAAGGGGGTTGTCAGAAACCGAACGTGTCAAGTCGTATGCATAATTTGTTGGTTAAGGTAAGAGCAAAACCGTGAGTTACGCTTGGGTTCATAATTTCTCGGTTCATACCGAAAGTTATATGAATTGAGTTTAATGATTGTTTGCTTAAACTTGTCTTGATGACCATTATTCATTGTTCTGAATGACATGGCCTTGATCATGAATCCATGATCGATTCAGGGCTGAACATAATTTATGGTCGTGCAATAGACTTAGGGGCCGAAAGAGTCTGACAAGAAATGTCAAAACTGCGAGATCGAGTGACTGACATTGGCATGATAATAGACAGATTTGCATACTTATGCGTGATTGGTTCCTGCATCGGCCCTAATGCGACTGGAGTACTGTACTTACTATGCAGTTTCAATTGGTTACGCCTCTTTGGCATAAGTGGTGTGACGTTTAAAGCAAAATACTAAACAAGATAAAACATTTCCATAAAATTCTGTAAATTCATGTGACTAACAAACTTACTTCAGTCATGGCCTATGTAAATTCATATAGTTGACATTAACCACATTTCGTCTCTGGTGTCTTTCGAATAGAACAGTTAGGCACTGAGTGAAATGGAGATGAGGGACGATAGTTTGAATTTCTTGATCTTTGCAGAGTCTCGTGGCTGAAACACAACCTCGGTGCTCGATCTTACGGTCACTTCCTTCGACTCTGATCCTGAACTGCCTTCACTTCTGTAGTCCCTATACGAGTACAGAACCTGCAACCTCGAGGGAGCTGCAAACCCGATTTACTTTTTAGGTTAGTTACACTCGATTTCTACCATTTTCGCTATAAATACACACTTCATGTATCGAAATCACATCACTGGGAACGAAAACGAAGCAGATTAAGGTCCTAACTGTTCCAAACATCAATCTTTTGCATTCGTGTTTGCGTTTACATGTGCAAATATTCTAAAAAACATTCAGATTTTTAAACTTTAAGAACATTTTTGCAAGATTTTAACAGACACTGAAGGCAAAACAGTCTTCCGTTTGCATTTGGCGTCTGCGATTACAAAATTAACAGATGAATTTTGTTTAAAATGCTAAAGATTGTGGTTCTTTTAAAATAAAGCACACTCCCCGTAAACGCAAAGATAAACGCAAATGCAAACAAATACTCGAGGCCTAAAGAAAGAGAAATTACCGAATCCAAGCATGCTTGTTTGCTGGATAGAGATACGGTCAATTTTTGATCTTTTGATATGTCTCAAAGCTAAAGTGTCTTCCTGCTTTCCTTTAAACTCGAGGAACTCCCCTAACACGATTTTGCTACTTTTAAGCTCCACCCTGCATCATAATCAACCTTTAGAGAACAGAACTACATCATCGAGGGTTAAAGAGAGAACCCAAAAAACTCGCACCACCTCGTACAAAATTTAAATTTAATTTCAATAAAGACAAGAGGAATGACCTATCCCACATTGGAGCCGTGCCAAGGATAAAATCAAGTTTTTGATGCGAAGATTCCTGCATCTCTTTCCCTGTGCTGAATGCGCCTTTAACCCAACCAGAAAGTTTATTTTTCGATACTGGTTTTAGATGCTGCCACTCTTCATACGTGGTTACCTCACTCGGGAATGCATGAAAGATACTGAAAGTAACAGAAAATTACGTTTTTGCATCACTAGAAAATCAAAAGGTTCTGTAGTTGCAATTGATGTTTCTTTCTCTAGCTCTTTACAAACATAAGAGGAAAATGAAACTACTGAAGGCAGCAAGGATAAACAATACATACCGAAAACTTGGATTGGGAATTATAACTCTGCAAGACAATTTTCCTTCTAGTAAAGTAACACCCCTCTGTTCAAGATATGATTCAAGAACTGAAGCTTGTTTCTTCACCTCAGCCAGCTGAGAAAACACACATCTATTAGTTAAAAGCAAAGTAGCATATATGGATGATGCAGGTCAGCTGTGTAACATATGGATAAATTTCTTAAATCAATTGGTACATTCTGCCTAGATGTCTTAAGATCATCCATGATATGGATCATTAACTGCAATTGATGATTCTTTCTCTAGCTATGTCAAGCCAAACTCTGGACATATTTGATTTATGAAACTTATCCATATCATCTTGTATTCAATTGGTATATCTTGCCTAGGAATGTGGAAGTACAATCCAGGAGAAAAGAAAGGAGAAACAAGCGCATTCTTATAATCAACAAGACGCAATTGTTACACCAGCAGTCCTAAACTATTTCTTAATCTACTCAAGCGACAACCAGACTCTGCACTTAGCCACATTCTTTTGTCCGAAGAGAACCTTACACGAAGAGAACTTACTCATTTCGTAGTGTAACGCTTCAATCACTTCTTATTTACTACATTTTTTTCACAACGTCATGACCATAAAGTTTCAATCCATATGACAATAATAGCAGAGTTCCAAAATATCTTTCTTCTATCTATAGAACATCAAAGTTTAGAAAATCACCCACAACAACAACAACAATAAACGCCTTGGGTGTTCAAACTGGGACCATTGCGTAAACATTGCACAAAGGATAAGATTCATGTAAAGCAAAATACATTTAAGAAGATTATCAAACGAAACAAGATAAACTTACTGGATCAGGGTAAGTCTCAGTTCTATGATGCTTCCCACCTTCACAAACCCAGCTTCCATCACTCGTTACCGTGACAAACCCAGATAGATTCTTGACACCGATCACCACAACTTCTCTAAAACCGACATAACATTTCTTTCTTCAAGCTAACACATATTGTTCGCTCACCTCGAAAAAACACAGAGATAACAAGTGAGAAATTTACCCTTTAGTAACGAGAACAACATCGATGTCCTGTCTAGAAGCAGTGTCTGCATCTGGAATTCGAAGACCTACATAAGCTTTTCCTCC
>JAHZTW010000002.1:45097982-45151855 GCA_020283515.1 Alliaria petiolata | reverse complement strand
GACGATAAAAAAAAAAGCAACACAAAATGAAAAAAAAAAAAAAAAAAAAAAAGGTCTCAATGGGCTTAAACAGAATAAAATAATTCGACGACAAAAAAAAAGGAAAAACAAAAACTTCATTAATTTTATTTAACTTTTGTGATTTAGTTTTAGAATTTGGCAAAATCAAATTTTCTTTTGATGAAACTCTCACTTTATATATATGATATTTTTGGATTTTGTTTTTGTGCTTTAGAGTTCGGAGCGAGGCTCTTGTTTGATTTTAAATTTATGTTAGTTAAGTCTAAATTTCAAAAGAACCTACCATAAGAAGGGTTTTTTTTTATAAATAGATTTGTTCTTATTCTTTATTGATAAGTGTTTATCTCGGAAAAAAGGGTGTATTGGATTAGGAATTTTAGAAGATTTGATGTTTCTTTTAAAATCCCCTGTTATTGAACTGATTTCTAAATGTATTACCAAATCCTATGTTATTAAATTAAGAATTTATAAAAAGTAAATCAAATCCCAATAACAAGTGGATTTTAGAGGATTCTAATGGGGGTGTATTGAAACTGAAATTTGGAAGAATTTGGAATGATTTGAGTTTTAATGAGATTTTAGATGATTTTGGGTGAATTAGGAAATTTCTTACGATTTGTTATTAAAGTCTATGAAATCTCACCTAAAACTATGAGATTTGGTTTTTTATATTTTTAACTAACAGCCCCCACCAAAACCACTTAAAATTACTCATAATCCTCTAAAATTCACTACTTAAAATATTTCCAATAACAAAGGATTTGATTTACTTTTTATAAATTCTTGATTGAATAACATAGGATTTGGTAAGACATTTAAAAATCATTAGTTCAATAACATTTTAAAAGAACCACTAAATCTTCTAAATTTTTTTAATCCAATACATCCCCCTAAGTGATTTTAAGTGGTTTTTGTGGGGTTTGTTAGTTAAAAATATAAAAAACCAAATCCCATTGTTTTAGGTGGGATTTCATAGACTTTAAAAATAAATCATAATAAATTTTATAATTCACCCAAATTCATCTAAAATTTCATTAAAACTCAAATCATTCCAAATTCTCCCAAATTTCAGTTTCAATACACCCCCCCAAAGTGTTTACGTTTTATTTTTGGAAATGATAAACAATAGAGAACGAGTTCTTTACCTAATTGTTTTGTACCTTATTGATATATTTACGTTTTATTTTAGGATTTTTGCAAATTTTGTTATTTTTTAAATTAGCACTTCTTTTTAAGGTATTATCACTTTCAGATACTGTTATAATTTTTTGGACGTTATGTCTTCGGTCTATGCTTGAATGTTGTCCCCATGCTTTGCCTAATTCTTTCAAATTACAGACTTATGCATCACCTACAAAACAATTTTTTTTGCCTATTCCCCTAAATTCAATTAAAAATTATAATCGCGATCCATTTACCAAATTGCGTTTTAAGCGCATCGCGATTTGGTTGGGAATATGCAGGAAAAAAAATCGTTTGGAGGGGAATAGACATAGCTCTATAATCTGGGAGAATATGCAGAGCGTGTTGAGTTGGGGGCTGAGCGCAGTCAACCCAATTTTGGGTTTTTCAAAATAGCTAACACATAGTTAGCTTATTTATATCCACAACATATATTGATATAGTAAAAAAATGTATTTTGCTATGAAAAAATGGTAGCAATGCGACAACACAAATTATTTGAAAAAAAAATCAAAACAAACTAGAGTGTTTTGATTTGAAGAGCTAATAGGAAGAAGTATACTCAGACCTATAATATGATATGTTTATGTATGTGAAACACTCTACCGATGCTAGTTTTTTTTTGTTTTTTTTCCTATAAATTGTATTAATAAGAAGAAGTATACTCGGATCTATAGTATGATATGTTTATGCATGTGAAACACTCTACCGATGATAGTTTTGTTTTTTCCAATAAATTGTGTTATTTGTTATTAAGTGGAAGTTGGAGTCAAATAGTTTGAGAACCTTATCAAAATAATGTTTTGAATAACTTTTTTATTTTAATTTTTTTTTTTTTTTAAATAAGGTGGCTTAAAGATTAGGAAAGAGTTCTCCCTTCTTCCCCAAATTGGGTTGATTGCGCTCATCGCATAAAGAATGTAGTGTTTCACATTACATAATGTTTATGTATGTGAAACACTCTACCGATGCTAGTTTTTTTGTCTTTTCCAATAAATTGTATTAATAGGAAGAAGTATACTCGAATCTATAGTATGATATGTTTATGCATGTGAAACACTCTACCGATGATAGTTTTGTTTTTTCCAATAAATTGTGTTATTTGTTATTAAGTGGAAGTTGGAGTCAAATAGTTTGAGAACCTTATCAAAATAATGTTTTGAATAACTTTTTAATTTTAATTTTTTTTTGTCATAAAGAAGGTGGCTCAAAGATTAGGAAAGAGTTCTTCCCTCTTCCCCAAATTGGGTTTAACTTCAATAGAAGAAAAAAAGAGAACCAATTATAGAGAGCAAAATATAGAATATGTTTTGATTATGGTGAGATATTTGTACCCAAAAAAAAAAAAGAATGTAGTAATTTATAAAAGAAATATAAAATATGTTTTAGAAATATATTAAAAGAGAAATCATGCATTGATCTGCTTTTAGTGGGTGGATGACTTCAATACCTTATAAGAGATATTTTACATATTTTTCTTTTGTTTTTATCACAAAAAAAATCAAAAAACAAAATGATAGATATGCATGGTTTTTTTTTTTATTAGGTTTTTGTTCCGCAATAAAATTGTGAATGGTGCATAAATGTGATAAAGAGGCGGAAGCGAGATAACAAAGACACACGAGATATCCAAATGATTTGTGTGTAATCGGTTTTGAAATAAACGTAGAAGATATACGTTTAAATCGATAGAGAATGGAAATACTCTTCCCCGTGATATGAAAGCTCTTTAGAGGATGAAAATACTCTTCCATGTGCTATGAGAGCTCGTTTAGCTATGAAAGCTTAAGGGTTTATTCAAAATCAAAGTTATTCTTTACAAGCCATATAACATCCTATTTATATTATACGAATAATATTAGTATCTTTCTCATCCTAATCTACAAGGATTTATAATTTTCCTCAAATAAAAGAAACCCTAAACAATTAAATCTACACAACTACTAGTTTGACGAACGCGTAAAGCCCAATAGACGTGTTTGTCGTCAAAGGCCCAAATCCGATGTGTTGCATCAAAATGCAAATGGTCTCATATTGTGGACTAACTGCTTTTGTAATGTGCTTTCATTCAAAACCTCAGTTGAAAAGGAACCAAATGATTCGACATAACACAAAATAAGTGGTAGTAGATTTTGCTTAAGTAAATAATATGTTCTCAACATTTATTGAGATGTTAAATATGTACAAGTATTATCGATCACAAAAATCTTTTTTAATGGATAATAAACTAAATAACATATATTCATATTAATTCGAATACGTAAAAGGTGGCAAAATTTTTATAAAGGTAGTACCAAATTTTTTGAATTTTTAAATTGAAATATATCAAAAATTTGAGTGAGAAATTTAAGTTAATTAAAAACCACCTCTCGCCTTAAACTTTTGTGCTAGTTATAAACATATTATTGGTAGCACAACTAGTATAATTCAAAATTATACAAATAGCTCTCCATTCGATGCCCTGAAAATGTGTTTGTTAGTTTAATGGACGAAACATCTTTGAAGATTTTTGACGTATAATGCAGTTATCTAAGTCGTTAACTCATTGAAAGGTATATAACATAGGTGGTGGTTGAGGTTGTGAAGTTAAGAAGCTTCATTTGTGAAGTTAATGAACATTATGTGTCTAATTTCGAAACAACTAGTTTACATTTTTTATGATAAACGAACTGTAGACGACCAATATAATTACAAATGTGTGAAGTAAATTGGTAACTGAAGTTGTGGTCCATATGTTTATAGATTTTTATTTTTAATCATTTCTAACGTTGATGGGGAAAAATTTATCGGTATATGACATTGGTGGTGTGTATATATATATACATGTAGTATTAGACCATCGATTAAGACACTGAGACCGCAAGAAGATATTTCATAAATCTGAAACCAACACCAAAACAACTATATTAACAAAGATCAAGAGATAAATAATATAGAGTTTAATAGGAATTAGATTAGAGAAAATTGGTCGTCAACAACATAACACCAATGATATCATAAATCTAAGTCGACCAGTGGTATTTGTTGAAAATTTCAATTCCTTTATGCAACCACTGCTCTATTAAAATCTTCTAAAATACTGGAAATTTCACTTCATCTGCTAATCTATTATAATATTTTAGTTATTGTATAATATATAAAAAATGCATAATCATGTAAACTACAGCAGAATATGAGAATATTTTGTAAATCAAACCAAACAAATATCACAATGGTTATTAATGAAGATAAGATAAGATAATGTTGTTATCTCAAAATACAATCAAGCTTAAAACAAAACAATTTCTATATTAATCGATTAAACAGATTCTTTCAGAACATAGACCATTTTACCCAAACAGGTGAATCCACACTACGAAACTCTATCGAACTAATTATAACTAAAAAAAGTGTGAACTAGAAAAGTGTGTATTCCAACAAAGACAACATGTCCTTGTTCAAACATGTTATGAAAGATTTATAAAAAGAATAAAATTGGAACTTTTATCAACATAGACAATCATCGTACAAAATTGGATTTGCATGTTGATTTTTCTTATCTCAATTTTCTTCGAATACTAAAACATTTTTTTTTACTTTCATGTGTGTTTCAACAAGCACTTGTTGTCTACTCTTGAAATATTCATTAAGTTTAAATTCAGTACAATGTGCATATGTTGATAAAAGGATAGCTATATCATAACTGTGTACAATCCAGCACAACGTTGTCAAAAATCTGT
The DNA here is from genome assembly GCA_020283515.1 of Alliaria petiolata. Taxonomy (NCBI): domain Eukaryota; kingdom Viridiplantae; phylum Streptophyta; class Magnoliopsida; order Brassicales; family Brassicaceae; genus Alliaria; species Alliaria petiolata. The sequence goes on along the minus strand of JAHZTW010000002.1, from coordinate 45,146,933 downwards.
ATATAGACAATTTAAACGTTGTTTTGATTTACATCATTAAACGTTGTCTCCTAAAAACAAATGGTGACAGAGAGGTAAATGAATAAAATTAAGATTTAGTAGTTTATTAAAAGCTACAATTTTAAAATAATGATCTACAATCATTTTGATTAGGTGGGAGCACAAGAATATATGATAGAAGGACGAAGCGAATAGGTGTAGAGGCAAATAATTTAAATGTAAAATTTTGTTTTAAAGTGAATTAATACAATTTAGTGTAATAAAGTATGTGATATATTTTTTTGTTTTGCATGAGATATATGACATGCTTATTGATTAAGTTGGAAGAAAAACTAAAATAAACACCGGATCATACACTACTTGTTATGGCTGAAGGTGAAACCAAAACTCGAAAAGACTTCTTAATGATACAAAATTCATGTGAGGGAGAAAGGAAGAGAAATGATGTGTAATCAATGCTATACTAAAATTTTGCTAAATTTCAACATGGAAATTTGATGTCTTTTAGGCTACACTGACAATGATAAAGTGATGAAAATACTGATTATGATGCAATGCAACAATACGCATGTTAGTTTACCTTAAATTCAATTTTATTTTTTATTTTAAATGGTATGAAAAAACGAGTACTTCCACTTGTTATTTTATCTCAAGATACTTGTCATGATACAATCATATTATCCTTGATGTAATTGGATCGGATGTGCGAAAACAAAACTATAGTAAATCAGTAAATATGAGCTGGCTAGTAAAAGAAAAAAAAAAGAAATTAGTTTACTTTAAAAATACGATCTGATAATATATCATTTATCCCTATTATTCTTCTTCATTATTGCTTTTAGATCAATCAATAACAAAATAATTTTACAAAACATATCCAAAAGGCAAACAAACAATTTCACGAACCCTAAAACGTAATTAAAACCCGAATCAAAATAAAATCTTAGCTAACTCATTTATTTTTTAAGGAAAAATTAACAAATATCTTGCTTTTAATAATTATCTACTATTAAAAAATACTTTATTTTTCTCTTCCTTTTTTTGTTTCGTTATCAGATTTTGGGACCTTTTCCTTTTTCTTCACGGGTCATGTGTAAAAATTAGAGTTGTAAATATATCTCGTCTCTTGACAATTGTACATACGCAGTGTTTTTTGGCTCTGCTCAGAAATTTAATATAATCAGGTACACTATCAGCTTTTTTCTAAATACTCATTTTTACCTTATGATTAATTTATAAAGTTTTATCTGTAAAAACTTTCTTCATTTGTTACCATCTTCTGGAATCGTTGTTTGAATTGACATAACCACATATGACTGTGATTTCATATAGGTCTGTCATTATATTTGTTGACGTGCTTTGCAATTCAAGTTTGTTGTAAAGAAACAAAGAACTATCTCTGTTTTTTAATATGTACAATAATGCGTTTGAAGTTATATTAAGTGAGATGCCTTGCCATCTAAGTCTCTTATGTTTTAGGATTTTTGCTTTGTTCCACTTGTATATTCAATTCATATTTCGTCCGTGTTCAAATTATAATCGGATTCAGGAAGAAACTAGGTTAAGAAATATAAGGTTCTTTCATTTTTTTAGCTTCTCATAGGTTTGGGGTCCTTAAATCTTCCCTTTTTTGTTTTTTATCCAACGTGATTGTTTTCGGAAACAAATAGAGATCTTTTGCTAAAATCTTGAAATTATTGTTGAGATATGGATCAATACATATTCTTGCTAATATAGCTACGGTAGTGTAGATATTTTGCTTTGCCCATAGGCCATAATATTTTTGACTGATAGACAAAAATCCAATTTTTTTCTTCAGGGTTACGCATTGCAAGGGTTAATTCAAAGTTTAAGGGCTTATGACGGCGACTTTTGTTCCTGTGTTTAATGGGGAATTATGAGTGTTAGAGTTTAAAATTGAAAACGTTTTTGAAGACTATCGATCTATGGGATGTCGTGGAGACATGAATTCAACAAGAACCGACACATGAGACTTCATCGACATCTCATGATTTCGATGGAGAAAGTTATGAATCATCAGCCGCTGAGCACTATTCCGCCTGGTGGAAACAGTGGATGAAAACGAAAGACTTGCACGTGCTTTATTTAATCCAAACTGCACTAAGCCATGAGATTCTTCCATAGATAGCTTCTACCGCATCATCAAAGGAAACATGGGAAATTTTGTTGGTGAGATAGCTAGGTGGTCCTATGTTTCAAAATATAAAACTACATGTCTCTAAAGAGAACTTACTAATATTTAAGAAAAAAGTATCGTAACAAACAAAAATAATTTAGTAAATGTAGCATATTCAAAGAGATTAGATGAGCAACAAATAGTAACTTTTTGTCGTTTGGTACCATGTACATTGTCTTCAGATGTTTTCAACAAAACTGATGTTTCAACTTAGTCATCCGAGTTGGCTTGTGCTCTTTGCAATTTTCTTAATATATCTATGATTTATTCAGAATTGTTTGTAGACTTTGATTCTAGAATGGACAATATGTAAAATATTGGTGAGATCTTTGGGTGAAAATGGTGGTAAGTGGGAATAAGAAGAATAATGATATTGAAAAAAATGAATGGAATAAAGTTTTTTGCACTATTTTTTTCTATCTTATTTCTCTCATATTTTGTAAAATAATTATTTATAGAGGAATAATACTTATTTTCTATATATTTAGTAGGACCTTGTATAATTTGGAGGAAAATAGTAGATTTTAAAAACAATACAAAGAAATAATTAGTTTCACTCATTTTTCTCTTTAATGTGTTGATCATTTGTAACTTTTAAATTAATGCAAAAATTTTAATTAAAAAAATAGTTATTATGTGTGAGAGTTGACCAAACCAAACCAATATCGCATGGGCCAAATCAATGGGACTTATCTGATTACATGAAAATAAAAGAGAAGACAACATTGGGCTGTTATATCTCTGAAGCACATAAGAGAAAGAAAACGTTGAAAAGCTTTAGGGTTAGATATGTAGATGCATATATATACCTTTCTCTAATACCTTATGATCATGCTATTTTCTCTTTAGGACTTCTTCTTGTAATATATAAACAGAGCTTGTATTCTAAGATTCATAGTGAAGTTGAGCGTAAGAGATCTTTTTCCATACATACTGGTTAGAGGCCGAAAACTGGGTACAAAATTAATGTGTTCTTATTTATTGCAGATTTGTCTTGGTTTTGCAAGGAGATTGAAACATTAATAAATGGTATCAGAGCATTATGTTTTTTCGGATTGCACATCAAGACTGATCCGCTACATTCACCTGTTACAAAAAAAATTAATTAAAAAGAAAAGAAATATTATTATTAATAAAAATTGTTTCAAATTCTCCGAAAAACTTTCTTGAAATAATATTCTGCATATTCGTCATCATTTCACGCATTTCAACAATCATGACATCTTTTTTTGTCATATTTTTTTTCAAATCGGCAACTTCTTCTACAAGTGAGAGCTCTCTTTGATAAGAAGATGATGAACTCGTCCTGTAAACTTCAAGAATACTTCATAACTCGAAGACACGGCCTTTGTTTCAAGGAGTATGTTGCAACACACAAAAAAAATCATTAGAATTAAAGTTAAAAATATTTTTTAAAATACAAAATTTAAACATAAAAATTTCTTCAAGAACCATTTCGTTTATTTTTTGGCAAGTCGGCTTAACGGTCGTTGATCCATTTTTCTTGCAGATTTTTTATCTTCTTGGCAAGCTCAATACGAAGGGGTCTTGCATCTTCTTGGTTGTCTTGCTGGTGTGCATGTTTTCCATCAAATGGACCCAATTTACCGACACACCATATGTGTTTGAAATTTATTTTGATGTACGTGTAAATTTTAAAATAAATATCTAATTATTTACTAATACCTCTCATATGGCAGAACATCGTCGCAGTTTATCAGAATATACACATGCAAGTGTTCTCATTCATTCTCTGTTAGCCTTTGCTTCTTGGCTTTTTCACTAATTCGTGTGATTTGTGCAAAGATTGTAGGAACATATACTGGATTAATTTATCTTTCGCCTCTATCATCATGTCGAGCAGTTCTTCGACTTTATGTTCGGACTTGTGGCGGAATGTAGTATACAACAAAGTTTGAGGTTTCTTCATTAATTATACTTATGCCACAATAAATCTCTCGACTTTGCTTAAACTTTGCACTTCTTCTTGAAATGGAACATATACAGCTCAAAATGATACATCCAACGGTATTGAACGTGAGCGCCAAGTCCTGATGTGACGCCCCGACCCAGCTTACTTAGCCGAGACGTCTAGTGACACTTAAAATCCTTATTCGAAAACTTCACCATTGAGTCATTGGTTTCGCACCCTAACCTTAAAACATATGCACATACTGAAAAGAAAAAAGGGGGTAAGTAATGGATTACTCAATGAGGGAGATCATCTCTGCCCACTGAAACACACTTACCATTTATACGATTATATCATACTCATCAAAACACATAAACCTAGACACCAGCAAACATATACCCTGATTTCTTATCAAGCTATAACACATCATCCTTCTTGCCATAATGCAAGAAACACATAAACGTTAGGTTCTCCATCTCTAGGTGATTGTGCACTATCCTCAGGATAGCCATAGAACACATAACCGTAGGTTCTCCATCTCTAAATGATGGTGTACTATCCTCGCGATAGCCATAGACCCCATGCTTTGGTTTTAGCTCAGGCACTCCCATCCCGGGCTCGTCAGCCATATCATACTCATAACTCATAACATCGTAACATTATAATGTTAACTCATAAAGTTATCACCAATCATCCTACATGCTATCATCAATCATCCTACATGTTATCATCACATATCATCCATTGTCATGTCATATCATTTCATAATGCTTATCTTATATCGTAAATACCCCTTAAAATGCATGTCATCATAAAACTTAAGTCTAGCAATAAGATCTAAACCTTCATGTCATGAATCATATAACATAATAGAAGAAATGTGAACTATGCTTACACAGATCACACCCTCACATTTGCCACTTGATGATGAAGACTTTCTCTTTCACTTCCTCAACTTCAACAACATGTTTCCCCATGCTCCTGATACTTAAATCGGTTCTCCTTCAAATGAGAGTGTAGGATACTCCTGACAAGTTACAGCTCAAGCCGAGCTCATTTTACCCATAAAACATTGCAACTCGTCAGACATAGATTTGCACTTCATCAAACAGCCTCATAAAGACATGCGTACGTACCAAACTAACCGTTAACTTCTCAATCCCACCGTTGATTATGAGTAACTAACCGTTCCAATATTCCCCCATTCTTGCTACAAATGTCAGCTTGATCAGACATCTTTTAGGCCTCCAAATGATCCCTTAACAAAGTTGCAGCGAAATTGTTTTTCGTGGAAATTTCGGATTTGGAATATTCTGGACCAACTTGCACACCGATTTTCGGATAACATATAACCCCGATTGATCATCTGTTAGTTCCTGTCGATTCTATGCAGCAATATCTTTCCATAGACTCCTTAACTCCGATAAGAGGCTTTTTGGTTGATCGGAAATTTGTCTCGCAAAACCCTTACTCGCACACTGTCACAGATGCGCACTATACAAATACGATTTGCGAAAACAGCCATAACGTTCCGAACATATATCCGATATAAACGTGCTCGGACTTTTTGGAAAGATGAGACTCGGGGCTTTCGATAGATAGTTTTTTTAAAACGTGGTTCCGCACGGTTAGCTGGGAAACCGATTCACAAAACCATTGTTGGACCAAACCTTCTTCTTCTTCTTCTCCTCCCTTTTTTCTTTCTTTCTCTTGTTCTTCTCTTATTTTTTTCTCAGCCACGCCTCTTTTTCTTTTTTCCCCTTTTGACTGCTCGAAAATTTCCAATAAATAGCTTTGGATTTTACTTAATTGGGTTTAAATGACTAATCGGACTTAGTTTCATAATCTCATTAATATGAACTTTTTAAAACAGGCTCATATTGCGGGATTGGGTGTTACAGCTGCTTCTAGAGGGAGATGAATAGGAAGATGTTTCATAACATACAATATGAACGGTGGAAATATCTTCTTGAGATTGCAAATTATCACAAGTATCTTGTCCTCCAGATTTCAAATACCATATAATGTAAGAGATCTATTGCATACATCTCGAAAGAATGCATATATCCTTGCAAAATAATATGATAATACATATGAATTAATATTTTCTCCAAATATTTATAAATATGAATAAATTAAGAAATATATCTGCAATTGTTCTGTGGACGTTTCGTGGTAGAAAGCCTTCAAATGCAAAAGGAAAGCGGCACAACATCACAACATGACAATCATGATTGTTCATCCCAGAAAACTTCCATTCTCCAGTATCAACAATATTACAAAGATTGCATGCGTATCCGTCCGAAAATTTAACACTATGAATAATCCACTCGAGTACTCTTGCTTTGAAGGCGCACCCAACCAAAACACAGTTATTGGACCTTAACCATTCTCCATCACATGCAGATCTTTACAAAAACATATATCTGGCAAATCTAATCTAGACTATAAAATTGTATTTCCGTCTTTCCTTGGACATTTAGTACTATGTTTCCAATGTTGTCAAAATTGTTGATCTCAATGTGCATAACATCTAGATTATGCTTCAACAAATGATCATTTCAATATGGCAAATCCAAGAATATAGTACTCTTCTTATGCCAACTGTGTTGGTCTCCACATCCATCAACATGAACATGTCCATTACCACTACATATTATCGTCTTCTCAGCTTCAAAATCTCTGAACTGGGTTAACAAATAATTACCGTCTAACTCAAGAGGTGGACTATCAAATACTTATGTGTTATTCTTAAACATTGTTGTGCTTATTCGGTAGAAATCTTCTATGGCAATCAAACCAACACGTCTTTCATCCATTATTCAATTGAACTGCATTCGTATTATATTGACAATACGAACACGATAACATTCCACATGTTCTGCATCGGGATAGCATCCTATATGCTGGAAAATCACTTATAGTAAACATAAGTACGACATGCATCACAAAATTCTCTTGGCAAGAAATATCAAACGTTTGAACACCATTCTCCCATAATTGTTGTAACTCATAAATCAATGACTGCAAGAACATATCAAGTGATCTTTTAGAATGCTTTGGGCCAGGAATGAGAATGGTTAAGAACATAAACTATCGTTTCATACATAATGATGGCGGTAAATTATAAGGTGTCACGATTATTGGTTACAACGAATATTGCCTCTCGTGCTTCTCTAAAGGGTTAAAACCATATGTACTTAATATGAGGTATACATTCCTTCTCTCATAGGCAAAACCCGGATACAGTGATTAAAAATATTTTCATGCTTCTGCATCTAAGAGATGCGTTATTTCTCCATCTGATGTATGCTCTACATGCCATCTCATTGGCTCTACTGTGTGCTCTGATTGATATATTATTTTTAACCTCTCTGTTAAAAAAATACCACATACATTTATATGGTACTGGAACTCTTCTACTTGTTTATTGAAAACGAGGTTTGCGACAAAACCGACATGCCGAGCGGTTTGCGTACCCACTCCAGTAGATCATACAATTGTCGATGCACACATGTATCATCTGATACGACAAACCTAGACCAGCTACTAGTTTTTGTACCTCATAGTACAAACCTGGTGAAAGATTATCTTCAGGCCAAAGTGACTTTATAAAATCCCGCTATCACATCCACATAATCCTCTGCTACATTGAAATTCGTTTTGATGGTCATTGATGGGGTCTAAATGGTGCGTCAAAATATGAACGGTACTTAGAGACTCTCGAGTTTAAAATTTGTAGAAGACCTTAAGATGCAATTGAGCAGCGCATGTTGTAGTACTTAGGGTGTCGATCCACAGGGAATATCTACTGCAAAACGAAAGAGATGTTAGAGAAACCAAAGACGGAATAAGGTTTGGGGGTTTGTTTGTCATAGTTTGGGTTGCAAATATTGAAATAAAAGAAAGACGAAGAAACGTTTATATAGAGCTTGGCTCTCGCCTAAGCTTATAACGAACGGGAAATGGAAATTCGATTTAAGAAAAATAGAAGTTCAACTTAAACGGATCTAAAGGTGAAAAGGAAACTAAGCAAGCAATCAATTGGGATTAAGTGTGTAATGAAAGTGCGTAATGAAATTATGATATGGAAGTGTGTAATTGAAAAGCGATATTGAAATGCCATAAGTGCGGTAAATCAATGAGACAAAACGTTGGGTTCCTTCCGGGAGTTCTTAGGGGTTCTAACTAGAAATAAAACAAACTATCGAAAGCAAACGAGTCTAGGCGGGTTTCTCTAAACTTGAATCACGGTTTTATAACCTAAATACTTTTGTTAGTAGATCGTCTATGCTTTAACTACTCCATAGGTATGCAGTCGAATTCCCCGACGCAATCAAACACACAATAACAGATCGGGTTCGTTCTAATGTTCACGAACGATTTGTGAGTGTGCAATTCGCACCTCACGACGCGACGCTAGGCTAAGTTGTTTCCGGTGATCGGATTCAACACGTTAGCGGCTCTAATCAATCTTTGGATCATTCTTTAGTTTATGACGCTAGATTTATGCATTAAAAACAAACTTAGGCAAAAAAATCCCTAGAATACGGCTAAACGAATAGATGCATAAAAAACAGTTCAATAAATTCTCTTTAAGAACCCTTTGGAAATCCCCCTGAAAATAAACTATTCACACATGATAGATCGAAGTCAAAACATTATACATCAATAACTTCGATTTATCAAATAAAAGTAAAGTGGGTTCACGAAGAATCTATCTCCCTTGAAGAACAAAGACAAAAAAGGATAAAAACTCTAAAACGAATCACGACCACAAAGTATTGAGAGATGTGTTGCGCACCACGTAAAACTTATGAAATAAATCCCTAGGATCTAAGTATTTATAGGTCTTGAAGTCTTCTTAGGCGTCACTTAGGTTAGACTTGCGTTTGACGGCTTCAGGATTAAGTTGGGCTTGCAAATGGGCTCGGAAACGTCGAGTGAGTCTGCTGTGTGAATGTCCTCCCGTGGCACGGCCAATGCAAGTGTAAAACTTGTTTGGCGCGGCTTCTGTGCTTGTCTTGATGGGCCTTCTTGCTTTCCTTGTAACTTGAGATCCAACCATGAGATTGTCCTCAAACCACTTCGACATGAAAGGTAGTAGATCAGTCTATCTTGTCATCAAAAATTCAGCTTGATCTCCTGGTGGGAAGGTCTCCATTTGATTTTACACTTCTGTCATATCGCACTTGTTCCGAAAATGTCTGTTTTGTTCCATTTTGCGTCTCTTTTGCTAAGTTTTTCTGAAAAAGTCTTCACCATACAAATACTCGAATTCTAGTGTTTATGCATTAAAACCTTAGTGAAATGCTTATTAAATCATTAACTTATGATTGTAAAAATGGATCAAATATGAGTGCTATCGGTCATCAACCTAGTTACAGGTGATAAAGGTGAATGCCCTTCTACAACCTTGATATAACGGATGTTTAGCTGCATCTAACATGTCAAAGAACCTCCATGCTTTTAAATTTGGTTTCTGTGTTATAACTTCATCCTCTACGAACGACGGTATATTTTCACGAAATGTATCGTTTACCATCTGGACAGTACCTAACTATACATCTACTTTCGTTGTTGGTTCCTCAAACCTATATTCGTTGTTGGGTTACAAGATGCTTGACTGTTAAAACTATAAGTAGTTCGGCCTCTTTCTTCCTAAACTATTGAACCTCTCACAAAACACTCTGAACTAAGACATTTGAACACGAAATCTTTCAAACTATTTTCCTCTATTTTATTCCACATCTTCGATTAAGAATCTTAAATCATAGACTCGATTTGAATATATTTAACCATGATATAAAGAGAATTTTTGGCAATCAACCCACCATAGATTTTGAAATAATAGAACCAATTAATATCACTGTATTTGATTTGAATTTTCAAATTCATTAAAATTCATAAACCAATAACCCCCACTTATTTTGTAAAAATACCCGTTTCTCTGGATACTCATTTTTTTCTTGCTCGAATGCACGCCAGCTTAAAGATATATTTAGAAAATACTTAACGAAAGCTAATATAGAGACAATTGTTGTAGTAGATCTTTGCTACATTTCAAAATCCTCTCTACCAAAACAATTCACACATTCTAAGGTTTTTACTCTTGTTCCTCTCTTTACCCTAAAATCCTAAATTACTGGTCACACATTGTATCCATTTGTTTATGTAATGACCTCTGATAAGACCACCACATTTGCTTTGACGGTTCACAAAGCAGTTTCCACAACCGACTTTCCTTTCGTATCTACAGTTGCCGGCTTCTCCAGAAGCCGAAGTTGGTTTTGTAACACCTACCAAGAAAAAAAATAATTTGATAGAAACTCTTGAGCCGCTTACGAAAAAAGGTAGTTTCTGTATAAATAATATCAACGCACCTCGATTTGGGACTCAAGAAATCTCTTTTGAGCTTCTAGCTCCGCCTGAGGAAGCACTGAATAACCTTGAGACCTTCATATGTTCAGTCTTAGTGTTAGTTCTTTCTCTACCATCATATAGTGGATGATGACAGAAGTTACATAAGAGACATAATATACAAGCCAAGTCCCGAGCTAACATGATATATTCAAGACATCATATGGAAACATCCAGGTGAATTAAAAAGAAACTGGCACCGTAATAGCTGAAACTAGAAGACTCGAAAGAAACTAACTAAAACCGTGTCTGAATCTTTTTGTTATGCAGGCTATATACTATTTGTTCGGATATAGTTTTCACACATACCATACTAGTGTGTTTGCAGAAGATGGGTAAACAAAGGATCTCCCATATATAGACGCTGCAGAAGCAGCAGCTCGAAACCTAGCCTCGTGCCTGCTCATATTCTCACTAGCAGCAGCAGCTTCAGAAGAACCCTGGCCATCTGAACTTGAAGTACCTGTTCCTGTTCAATCCGTAAAGCATCATCAGTAGTCTCAATGTTTCCCAAAACTGAAAAGATTCACCTTCTGGACATGCTAAGTACAGATGTCATTCTCCATACAAAGAACCTCAAGAGACAAATAAAACTGAGAGCAGAGAGTCCAAAGTACTAAGATTCATTATGAAATATGTATAAATAGCATTGATCAGTACCCTGCTGCAGGGATTCTGGGTGTGGTCCACCGTTTCCAGAAGCGGCCGACGTAGCATTATCAGCTGGTACAACCAGCGCTCTGCAAGTGGGACATGTGTTCTGTCGTTCCAACCATGACCGAAGACAATGCACATGAAAGAGATGACCACATATTAGTTTCTTCGCTGAGGTCATTTCTTCACGGCATATGATACAGGTTGCGTCAATTCTGCAAATCCCACATAAAGATAAATATAGATATATAACCATAATGAAGTTAACAATAAGTCAATAAGCAGTTGCAAACGGCTTGTAAGATATTTAGAATACTTGGAAACATTAAAAATCTTCAGGGAATATTCTGGAACTTACGCAGTAAGTTCTTCAGGAGTTGCATCAGGAAACCGATCATTCATATTGGAAGTGATTCTACGATACCGGAGGTAATCAGTCACACGAATCTTGAAGTTTCTGAACGTTTCGTAGAGCTCACGTATTAGATGAAGGGGAAGGCCATAGTTCCTACGCAATAAAAATTTATGCTTGAATTAGGATACCATTGCCATTAAAGCCCTCATTGCATAAAGATTGACACAAATTCTCAGGTCTATAAATTGAGTAGGTTCTACTGTTTTGGCTTTCTGGCTGCTTACTGTTTATCATTTATGATTTTTCATCGTCTACAAGTACAAACATTTGAAGAACTAATGTAACCAAGAGAAGACTTATAGATGTGCATAAATGTAAAGATATAGTTATGCAAGATATAGACTTATGAGTTGTGACATAATAACTTCAGCATGTTAATTAGTCATGATGCAATTGCCTTTTGTTAGTATAACAGCTAATTTTTGGAGCAATGAAAGACGGGTATGGACTAAAAACTTACATGAATATCATAAGGAAGAAGCAAAGATACATGGACAGGTGAAGTAAGTCACGTACAAGCTCCAAATAGAAAGTATATACTGGTTTTCCTTCCCATTGACCTTCCTTGAGCATATCAGTGACATAGAAGGCATACTTCACAATTAAAGAGACAGTTGTTGTTGCCAGAATCATATACCTGCAACATCAAATTATCAGGTAAGCCTAAAAGCTAGGCTGCACAATGCAAATTTCACTAAGACTTAGTTGTAAGAACAAACTGCTAAACAGAGGGGACTATCCACAGATGGATACATAGCTAAACTATATGCAACATCAACAAAGGTAATATCAGGAATAAATTTCCCTGAAAAATTAATTCTCTTGCAGCCTTCCACGATTATATCAGCTATTTTCACCAAATGTCTAATGTATTTTTAGCGCTTAATAGCTAGCATAAGCTACTAAAGATAAGCGGTTGATTAAACCAGGATCCAAGTAACTAAAACAATGTTTTTTTTTAATTAACCGTTTAAGTTCCGGACCTTTGGAACATTATCTCGGCGGTGCCCCAGACCAGCGATAGATAATACCACATTTAAGGCGTAAATCACTCATCCCGAGTAGAGTTGAACTAGTGACCTTGGAGACTCCCAAGTACCACTAGACCACCACCCACTTCGTAAATGAAACAATCTTGGCAAATGATTAATGATTTTTATGATTTATTATAGACCCTTCTCATATCCAACTCAGCTATGTGAAATTCACAGGTTTTGCCAGAAGCAAAAAACTTTAAAACATTTTTAAAATTCAGCTCCAATTCTTTTCACCCAAAAGAGCCTAAAGCTCCAATTCTAAACAAAATTCCAATTTTCTAGGATTCCAAGCCTGTCTTAACAACACTAAACTCAACAAAACTAGTTGATTCCATGACAACAAGAAGAAATTCAAAGAAACTTACTCAAACGTGAAGAACACAGACATGGAAGCCTTCCGTGATTGAATCAATTGCCGTAAAGAACTATAAGTAAGGAGACAATCCAAGACGAGAAGGAACACCATGAAAGAAACAATACGGACATGAGAGAGCAAAGTCACAGAAGGAGTGGTCTCAATATACTCCAATCTCTTCTGAGCCATCCAATGCAGACCCTTGATCAACAAAAGAGTCACCACCAAAGAGAGAAACCCAACAGAGAAGTCCTGCCGAAAAATAGTTACGGCAAAGAGAATCTCCATGAGCTCTCTCCACGCTTGCTCATTCAAACGCTCCACCTCTGCTTCTCTAAGAGAACCCAGAAACACAAGCTTCACCAGGTTCCACAAGCTGAACATTAGGACCAAACCCATGTTGAGAAGAAGCACCAAACTGATCTTCGATGTCGATAGATACACGGTCGCTGGGTAAAATTGGCCACGGCTGCTAAAAGCATGATAAATCACAGCTAATGTTGCGAGAGTACTAAGCCCCGCGTAAACCCTAAGCCGAATCATTGTCGTTGAGCTGCTTTCACAATAGATGGAAAAAAAAACAGAATTTAAATTCGCATTCGAAGATGCAAAGTGCGAGAATTTGATTATAGATGTAAATTAAAAAACCCAGATCACAGAAATTGCAGTTTTAATCTCATCGTTTCGAAAAATTGAGAACTTAGATCAAAGACAAAAGATCAGGGAAGAAAAAACGTACAGGGAAGAAGAAATCAGGAGCGATTAGGAGAAGTTGATAATCCGAGTCGTCTAAGCGTTGAAAAAGAGAGAGAGAGAGTCAGGCCTTAAGCTCTCATAAGGAAAGGAGAAATGAAATCACGAGCGAAGAGGAAGAAGAAGAAGAAGAAGCGGTTGCTTTTGGAGAAAGAAGAGACAAAGGACAAATACTTCCATTTTAACTCGGTTAGAAACTCGTCTGCGTCAGCAGAACCAATGATATTATGACACGTGAACATAAGTCTTGAATTCCTCATTGGTTAATCACAATTATATTGCGCTACTTCCGTGATAGCATTGTCGAAACCCCAAGATGTCGACGCTTTTGTTCCGGATCAAGTGGAACAAATGTATATCTAGTGGTATTGTAACACCCCTCTGCTAACATATCATAACCACATTCACTTTTCTACTAAAACATGCTCTTAAATCATTATTTTAAGGAAAACTATTCTTATAAAAATAAATCAATCCAAATCATAAAATCTTATAAAACCCACAAAATAATACTTAAGAAAATATAGTATTTGCGTAAGAAAATAATAAAACCCGGATCTCCGAAATAGCACCAAGAAGCTAGACAAGCTTGAGTAGCTACACAAAATCTCCATCCTGACCTGTAGAAAAGAAAAGAAACGGGTGAGTAATATATTATTCAATAAGAAAGATCATATCTGCCCACACAAACATAATTACCATTTCTACGAATATTTTGATACTCATCAAAACACACAAATCTAGATATTATCAATCATAGCCGGATTAACTTATCAAGCTATAACACATCAATATTATTGCCCATAATGTCAGGCATCCACATAAACTTTAAGTTCATACGTCCTGTAGATGGCACTAACCTCGTGATAGTCTTAGAACCTCAATGCTTTGAAGGCTGGTCTTAACTTAGACACTCCCACCCGGGCTCGTCAGCCATTCATCATCATATCGTATACTCATAACATATTTTTATATCACATAACATCATAATCAATATCATCATATCATCATATCATATCATATTTCTAATCATATCATCACACAAGTCATAATCTAGCAATCAGATCTAAGTTTATATGCAATGACTCATTAAAAAGAATGGAAGGAATATGAACCATGTTTCCACACCTGGCTTTTACTGAAAACGACTTCTGGAAAAATAGCGGTTAAAACGGCTTTAGACAATCTGAAACTAAAACTTACGGAACAAGAAATGACCTTTAGAAATAGACATAACTTGATCAACAAGCAACATATGTGGTGGCTGAGTTTTACCTTTCTAGACGGTAAGGTTGGCTCAGGAAGCTTCCCTGGTTTGTCCATTACCGGAAACAACCACCGATCCAAACTCTCTTGGTCCGATCTAATCAAAAAGCTCACCACAAAACCTGAACTTGAATTGACAAACAAAACTAGAAACTTAAATTTTCTTGGAATCAGGAAACAGTGAACTATGTCAACTTGCGAACTATTTTTCGAAACAAATATACCTCAAAATTGATAAAGAAAATAATATCTGAATAGCTGACAACAAGACTTTCAAAATGGTATGTAGATCGACCTCTGGGTCCCTCTGGTTCATCGCTAACTCGCCTCGCAAAACCTTCAGACGACCACAATTTCTCCTCCTTCATCTTCCTTTTTCTCTCCTTCTTCTCTCTTATATGGTGGCTCTGGGTTTCCGCCGACGGTGATCGACTTCTGGGCTATCAGAAACTGCTCCTAAGACACAAAATCACTCTCTCCTCTCTTGCCACAGATCAGCCACACCAACAACCCAAGCCAACGATCACGGTGGTTCTCGACCACACTTGACAACACGACAACGACTTTCTTAAAAACGAGATTGAAACAGCAAGGAATTGATCTCACTCAATCTCTGCTCTGACTACTGTGGTTTTCGGCAGTGAAGAAAATTCTATATACACAAATATATATACACAAGTATATACACACACTCATACGATCGCTAGGTAAGATATTTTTTTTTGGCCAATCGGGTTTCACCGGTACAATTGTGGATAGCAGTCAATAATATATGTTTGAATGGTAAAAACGGATAAAAAGTGGTCCAAAGTACTGTATAAATTGATAACAATTTATATAAGATTTTAATTTGCTATTTATTTATTTATAATTAAAATTAGTTATTTTTAGCAAAATTAATTTATAAATGCAAAAAAATATACATGGTTACATTCAAAAAATTATACATAAAATACATTTAAATACAACAATGCTAACAAAAAATACAAAAAATATATTTAAATAGAAAATGCTTAAAAATAATTAATTTAGCATATTTTCATTGGCCCATAATATATTTTCAATTTGTTCTCTAATATTTGCCTTTAAATCTCCATCAGCTATATATGGTGTTTCCATGTCACTTGAATCAATCCCCAAATCGATGCTTCCAATCTGTGATTGTCCCATTATTTCAGCAAAATCATCATCTATAAAAATTGGAATTCTTATATAATTAGCCATTGCCACTTTCTTTTGCACATCAATATTAAGAAATTCATAAAGAATTCTGCATTTTTTCTTCCAAACTCCAAATGTCCTCTCAATAATATAACGTAAAGATGCATGCCAACGATTTTTTTTGTGTGCTTATTCTGAGAAGGAGGAGCATTATCGAATTGTGACATATGATACCGAACGAACATGTTTCGTGAAGATCTATATGGAGCAAGAGTTTAAAGGTATTAAGCCCATTATATCCAAGAAGCTGGACCTAAAGCTGAAAAATGGCATTAAGTAAGTCGTAAAAGAGCACTACACAGAACTAAATATTATAATATACTTATTAAGAAGAAAATGGCAAAGAAAGATAACGTATGACAAACTTTACAAAAAGTTTGTAGAATTTAATTAAGATTTCCATAAAAATTAGAATGATTTAGAAAGACAAGTAACCTTGTGGGTNGTCAATTTTAAAACAACTAATAAATTTTGCTTACTGAAACTAAATTCTACGAAATAGATGGAATATAGTGTCTTGAAATTAATCCAGACCAAATCTACTATCCATAATGAGATAATATGTCAATAATTCAAGGATTGGCTGCCGTCAGCCCCCTGTACTATACAAGTTCTGCTCAATTCCACCCAAATTACAGACCTCTGCCTATTTCTCCCCAAACATTTTTTTTTCTACATATTCTCCCAAATTCAATTAAAATTAAAATCGCGATCAAATCATTAAATCGCGTTTTAGACAGATTGTGTTTTGGAGAAAATATACAGAAAAAATTTGTTTGGGAGGGAATATGCACAAGTGTAGTCTAGGGGGGGAATAAACATAACTTGTTAAATTGGGAGGGTTAAGCGCAGTCAACCCAATTTTGTAGGTTTTTCAATATATTTGACATATTAGCCTATTTATATTCACAACATATATTGGTATAGTAAAATAAATCGTATATTAATATACAAAATGGTAGCAATAAGGCAACACAATTTATTTTATAAAAAAAAACAAAACTAACATCGGTAGAATATTATATAAAACATATCATCATTTGAGATCTGAAAGTCATATGCTTTTGGAGCATTCATCATTGCTCATACCCCCTAACTAACTTTTTGGATCCAATTTTGGCTATATGGTAAGATCTAATCTGATTTAGTCCAATTGTTATTGGTTTAGAGTTCATAATTATGAATCATTGAAATAAACGAATGTGTTGTTAAACCATGCCATTGATAACTCCTAACACACATGGGTTATAGACTTTAGACTTAATTGTCGTATAAACGAATGTGTTGTTAAACCAGGCCGTTAATAACTCCTAAAACACATGGGTTATAGACTTTAGACTTAATTGTCGTATGTACATCTTGGCGCTTAGATTAACACATATGAGTCAATATATAATGAGTGTTTAGATAGAGAGTTGAAACTTCTGCTAATAAAATGAACTCTTTGTTAGGATATACTTAACTTTACATGACTTGTTTACCTGAGTGACTTAATTAATATAAGTTTATCATCCTATTGGTTCGAATATTTTGATTTAAAATACTTGTAATAATATGATGATATGTTTTATATATTTGAAATATTCTAACGATGTTGGTTTTGTTTTTATTTGAAATAAATTGTGTTGTCGTATTTCTACTATTTTTTATACCAATATACGTTTTATTTTACTATATAAATATGTTGTTGATATAAATAGGATAATATTTTAGATATATTGAAAAACCTACAAAATTGGGTTGACTGCGCTTAGCCCCCCCAATTTAACAAGTTATGTTTATTCCCCCCCTAGACTACACTTGTGCATATTCCCTCCCAAACAAATTTTTTCTGTATATTTTCTCCAAAACACAATCTGTCTAAAACGCGATTTAATGATTTGATCGCGATTTTAATTTTAATTGAATTTGGGAGAATATGTAGAAAAAAAAATGTTTGGGGAGAAATAGGCAGAGGTCTGTAATTTGGGTGGAATTGAGCAGAACTTGTATAGTACAGGGGGCTGACGGCAGCCAATCCTTGAATTATTGACATATTATCTCATTATGGATAGTAGATTTGGTCTGGATTAATTTCAAGACACTATATTCCATCTATTTCGTAGAATTTAGTTTCAGTAAGCAAAATTTATTAGTTGTTTTAAAATTGACTTAAGGAGATAGTTGTTTCAATGTTATTCTAAACTCTAATCAGATTGGTTCTAGAATATTTTTTGATGGCCTATCGTGTTAAACTTGAGTGATCAAGATTTTGAAACACATCTCACTATGCACGTTAAAGGTGGACTCGATTGTCAACACGTGCTAATGATTTCATATTTCTTGTGGCATTGACACATTTCTAGTGAAAGAATAAAAAGATTGGTAAAAGATGGAGTCATTCCGAATCTTTATTTGACGAGGACATACAAGTAGAGCCGGATTTGACTGAGCCTCAACTTCAAGATACTCATGGAGTGGGGATTCCAACCACGCATACTGGAGTAGTTACTAGACAGAGAACAAGAGCTTTACAACACAAGTATGATCAAGCTATTTCTCTAGTCATTCAAGAAGCGGATCAAGACAAGCTTCAAGGGAACCATTGGAGTGGACTTTGTGAAGAACTTCAAGAAACCAAGAACACAAGCCCAAAGTTGCATCAGGAGTGGCCGTTGCTATCAAACCAAGCCCATTTCAATATCTACACGGTTTCAAGCAAAGAACCTGATGCATAAAAGAAGTCTACATTCATTCAGCATCCAAAACCATCAATTGTTCCTCACGTCCAAGTTAACTAAGGTAAGAGTTTATTTCATTTCAATATGGTTTATGGACTAACGGTTCTATGTTTCCTACTTTGTTTTCTTTTTGATTCATTTTCGGTTTAGTAGTTAAGGCACTTGTTTGACCGCTTATTTCATTTCATTTTTTATTCAATGTATTTTCTTCAAGTCCCCTAGGAGGGCAAAGCTGTTCGAACCGTTTATAAGGTTCCCTCTCACAGCCGTGTATCATTTACCTTTGATTATCAATAAACAGGCAATTCTTGTATCCTTAAGATTTTTGGCTAAAATCTTGTTCTAAAGGTTTGTTGAGACCGGATCCTCCATAGCTTGAGAAAACTCTTTGTGTTTTATCAAAGGCCTTTCACAGCTTTTGTGGTACACCTCGCATACCCCCATCAACGCTCCATCTCTCACCGATCTAATAACTTGGAGCTTCTCAGTTGTTATATCACCAACGTTTCCATCTCCATAGTTACTTGATTGGATTCATCCAGGCTCGAGTTTCTCGTCTGAATAGATCTATACCACATGAAGATTGAGCCACGCTCTTAACTGAATTTGTATAAGCCGTGTGGATTCTCGTGCTTGTATTATTTTTGGTATTAGAGGTGAAGTTCCTTCAGCCCCAAGTTGTCTCTATCCGATTTCTATTCAATCCTTTTACTGTTTGCATTTGTTCATTGCTTTAGATCTGTTTTCATTCAGTCAAAAACAATATATATATATGGAAATCGATCTGCTTGCATCTAGTTCCTTTCATTCGTTTCACCGTAGCATCTTGTTCTTCTGCACTTGTTTCCATTAGTTCCATTGTCTTGCATATTCAAAAAAAAAAAATTCATCCTGTCGCATATAGTTTTTGCAAGAACATTTCGTTTAGATCATATCTCATTCATTACTAGCATTCCTTTGTTTGATTCAGCCGCATCTCTCGTTTGTGCGTTTCATTACTGTCTTGCCTAAAACAAAAAAACCAAAAACATTGTGTTTAGTTTTATTCCTTAAGTGCATCTACCGCGTTTAAATCATTATGTGTTTTCCTTTCTTGTTATACCCATAATTGCTTGCGGAAACATTTTAAGTATCTTCTTTCCATTTTTGATAAATCCGAGCATTCACTTATCTTCATTTTAAAATCACAGAAGACTTGAGCTTGCAATGGGAGACGCCACCACCAGTCAAGACTTGTTACTACAAGCCGTGAACTCCTTGAAAGAAGACATCCGTACCATGAGAGAGGACTTCGGCAACCGACTGAACCGTGTTGAGCAATCACCACGAGTCCCCTTGCAACCGGTCAGGAACGTTGGAGGACTCGGAATCAATGGAGATCCTCTACACAATGGACCCCCTACCAGACACAATGGAGCTCATATACAAGAACCAATAGCAGATGATCCCTTGGAAGATGTATACTCACAAGAAGAGGATGATCCAGACCCTCCTCGCCATCAAAACCGTGGAAGAAGCAGATGTGTAGGTCGGCGTCACTATGAAGATGAAGAGGATGACGACTATGCGCCTAACCAGAGGCAAAACCACAGCAATATCAAGCTCACTGCACCAAAATTTGCTGGCAAAGTCGATCAAGAAGCTTTCTTGGAGTGGGAGAAGAGGATGGACAACATTTTTGACTATCATAACCACCCTGGACCCAAGAGAGTAGCCTTAGCAGTAGCACAACTCACTGACAATGCTCTTATATGGTGGGACAGAATGGCCTCAGATCGCAAGAGGAGCAAACTAAGAGCTATTGATTCATGGAGCGATATGAAGGATCTATTGAGGCAGAGATATGTTCCTCCACATTTTCACCGAGACCTACAGAGGAAGTTCAGAGCTCTTAAGCAAGGAACTAGGACCGTAGAAGAATACTATGAAGAGTTCGAGAGACTAAGAAACCGTCTGGATTTAAGTGATGATGATGAATCCATCATGGCGCAGTTCCTGGATGGTCTACAAGAGAGAATAAGCCGCAAGGTAGAGAGGCAAGCCTTCCAAGATTACAAGGATCTCTTTCATATGGCCATACAAGCAGAGCAGCACATCAAGAGAAAGACAATCACCACTCGAAGCAAACCTCAAGTTCCCTGGACGCCAAGTACAAGCAAGCCTCTAGAAAAGGGCAAGGGTATTGAGATTGATTCTCGGTACAAGGGGAAGACTCTTGAGCCTAACCGAGATGCCAGAACCGAGGCTAACAAAGCTGCTGCTTCTCAACGTGCCTGAGACATCACTTGATTCAAATGTAGAGGCCGAGGACATACACAGAGAGAATGCCCCAATCAGCGAGTTATGCTCATCACTGAAGCTGGAGATTATGAGTCTCATGATGAGGGAGAAGATGATTTCCCAGGAGAGTATGGTGACATAGAGTATCCTGATTCTGGAGAATCCCTCATTACTAGACGAGTGCTAAGTGCAATGGTGGAACCTGCTGAGCTTATACAAAGAGAAAACATATTCCACACTCGTTGCACAGTGAAAGGCAAGGTATGTAAGCTCATCATTGATGGTGGGTCATGTACGAATGTATCAAGTGCTCATATGGTAGATAAACTAGCCCTTGAAAGAACTAAGCATCCACGCCCCTATAGAATAAGATGGTTAGATGATAAAGTTGAGCTTAAAATCAGTGATCAAGTAACCACCGTTTAGTATAGGCAAGTACCAAGATAAGATAATCTGTGATGTAGTACCTATGCAAGCTGGACATTTGTTATTAGGCAGGCCTTGGCAATTTGATAAAGAAACTAAGCATGATGGTAGGACTAATATGTATACATTTATGCATGATAAACGTAAGGTTAGCTTAGCGTCCCTTATACCATCTCAAGTTCATGATCTGCAAATGCAAATGGCTAAAGAAAAAGAAATTAGTTCTAAGTCTAATTTTCTTATTCATCCTAGTCATGTGAGGAAAGCTATAGCCTCTAAACACACAATGCTACTAATGGTCTTTAAAGAGGTTTTGAGCGCATGTTATACAACTTTAGATTTACCACCAGAGATCATTAAACTTCTTGAGGCTTTCAAAGATGTGTTTCCAGAAGAGCTACCAGAAGGATTGCCACCACTGTGGGGAATAGAGCACCAAATCGACTTAATACCAGGAGCTGCTCTACCAAACAAACCTGCTTATAGAATGAGTCCAGAAGAATCAAAGGAGTTGGAAAAGCAAGTAAAGGAGCTATTAGACCGAGGCTACGTGAGGGAGAGCCTTAGTCCCTGCGCAGTTCCAGTGTTACTTGTTCCCAAGAAGGATGGATCCTGGAGGATTTGTGTAGATTGTAGAGCAATCAACAACATCACCATCAAATATAGATATCCAATACTCAGGTTAGACGATATGCTTGATGAATTAAGTGGAGCTAACTTGTTTTCTAAAATAGACTTAAAGAGCGGATATCATCAAGTAAGGATGAAAGAGGGAGACGAATGGAAGACTGCTTTCACGACAAAGCAGGGACTTTATGAATGGATGGTGATGCCCTTCGGTCTTACCAATGCTCCCAGCACATTTATGCGTCTAATGAACCAAGTTCTTAGAGCATACATCAGTAAGTTTGTTGTTGTTTATTTCGATGACAATTTAATATACAGCAAGTGCTTATCTGATCACATAGCACATCTTGAGATTGTTTTAGAGACACTTCGGCAAGAAGGACTCTATGCAAACTTACAGAAGTGTGCTTTCTGCACTAATAAGTTGGTTTTCCTAGGTGTTGTTGTAAGTTCACAGGGCTTACAGGTTGATGAGGAGAAAATCAAAGCCATCAAGGAGTGGCCAGAGCCTACAAACATCAGTCAAGTGAGAAGCTTCCATGGATTAGCCAACTTCTACAGACGGTTTGTCAATGATTTCAGTAGCATAGCAGCCCCTCTTACAGCAGTAGTTAAGAAAAGCGTGGGATTCACTTGGGGAAAAGCACAGCAAGATGCATTTGATCTGCTAAAGGAGAGACTAACACATGCGCCTGTTCTGGTCTTGCCTGATTTTACCAAGACATTTGAAGTTGAATGTGATGCTTCAGGCATTGGCATATGAGCGGTTTTACCTCAAGAGAAGAAACCAGTGGCTTATTTCGGTGAGAAGTTAGGAGGAGCAACAATCAATTACCCAACATATGATAAGGAGCTGTATGCGCTTGTTAGAGCATTGGAGACTTGGCAGCATTATCTGATGTCAAGGGAGTTTGTAGTGCATACTAATCACGAGACATTGAAGCATCTCAGAGGGCAGACACATCTCAAGAGGAGGCATGCGAGATGGATGGAGTACATAGAGACTTGCCCTTACATCATCAAGTATAAGAAAGGGAAAGACAACATTGTAGCAGATGCATTGTCAAGAAGAGCAAGGTTATGGGATTTGAGTACACTAAGGACTTGCATTCTGAAGATCCCGAGTTAAAAGAAGCTTTCAGCGAGAGCAGCAAGGAAGCTTATGGGAAGTTCTACATTCATGAAGGTTTTCTGTTCAGAGAAAAGAGTATATGCATTCCTCAATGCTCCCTCGGAGATCTTATAGTACGAGAGGCACATGGAGGAGGACTTAGGTGTCATTTTGGAGTAGGCAAAATGCTGACAGTGGTTAAAGAGCATTTCTATTGGCCACACTTAAAGAAGGCAGTCGAATCACATTGCTCTAGATGCATAACATGCAAGAAAGCTAAGTCTAGAGTTCATCCACACGGTTTGTACTTGCCTCTACCGATCCCTACAGCTCCATGGGTGGACATCCCAATGGATTTTGTGCTCGGATTACCCAAAATCCAACACAAAGACTCCATCTTTGTTGTTGTAGATAGATTCTCCAAAATGGTACATTTCATTCCTTGCACCAAAGTGAATGATGCATCTTAGACCGCGGATTTATTCTTCAAGGAAGTGGTACGTTTACATGGTATTCCACGTACTATAGTATCAGACAGAGATAGCAAGTTCCTCAGCCACTTCTGGAGGACTTTATGGAAGAAGCTAGGCACCAAGTTATTGTTTTCTACAACTTGCCACCCTCAGACCGATGGACAAACATAGGTAGTCAACAGGACTTTGTCGGCATTACTGAGAGCTACTATTGGAAAGAACATAAAGAACTGGCTTGAATGCTTACCGTTCATAGAGTTTGCATACAACAGAGCTCAGCATTCAGCTACTAAGATGTCTCCATTTGAGATTATCTATTGATTCTATCCAGCAACACCTCTAGACCTCACTCCCCTACCACCAGCTGAGATCATGAACTTACATGGAGAACAAAAAG
Source organism: Alliaria petiolata (assembly GCA_020283515.1). NCBI lineage: Eukaryota > Viridiplantae > Streptophyta > Magnoliopsida > Brassicales > Brassicaceae > Alliaria > Alliaria petiolata. Next base: position 45,122,669 of record JAHZTW010000002.1, on the reverse strand, counting down.
CTGAATTCGGCAAGAAACTTCATCAAAGGGCAAGAGATAACTTACAGCATAAAACGGAGCAATATGTTAAGCACGCCAACAAGGGACGCAAGGAAGTCATCTTTGAACCAGGAGATTGGGTTTGGCTGCATATGAGGCAAGAAAGGTTTCCAAACCAGATGAGTTCCAAGCTCAAACCACGTGGAGATGGGCCTTTCAGAGTATTGGAGAAGATCAACAACAACGCCTACAAGCTGGAACTTCCAGGTGAGTTTATTGTATCTTCTACTTTCAATGTTTCTGATCTTTCTCCATATATTGCAGATGATCCAGTTTTGAGGTCAAAACCTTTTTCAAGGAGGGAATGATGAGGACATACTAGTAGAGCCGGACTTGACTGAGCCTCAACTTCAAAATACTCATGGAGTGGAGCTGCCAACCACGCACACTGGAGTAGTTACTAGACAGAGAACAAGAGCTTTACAAAACAAGTATGATCAAGCTATTTCTCTAGTCATTCAAGAAGCGGATCAAGACAAGCTTCAAGGGAACCATTGGAGTGGACTTTGTGAAGAACTTCAAAAAACCAAGAACACAAGCCCAAAGTTGCATCAGGAGTGGCCGTTGCTATCAAACCAAGCCCATTTCAATATCTACACGGTTCCAAGCAAATAACCTGATGCATAAAACAAGTCTACATTCATTCAGAATCCAAAACTATCAATTGTTCCTCACGTCCAAGTTAACTAAGGTAAGCATTTATTTCATTTCAATATGGTTTATGGACTAACGGTTCTATGTTTCCTACTTTGTTTTCTTTTTGATTCATTTTCGGTTTAGTAGTTAAGGCACTTGTTTGGCCGCTTATTTCATTTCCTTTTTTATTCAATGTATTTGCTTCAAGTCCCCTAGAAGGGCGAAGCTGTTCGAACCGTTTATAAGTTTCCCTCTCACAGCTGTGTATCATTACCTTTGATTATCAATAAACTGGCAGTTCTTGTATCTTTAAGATTTTTGGCTAAAATCTTGTTCTAAAGCTTTGTTGAGACTGGATCCTCCATAGCTTGAGAAAACTCTTTGTGTTTTTATCAAAGGCCTTTCACAGCTTTTGTGGTACACCTCGCATACCCCCATCGACGCTCCATCTCTCACCGATCTAATAACTTCGAGCTTCTCAGTTGTTATATCACCAACGTTTCCATCTCCATAGTTACTTGATTGGATCCATCCAGGCTCGAGTTTCTCGTCTGAATAGATATATACCACAGGAAGATTGAGCCACGCTCTTAACTGGATTTGTATAAGCCGAGTGGATTGTCGTGCTTGTATCATGATTTTACCAATATTAAAACGTGTGTAGATTGCATTAAGGGTTGGAAACTGAACACACTAAAAAAGGAGCCACAAGAAGTACACATCTTCTTGAAATCATACATACATATATTTGTGAACTTTTTGACATTCCAACTTTAGAGGTGAAAAGTACTTCATTATCTCTGTTGATGTTCACGTTATTATTATTTCTATCCATTACATGAAAAGCCTCATTCTATGAATGTTGTAAAAGTGTTCATCACTTAAGTAGAGAGACAATTAGATATAAATCTGAAAATCACTAGGTCAAATAGAGATGTGAATTTTATGGCAGATATGATGAAACATGAGAGCATCCTAATCTTTTGTCTAACTCCTCTAAAAATTAGGAATCGTTGCCATGTACATAACGCCTGGTTCTCCATGGCAGAATGGTGTAGATAAAATGCATAATCGTACTTATATGGGAATGGTTAGAACTATGATAATTCATGCTAACCTCTTTATATCGTTGTGGATGGATGCATTATGTACTGCAATCTATATCTTGAACAATAGTCCTAGCAAAGCAGTTCTAAAAAAATATATTTTGAATTGCAGAAAGCCTGAAAAACTTGTCTGTTACACCTCTTGGGGAATTTCACCTAAAGTAAGAATTTATAATCCACATGAAAATAAATTAGATTTCATAATTATCAGTGGTTTCTTTATTGGTTTATTGGTTACCCTGAGAAATCTCAAGGATATATATTTTATTGTCCAACCCATAGTACGAGAATAGTAGATACCATTAATGTCAGATTTTATGAGAATGGTAATATTAATGGGAGTAATAAAGTTCAAGATGTATCATTCAGAAAATTAGGGTTAAATATTCCATTACCTTAGTTTCGAGTGTTGGGAATCCTTTTAATGTTGAACCGTTAAACAATGAGGAAAACCCAGTGAATGAGCATCCACTCCATGATAAAAATATCGCCAATAATGATCTTGAAACATAAGAGGAACCAACATTAAGAAGATCAACTCATTCGAGAAGATATGTTATTTCTGATGATTACATGTTTCATCAAGTAGAATATGAAGAAATGAATATTCAAAATTCAGTTTCTTATTCACAAGCCATTAAAGATGTTAATTCTATAAATGGATTGATGCCATGAAAGAGGAAATAAAATTGATGGCTGAAAAATGAAGTTTAGAATGTTCTTCAATTACCTCAAGGACACAAGCAGACATGTGTAAGTGGATATTTAAGACCAAACTCGGCTGTAATAGCAATATTGAACGATTTAAAGTCATACTTGTAGCTAAAGGTTTTAACCAGAAAGAAGGCATCGATTATAATGAGACATTTTCACTTGTGTCGAGAAAAGACTCTCTCAAAATTATCATGGCATTATTACCTCATAATGATCTCGAGTTACTTTAAAAGTATGTGAAATTGTCTTTCTTAATGGAGACTTAGAAAATTAAGTCTATATGTGTTAACCTGAAGGCTTCATTATCGAAGGTTGATGGGACATGGACTGCAGATTGGAGAAATCAATATATGGACTGAAACAACCTTCGAGGCAATGGTATCTAAATTTAAATGAAACCATTATGAAATCTGGTTTCAAATAAAATATTATAGATCATTGTACGTACCTCAGGATCAGTGGGAGTATGTTCATATATTTGGTGTTGTATGATGGTGAGATCAAAAATATCCTTAAAACAACTTTTAAATTAAAGATATGAGTGAGATATCCTACGTGAAAAGAATTTAATTATTCTATGATAGATCACTTAGAATTCAAGATTGTCTAAGAAAGTACATACTAAAACTGTTCCAGAGAGAGTTGGCATAATGATGTGTTCTTCTATTATTGGTAAGCTTCAAATAAGGTTTTGGGATACTTAAAGAAAACAAGTAAATACATGTTCACATTCGGAAAATCAACACATTCATAGATGGTTGAGTTTTCTAACTAAATTTTTAGTGGATATCATAGTTCTAGGCACAACACTCTTGGTTGTGTGTATCTCATTAGCAGAAGCAGAGATACCACATTATGGAATAATTTGTAGTTGTAGTTGCTTCACATCCACTAAGGAGGCTGAGAATTTGGCAATTTTGTAAGGCTTCTTCTATTACAAAAACAAGTTTGCAGAAATGTCTTTGAGTTTGAGGCGTTGAGTCTAACTCTTTATATGACAATAAAAGCTCTAATCTTTTCTCTAAATAAGACATGATATATAAGGATCCAATTATATAGACATTAAGCTTAAATATATGTCGATAAAGCATGTTAAAAAAAGTTTGTCATTGTACAAATATGTGCTAAAGTTATGATTCCAGACATTTTTACGAAAGTATTACCTCTTAATAACTTTATAAAGCATGCGTGTTGAGGATAGCTCTTAATTATGTTGTCTGTTTATATTTAGCATACATTTGACAATTATTTGAGCTATTTAATGATTTTTACATTTTTTATTTATTTTATTTCCTATGTGCGCACATTATTGTTTGTTGGATTTATGATAACAAAATATGTCTTTAGTTAAAGACATAAAAGAGACCATTACAATAATTCCTACTTATGTTTACAGTCTACCTATGAAGGTAGTCAATGAAGTAGTACGTGGAAGGGATTATGTTGCAAAATGATTTGCAAGCACCATGACTCCCACTGGTTACCAGATTAGCGAAGACACTAATGATGACCAAATGAAAATAAAGATATAGCATATTATGCCGGTCTTATGATCCAATAGAAAACTTTAATGCATTGTACTAACGACCAAGTCGGACAATGTAAGAAAAATATTTTGTACCAAATATATTCATCCCTAAGTATGTGGTCTTATAGTTAAATTTTTTTCTATTGGAATGATATACGTTAAGAACATTAGGTAACCAATTGAATTGAATATTATGGAGTTTAGTTTCTAATGAATTTAGAGGACAAGTGATAATGAACATACAAAGACAAGTGCTAAGCTATGCTTAGGTAAATGGCTTGGAGAGAAAGCTATAAAAAGCTTAGAGACCAAAACACTAAGTGTTAAGATAAATACTTAAGTGTTAAGCTATTCTCATGCAATGCTAAAGAACCATTGCTAGACACTTGCCCTCACACTTATCACCAATACATTCATCTCTACTTTGATGGATAGTTGAGATTGAATCCAAGGCAAACTTTAATGAGGAATGAGGTCCTCTCCCCTCCTATTAATAGATGTCTTTGCTCACTACAAGAAAACATGCTTTTCGTGACTCCGAGAACAGTTGCTAAATAGTCGCAAAACAAAGCTTTCCGACTAATTTGCGACTAAAATAAGTAGTATCTAATATTTCATTGCTAATTCCTGTAGTCGCTAATTAGTCGCAATTTTTCGAATAATTAGTGACTACTTATATGTCCAGTGAAAACAGTCGCGACTTAGTCGCAAAAAGTAGCGACTAAATTGTGTTTTGGACGACCAAATTGCGACTAAGTATAGCTGTTTTGAAGTCCTAAATTACGTAGTTGCTAATTAGTTGCTAACAATTGCGACTGTCTTGCGACTCTTTAGTGACTTATTTAGTGACTAAATAGAGACTAATTGAGCCTTTAGGATAGTTAATTTTTATCTATATTACGACTAATTAGCGACTATTTTGTGACTGATTTTGCGACTTATTATCGACTAATAACTTCATCAAAAATAATTTGGTAAAAGCATTTTGACGATTTTTTAGTTTTGGTATTTTGTTTGTAATAATGAATTTTGAATCTAAGAAAAAGACTTATAACACATAAATAACTAATAAGGCAGCGAATTTCAAAACACTACATTGTCTTACAAGAAACCATCTAAACAATAAATGACAATACAAATATTAAATTTGAGTTTGAATGATTGAAACCTAAGAAGGAGAGTGAGTTGGACCAAATTGGGAAGCGCGAAAGTCAAGGTATCCTGGGTCAGTTTTGCGAAGATATTTCTCCATCAAGCTCAAGTCCTGCTTCTCAGCCGCTTGACGGGCTAGCTCAGTTTCAAGCCGAGCGTTATGAGCGGCTTGTGCTTCTATTTGGCGCTGAGCTTCTTCAAGTTGTTGCTGGAGCGAGTGATAAGACGACGAAGAGCTACACGGGTACTTGCGCTTGCCGCAGATGTGAGACTCTCCGAGACTTCCAATACCATAAGCATCGCCTCTTTCATTCACGATAGTTGACTGTGAAACGGAAAAGAAAGTCAGATTGTTAGCAAAGGTGTAAAGAATGAAAACGCAAATGCTTAATGAAAGATCAGATGCATAGTTACCTGAAGAAAGATGTCATTGCACTCTTCCGTGTTTTGCTCTCGAGGTCGTAATGTCTCATCTGAAGATTCTGCCTCGAACTCGGACAGCTTCGCTTGCATGTTCTTCTCATATGTCTCTGCGATCTTCTGCGCCTTCCTATCAACATAAGTCCCATCTGGTCTTGTGTGGGTCTTCAGGAAAACTTCACCAATACTAACTGGTCCACCCAACTGCTCTTCCTGAAAATGTAACAAAAAGAAACAGTTAAGGAAAAAAATATAAACTTATAGAAGCGTAGATAGAGGAATGTAAATTACCATTTCTTGGTGGATTTGTTGGAAAGACTTTTGCCCAGTGAAGTTCTCGTGAGGACCAAGACCGCCACAGTCAGAATTCCGAGCAGCAGATGTGGTCTAACTCCTCTGTATAGCATCATCAGTGTCCCAATAGGTGCACATTTCAGTCCAAAGAGTCTCGCTTATCCAGGTAAGTCTCACACCAAGAGTGTGAGCTTTGCTGACCATATTTTTCATCCTCCTCTTACAAATCGCCTCAAAATGTCTTTGTATTGTCCCTATTAATAAGGGATCCCAGGTGTGCTCTTTCTACAATACAAGAAGCGAAGATCGATGTTAGTAAAGAGAAGAGGAAAAAAGACATATACACGTAACAGAGAAGAAATAGTTACAGCAAATTCGATGAAGTATCACTCCGCTCGTGGCCGAGGCACACAACTCCAACTGTAGTATGCATCATCAAATTTGTTTGTGAAGATCTTTGTAATCTTCCGGACCAAACAAGACTTGTCACGACCAAATCTCAACACAGAAAATCAACAAGCAGAGTAAGTTATGGAACTAACAAGCAGAATCAGAAAAAAAAGAGAGCTTTAAACTATAAAACTTATAAAAAAGAAAAAGTTTTAAGCTATACAAATGTAAGACTGAGTTCATGTCTCTTAGTCATTACTCTCACAGTCATATCAAACAATCTAACACCTCCATTAATAATTTGAATATAAGAAACAACAATTATCAAAAGACAATTTAATTTTTGAGATCAAAACAATCAAGCAACTTCCATTTGATACCATTTAAGTTAAAATCGACCATTTGACCCCAAAAAAACAGCTGCAAACCATTTGACACAATTTACACCTTCTATAGAAATTTAAACCTGTGACTAAAACAAAAAGATTTAACATTTACGAAACTTACCATGTGGTATATGGCGGATGAGGTTTTACTGGAGAGAGGACAGTTGCCCACTGATGACGGTTTGGCATCCTTAGCAGCGTCTCAAGATAGCGGAGTTGGTCTTCCTGGAGATTGGGTTGAATGTGTGCATTGTCATCAATCTCCTCATCCCCACCGTCTTCCAAATCGTTGGAGTGTTGAGCTTCAGACGGCTGATTACTTTGTGTTTCGGAGTTGTGTAGCAGAGGATTTGAAGAGAATGTTGGTGGAGACATTTGACCTGTAGGATTAGAAGAGCTTCGCCGTTGAAGCATTTGAGGTTGAGGGTTTGGAGAGGTTTGTGATGTATAAAATTGAAAATATTGTAAGAAATGAAATGTCACAATATTTTTTTTATGTATAGATGATGAGAAGATTCCATTGATACAGAGCCAATCTGACCTGCAAACATGATCAAAAATATTGAAGGCAGTCACAACCGCAAACCGCTAAATCAATAGAAACACTAAAAATGAAGAACTCGGATATGATTAAGCAAAAATAATATACCATAAAGTAAAAATTTCAGTTTTTGCAAGCATTTAGGTTGACTTCAATCTCAGTTTCTTATATAGAGAGCGACAATTTGAGGTTAACTTCCTGAAAACTCATATGACGTTAACTTGAAAAAAAGAATCGAATAGCTTACCTTGAGATTGAGATATCTGTGGTGGACGCGTGGAGTTGTTTTCTAAAAGCTGGGTTGGCGGTGGAAAATGGCGGACGTGCAGCTGAATTTGGGTGAGAGGGACAAGCCGTGGCGCAGAGAGGTCTGCCGCCAGAGTAAAATTATACTGCTGCGGTAGCTCCGACGGCGTAATCGGTGTAGATGTGGAAGGGTTCGACCGAGTTTCGGACGCGACAGATGCACCTCGCCCTCGACCTCTTCCTCTTCCTCCAGCCATCAGACCTCTTACTTTCTTCTCTCTTCCGCCGGCCATCGGAGAGAGACGAACCTTGATTAGGTGGGATTGAAGAAAAATCGAGAATCGGCGGAGAAGAACAAGGAAGGAACGTGACGTGAATATGAGTGAGAAAAACAAGAAGAATCGAGAAATGGCTGAGAAAGATATCGAAACTAAAACGGAGATATCAATTTGAGTGAGAAAAACACTTAGGCGGCTGCGAAGAGTAGAAGAAGGGGAAATTAGGAAAACCAATTTTGTGCCTAAAATGTGAACAAAAAAGTGGACATGGTTTGTTACTAAAAAAATCAAGTTTGGGCTTAATTTTATTTTGTTTTGTTACTAAGAAAATCAAGTTTTCGATTTTAGTTTAAATTATTACTAATTTAAATTAGTCTTAAATTTTGGGCTTAATTTTTAGTATGCAAATTTTGAATTTAATTTAGATTGTTATTATGCAAATCAACATAATTATGCATAATTAAGAGAAATATAAAAATAAAAAGAAAATTATGAATTTTACATAATTAACATAGTGATTTAAGCACATTACTACAGTTCTTCATCATCTTCATCGTCATCATCAGAAGACGATAAATTACCCCGAAAATCATCTTCTGCTTCCGCATCTCCGACATCATAATCGAGATTGATTGGGTTTTCTCCTTGTACGAAATTGTCAACTACGAGATCTTCAATTGTTGTTATCATTACATGATCATCATTTTCTTGCTACAAAAGAGTCGGTTCTGTGTTGGCATATTCTCCTGAAATATTTCCCCTCGAGTTGATTTTAACAACATTGAGACACAAATGCTTCGGTTTCTTCTTGTATGGGTATGAGATATAACAAACTTGATACGCTTGAGAGGCTGTGCAAAATAAATATGCAGAGTTACACTTGAATATATATATATATATATATATATATATATATGATATCCAGAAAGTAATATATATATATACGAATGTACGGACCTAGAATAAATGGTTCGTATTTATTGTACTTTCTCGATGAAAGAATGTTTACAATGCCATCATTGTTCCTCCGAGTGCCTCTACCGATAACAGGGTCGTACCACTTACACTTAAAGAGTGTGATTCTCAAATTAACCATGCCCTCATACTCGAGTTGTATTATATCCGTTAAGATCCCGTGGAAATCAGGTTCATCAGAAGCATCACTATAATTCTCTCCTTTAACACATACACCATAGTTACATGTTTTTCGGTCTTCGCTGTGATTGTGCGTATGAAACAAATATCCTCTTGTAAAATAGATAGGCCAAGTTCTGGCCTTTTTCATGGGTCCATGCACTATCTCTTGAACCCAAGTAGGAAAAGGATGTGTGGCGTTCCAGTAAGTAACCTGCATAGATAGACAATATCAAATATATAGAAGTCTAGATACATAACTATTTAATATATACATACTTAAGAATATTATTCAGACATACATAATCTTTCACCCATAAATGATATTCGCCAGCTCTTTTCGCGAAGAGTTCTTTTTCGGAGAGATATGGATATTTTGCTGAAATAAACTCTTCGAACATACTGTTTCAGAACAACACGTATATGAGACAACACATATATGAGACCGACACATTGTGAATTATGTTAAAACTTAAGTTAAGTTATGCAATACTATACCTCTCAAATGGCTGAAAATAATCGCAATTTCGCAAAACATATGCATGTGCGCATCGATAGTCTTTCTCTGAAAGGCAGAGTTCATGCATTTCCCTACTTGGACGACCAACGTGAGTAAATATATCAGGTACTTCAGAGACATGATATTCGGGGACTTCACCTTCATCGAATCTTGTTAACCTGACCAAATTAGTTAAAAGAAATTTAGAATAGATAGCATGTGTCTCCATATGTAATTAATTATAGCGTTTACCTTGATTTCGTTCGTATATTCGAGGCAAAATAATGCTCCGTGAAATAAGCGACCTCCTCATTTAGATATGATTGAACAATCGATCATGCTGCATATCTTTTGTTCTTTGCTTTCCCTTTTAAATTTTTGAAAAACTTTTCAAAAGGATACATCCACCTGTATTGCACGGGGCCTCCTAATTCAGCTTCATAGGGGAGATGTATAGGCAGGTGCTCCATCACGTCGAAAAATGATGATGGAAAGATCTTTTTCAAATTGCATATGATTAAAATTATGTTTTGTTTTAGAATTTGGACACGACTTTTCTGCAAAGTTCTTGAACATAAGTCTCGAAAAAATCCTTCGACCCCTACAATATATGTAAATAAACTCCAAATGGTTAATATAAAATACTATAATCATATTTATGTGTCGCATATTCATAGAACTATAAGTAATTAGTACCTGATAACGCGAGGTGGACGTTCCGGTCTACGAGTTCTGCAAAGATAAATGGAAGTAGCCGCTCCATAAAAACATGGCAGTCATGACTCTTCATCCCATAAAACTTTCTATTAGCCATATCAGCACAACTAGCTAAGTCTGAAGCATAACCATCTGGGAATTTGACTTCATGTTTCACATATTCCAATAAACTTGTTATGACTTCGTCTGTCAATGAGTAGGGGGAGAAAGGAGCTCTACCCTCACTATCAATATGTAAGTGTGGCTGAGAACAAAATTGTTCTATATCCAATCTTGACGGTATTGTGTCTTTTGATTTTTCCTTCACACGCATAAGAGTATTCATGATGTTGTGAAAAAAAATCTTTTCTATATGCATCAGATGGAGAATAAGTCAAAGATTGAGATCCCTCCAGTACGACAGCTCCCAGAATTTGCTTTCTTTGTGCCAGTTATGCTTCTTCCCAAAGCCGGGCTTCTTCTTTTCATGACCGTTTCCACTAACATCCTTAGTTTTCGGTGGATTTACACGACGCAACCGGTAGGAATAAACTTTCTCACCGTTCAAAGACTCAGGTGGATACTCTTTCCTAGCGTCTTTTCCTTTCAAAAAGTCTTTTTTATTCTTCCTCAGTAGATAATCATGAGGAAGAAATCTTTGGTGACAATCGAACCAACACGTCTTTCTTACATTCGGCAGATAAAAAGACTTTGTATCTTCCATGACAATTTACCATGGGTGCTCCATCCTGATAACATGTTATAGGCCGGAAAGTCGCTTATCGACCATAACAACATTGCTTTTAGATTAAAATTTTGATTCAAGGACACATCGTATGCATCGACTCCAGTAGACCACAATTCTTTTAACTCCTCAATAAGAGGTTGGAGGAATATATCGAGACTACCTCGCAGATGATTTGGTCCAGAATTTATTATTGTAAGAAACAAGTACTCCGTATTCATGCACATACCAGGGGGTAAATTATATGGAGTCAAGATCACATGCGACAACGAATAATTCTGAGACACGCCAAATGGATTGAACCCATCTGTACATAATCTAAGATAAACGTTACGGGTTTCTTGGGAAAACTGGGGATGTTGAGCTTGAAAATATTTCCACTCCGCCGCATCAGACGGATTACACATTTCTCCCTCCTTTGCTTGGTGCTCGGCATGCCTTCTCATTGCCGCTACAGTCTTCTCGCTCCGATACATTCTCTTTAATCTATCAGCAATAACCATATACCACATACAACTATATGGTACTTTGGTCCTACGGTGTTGCTCGTTAGGCCTCCATCTTGATGCGTCACAAATCCGACACTTATCTAACATTTCATCATCTTTCCAGAATATCATACAATTGTTGATGCAAACATCAATTGCATGACATGAGAGGCCTAAATTCCGCATCAATTTTTATGCATCGTAATGTGAACCGGTTTCTTGGTTTCCTTCTGGTAAATACTCTGTAAAAATTTCGCATATCGAATCCACTAAATTTTCACTCATATCATGATTTGCCTTATTTTGCATGACCCGAGCAGCTAAGGATAACTGCGAGTGACCTTCACGAAAACCATCGTATAATGAATTTCTCGCTCCTTCTAACAAGTTGTATAATTTTTTTAAATGATTACGTACAGGTTCTTCTACATTATGATAACTACCATGTTCTTCTACATTCTGATCACCATGATAGTTATCAAAATTAACGTTATCACGAAATGCTTCATTCACCATATCCACATATCTATCTTCTACTACATTACCAACTTCTTCACTCTCACTAACCCACGTCGTATCAACATAACTCGTTCTTGAACCCATATCGAGTTCTTCTCTATGCTTATACCAAACATAATAATCTGATATAAATCTATTCTTATACAAATGCTTCCAAATTCTACTCCCCGGTATAAATTTGTCGTTCTTGCAAACACTACAAGGACAGTGAAACTTACCGCCATTGCTCTGCGCAAGAGGCTGGCTATTTGCAAATTTCATGAATTGATGATCCACCCCCGCTATGAACTCTGCCGAGAAATTTCCCGTCGCTTCATCGAACCTCTTATACATCCACTCCCGACCATTCATATAATTGTAATTTTCCGACATTCTTTTACTTGCGAAAAAAAATTCTCTCAATTTTTTGGCCCATAAACGAGTGAAGGAAAAGAATGTGGAGTGAGGGGAAGGAATGTGTGAGGTTTGCATATATATAGACTTTTTGGCGACTGATTTGCAACTAAATGACGACTAAATTGCAACTACGCTTTTGAGTCGCAAAATACAGTTACACCAACCCCAAAACGAATAACACGTATTTTCTAACAACTAAAAAAGTGAATATTTAGCAACCCACCGAATTGAGTCGCAAATTGGTCGCTAATTTTGTGACTGTTGTACGACTACTGTTTAGCGACTCACAATTAGTCGTAAATTAATCGACTAATTAGACTCTAATTTTATTTAGTCGTAAATTAGTCGCACATGAATCGATAATTAGACGCTAAATTTAGCGACTGTATATGTAGTCGCTACTTGGGATCGCGAAAAACCTGTTTTCTTGTAGTGGCTCCATCACAAAGACACACACACATAAAGAAACACAATACATAAAGAGAGATTTATAGGAAGGGGGAGAGAAGCTTTAAGCTCCTAGTTAAAGATCATGTTTCCATCTCCAATTCAAGAAACCATTCAAGAAGATTTCTCCACTACAATGAATGGATGTACTCCTACTAACCTCTTTATGATTCTATTATGTGATTGATCTAGATGTTTCAAGATCTTATGGTTCATGTAAATTATGCTTACATAGCAACATCAATGAGCATATCTTTAGATTGTAAACTTTTTCTAACAAATTTAACATAATATAACATATCATACCAAATAACAATACTTACCAAAAATTCAAATTCACCAAGTTAATTTGTCGCTAACGATTTAGCTTCACTTCTAATTAAAAATCATGATCACTTTTAGCTATTTGAAGTAAAGCCTGCCGAATTTCTAAAAATTGAAATCTAATTGCTTTAATACTATCAATACAACTCTTCCAACGAGTAGATGACAATGGCTTACGTGTAAGTTCTTTTATATTATCTTCCAATGTATCCCACCTCTTAGAAGAATTAGCAAATATAGAAATTTGTTATATCACTCTAAAACAATCTTTAGCTTTCCCACAAGTATTGGCCATATCACATAACATCAAATCAAGACTATGAGAACTACAAGGAGTATAAAACCCTCTTGGGTTTACATCCAAAAGTCATTTTTGTACTCCTTGATGGTTTCCTTCCATGTTTGCACCATTATCATAACTTTGGCCTCTCACATTATCTATGTAAAGACTAAGTGATTTTAACTCATTTTGTAAAACTTTAAAAAGACATTGACCAGTTGTATCATTGACATGTAAAAATCCTAAAAATGATTTCTCAATTTCAATAGGATAAGAAGAATAATTGACATACATTAATATCATAGACATTTGTTTTTGGTGGCTATTGTCACGAGTACAATCAAGTGTTACAGAAAAAATATTTTGATTGTTTTATTTTATTAAATATTTATATTTAATTGCAGATGCAATCAAAATTATTAACTCGTTTTGAATGTTATGACAAAGATAATGAAAATGAATATCATCATCAATAATTCTTAGAACATGTTCTTTGATAGAAGGATCAAATTCTACCAATATTTCAATTTATCCTAAAAAAATTCTATTGTTATTTAAATTTTTTTACTTAATCTCACTTTTTAAATAAAATATTATACCATATAACATCCCCTTACTTATTTATACTATATAACATTCTAACAAAATTTAAGATAATTATGCTCCTATATCGTTACTATTTACATTTGCACATAGCACTCAACAACAAAATTGTAGCAACCGTGAATAGTATATACCACGAACAATATCTCCACCGTGTATTCGCGGCTTGTGAATAGTGTCCACCGTATACAGTGTTTTCAACATGAACCATGAAACAGTGTATCCACCGTGAACCATTAATAGTATCCACCTGTGAACAGTGTGTTCTTCGTGAACAGTGTTCAAACCGTAAATAATATGTCCACCGTGAACAGTGTGTCGACCGTGAACAATATGTTTGTCGTGAAGAGTGTGTCTACTGTTAATAACGGGTTTTTACGATGTTAGGGAGTTCAATAACCCACCACTAGACCGTTGCAGTATAGTGTATGGGATATCAATCCAATTGAGGTTGTTTAGTTGACAGATCGGCTATATCGGTGTTAAAAGTCAAGTTTAAAATGATTATAGGTTGGGACATTACTACTAAAAATGACTAAAGACTAGATCTTGTGTCACTCAAGACAATAAAAATAAGAATTTTAGACTACTTGAACAAGAAGTAATGATTTAAAAGATGAAAGGATTAAACTTTATGATAAAAGAAGGATCAAGATGGGTTTTGTGAACTAGGTAACTCTCGGATCGTCTAACAAGCTAAGCTTTTGGATCACATCAAGACTTGGTCTTTTGATGGTGATTCTTAGGTAAAGGGATCCACAAGACGTTTAGCCCATGGTGTTTGGGTCTAACCTCTTTGAATCTCTATCACCATAGACTAGCTCTCGCATAGCGGTACAAGAGAAGAAACAAGCATGCTAAATCGTCCCTATTGAACCGTAAGATCTCCTAGACAGCTAATGTCTTAGGCTAAGAAAGATAAAACTCTTGTTTATGGGTTTGGCTAAGCTAGCACGTGGTGTTCATGTCAAGCCGCCTATAGTCTTTAGACTAGATGATCAAGCTAGACTAAGGATTGAGAGCAATAAACAAGAAAGAATCTAACTTTATGTTCTAACTAAGCAAGAAATGTAAATCCGAGGGTCTATTGGTTCTTTTAACCCATCAAAACCCTTAAAACGACTACTCACGCGCCATTAGAGAAACCTCAAGATCAATAAGGATAAGAAAGTTACTCATAGCTCGCAAGATAGTCAAAAACAAGAAAAGAAAGAAGCTTTAACAAGAAATGCTATGAAACAAGACTTGATAACTTCAAAATAACATAAAAGGTTCATGCTTTTGAACAAAGGTTTAATGGTGATAACAAAGAATTTCGGTTACAAAGAAAGCTTACAATGTAAAAGTGGAACGAGAGAGAGAGAGATAAGCGTGGGGGACAATGTGTATTTATACACCAAAGAGGAAAAACCCTACACGTTGGGACCACTTGCCCGAAATAGGTACTATCTTGGACTATAGCATATCGCCTTCATGTCGTGAAAGCAAGCCGAAATGCTAAGTCTTGTTGAGCTTCTTGTGCGTCCATATCGGGGACTGGTTTCGGGGTCGTGCCGTTGTGAAGTCTGTTGCCTGCTGCTCGTATCGGGCTAATCCTGATGCCTTACTCTGATATTCGTTCTCGAGGAACACCTTGTGGGATCTTCACTTCGGGATGCCTTCATCGGGATCAAGTCGCTGCTACACATCGAGATTCGCCTATGCGTTTGCCCGTATCGGCTAAGGAGCCGTGATCCGTGCCCGATATCGTGTGAGAATGTGCCTAATTCCTCCTTCTTGATCTCTCTTTTGACTTTTCTTCTTTGGATAACCTCCACACACCTTAGTACTTGAGAAAACACTCCAAACATGCAATAATATGCAAAGACCTAACCTAATGCATAATACACCTAACATGAATGGAAATGACACAAAAACTAAGACAAAAGTGCATGGATGATATCCTAAATAGCATGAAATGCATGTGAAAAATGTATAAATTGCAGGATATCAACCGTGAACAGTGTGTCCACGGTACTATGTCCGGATAACAATATCTCCACCGTGAAGATTGAGTGTACCATGAACAGTGTGTCCACCATGAACAATATGACTTGTGTGCCTTTGCAATTGTCAACAAAGAATATTTTCGACATTTCAAAAGACAAAGTGTTATGGGATGCAATTAAGTTTTTTGGGTGTCATAGATAGAATTAAAGTTTAAAAACTGCCATTTACAACAATTTACGCTATTCATCTTTATACAATTTGGCATTAGTGCAAAGAAATGCAAGATTATACTTTTCAAGAAATTTTACAACAGAAATAATTCTAAACAAAACATTTTTTCAATGATATTTTTCTTTTAAAAGTAGTGTTTGAGCAACTCTCATTTATTTGAAATCTTAAACGCATATCATACCAAGTTGTCATATTTTTAATATGCACAACACTTGTTTCGTACTCTTTAAGCCTAGAGCTAAGATGGGCTCAATCTTTAAAACCTTCATTTGATAATTGACATTTTCCAATATATTTTTTTAATATTTTACAGCAGAAATCAAATATTTTATCAATTTATTTACAATAAACTAGCCACGTGTTTTGTTTTTGACACTTGCAAAAACCAGCCGGCAAAACTTGAGAGAATATACGACAATGTTAGGAGTTTTCAGTTCCTGACCAAACACATGTCACGAAACTAAAAAACTATTGAAATTTCGCCTATAATATTTTGGGAAAGCATCTTCGCTCTCGATGCTCAGTCTCTACGAAAGATACATCATAATTAATCGACTGGGTTATAGAACTTGAACATGAAATTATAATCGACCTACTTTTGTAGAACCGACTACTTATATCTAACAATTCCATTACACAGCGTTTGTTGCTAGTTATGCAGTAGAAGACGCATTAAATTTAGTTCACAACGCTTCATCACTATGCTTTTATATGTTATGACGCAATTCCTCGTATACTCTAGTTCAGGTTAACAAATCCGGTTAACAAATTTAACATGTTAATGGTTTTCTTAATCCTAAGTTTAGTTGCTAGGTGATCAATCAATAAAACATGCATTAAGAATAATAATAAAGCGAAGATACCATAATTAATCCTAAGTCTATCAACCTAATATCTAAAATCCATGATTAAACCCCTTACAAAACTCTTGAAATCCAACTAATAAACTCGTAGAAATATGCGAATTACATAATTAAAATAAGTAAGAGGGATTCAAAATCTTCTCTATGAAGTACAAAGGCAGAGATCAGCTCCCTTGAAAGTACAAAAAACAAAGAAGTAAGAGCTAGAAAGCACAAAGTAAAATCGCCTTAAATGATCACGAACAGCTGCTCTGAATGGCATGAATGGTGATTGTTCAAATTGTCATGATGATCGCAAAACCCTATAAGTTTCAGTATTTATAAGTCTTCAAGAGGTTGGGGGCGTTTTGGTCCTTTTGGGTTCAATAAAGCTTAAGAGAAGCAAACGAACTTGGATACGACGTGAACTGGCCACGGCTTGTTGATTTATCTGCAGGAGAGGCTTCTCAACTCGTGGTGGATGGCCTTTGTCTGTCTTTGACCACTACGCCTGCTTCATCTTCGAGGCAACAAGACATGTTTTCAGTGAAACTAGCATATATGTAGATCTAACCATGACATTGCTTTCAAACCACTTTGATGTTTCAATTATATTACTTGTGTCCAAAAACGAGTCGTAGAAACTTTGTAGAAGGTCCTCAACGAATGCAATCTAAAAGCTGTTTTGCTCCAAAAAATGCTCTTTTTGTCCAAATTACCAGAATCAACTTTTTAAACTATAAAACATGAAAATTACTTGAAAATAATTGAAAACCGAGTTAAAACACCTTCAAATGAATTTGAAATCATTGTTAAAAAGGTGCAAAACCACTAAGATGTTGAATTTATGTTAAAATGATCTTGTTATCACCTAGCTATTGATCTTAGGAATACAAAACCATTAAGGTATTGATTTATTAATCTGAACTAGTTTAGAAGAGCAATTACTCTATAACCTGTGAAAATTGAGTTATAGAGCTTTGTGAACGTAGTTGAACGTATTTGAACTTGATCTAATTTCGTGTTTGATTTCATAGCTGCTTGCAAATGTTGAGCAGTTAGGTTATTAGACATAGGTAATTGATTCTATGAAAATAGATCGATTGTTCATTCGTGTTTCGAGTTCATAACATGTTCTAATCGATTTCCCTTATCATTGAATTATTCTAGATGAGTCAATCTGTGAACCTGCGAATTTTTCGATGCCCAACGCTTCATTTATTGATTTCTTACTTTGTTTTTACTTGTTTGCCTACTGATTTTTTTTGTGACATATCCTACAATCACACAAAACCATCGTTTTTCTTATCTTTATTTTTATCTAACAGATTTGTAGTGCAAGTTTCAATCTCTCTAAATCGACCCCTAAATACTACAACGCATATATGTGCATTTGCAAACACTTAGGGTTATAAATTTAAAATTTGAACACATCGAGTGACATCAAGCCCTAACAGCCCTATTTGTCTTTAAGGGAGAGTTCCAATCGCACTCTCGTAAAGCTATTTAACATATAAATAACCACATAGATAAACGAAATAGGAGTCCCGATCCATGGACATGATTACTCAC
This sequence comes from Alliaria petiolata, assembly GCA_020283515.1. Taxonomy (NCBI): domain Eukaryota; kingdom Viridiplantae; phylum Streptophyta; class Magnoliopsida; order Brassicales; family Brassicaceae; genus Alliaria; species Alliaria petiolata. The sequence continues at coordinate 45,104,174 of JAHZTW010000002.1, read as the reverse complement.
TTAACCAACTCAAATACTTTTTGATTATATGTTTTCAGTCTGATTTGGGTATCAGAGAACTTTCAGGAGGGAAACTCTTTTTCGTCATGGAGGCTTTAAGGTCTTCTCGTTTACGTGCAAGATCACATGGACAGTACTAGTCTTGGGCATCCGACCCGGACCCGGTGGATCCGACCCGAACCGATCCGAAAAACCGGGTCCGGGTCGGTTTCGGTTTTCTCAATTAAACCGCATGGGTTTCGTTCAATTTTAGATCGGATATCGGTTCGGTTCGGGTAGAACCCGAGAACCGATCGGTTACCCTAATTAACCGAACCAAACCAAACTTTATGATTAATATTATGTTAAAAACTGACTAATATCAAATCGAACGTTATGAATATCATAACTTATGTTTATCTCTCGAATGTTTCCTAATTCCCACTTTTAAATATTTTTTTTTTAATTAGAAAAGCTGGAAAACCTAATTAACAATCTCCAATCGGTGGCTCCTCGCTCTCTTCCTCCATTTCACTCGCTTAATTTTTACAATTTTTTGGGTTATTCGGGTTCATGTGGATAGTTCGGGTCCAAATCAAAATTCGGGTCCAATTTAAATTTTTTCGGGTCCAACAAATATAATCTCGGGTCCATCTCGGTTCCTTACAATTTTTACAAACCCGACCCGATCCGATGCAGATCCGAACCGAACCGACCCAATTTTTAACCGGGTCTTAAATGGGTCCTAACCATCTCTACCCGAACTATCCGAACCCCGAAAGAACCGACCTGATCCGACCCGACCCGAGGAACCGAATGCCCAGGATTAGGCAGTACTTTCAAGTTTGTCCATCATTCTCAAATTGTTTTGGCCGATGCAGTAGCTAAACGCCCTTAGAGATATGTCTCAAGCCTTAACTCTCTTTTAAGAATTTAATGATATGTGGTTGAAACAAAAAAAATACTACGACACTTTAAATACTAAGATCTTTTTTCTGTTGAAAAAATAAGTATAAGTTCTTCAATTGTAATTCTCTGCATTCGTGATTATGTCTTCCTTGTGTGGGCTATGTCTCCGGGGAAGCTTCGTCTTCCGCCGACTTTGTATCATTCCTTTGTATCATTTTTCTGTTTTAATGAAAATTCCAGATGAAAAAAAACAAAAATTTCAAAGACATTTTAGCTGATGACCTTTGGAACTAAAAGGACCCAGTCAAAGTTGGATGAACTGTTATTAATCAGATTGATTTTTTAAAAATTTTTAAAAAAATACAACTAATACTCCAACTTTGAGAACGTATTTATTTATTTATGGGAAGGCTCTCACATGAATATCTCATTTTTAAAAAAATTATTTAATTATATGAGTATCTCAAAAAGTAGAGATGCTCATACAAGATTTTCTCATTTGAAATATTTGCAACTTTTTCAAATATTCATATAGTTAAGGCCATATTCATTTCATGAAATGGATGTTGCACCTAGATTTAGCATCTAGATGCAACTTCCAGATATATCATCTAAACATTATTTGTTTTTGAAACTAGTTTTTATATTTGGATGATGTGTCTAGATGCAATATTGTTCGTTTGTAAAATTATACAAAAATCAAGATGCAAAATATCTCAAAATACTTTAGCAAAAAAAAAACAAAATTAATGACTAAAAATACATATTTTCCAATTAAATTATTATTTATACTCAAATTAGTACCAAACAATAGCTTGAAAATCATTTTTTCATAATTATTTATCAAATTTAGTTTTAAGATTTTGGTATGAAAATACATGTTTACGATTTTTTTAGAAGAATATAATTTTACAGTTTGGATGGAAAAATACAATTTTGACAGTTTTGGCAAAAAAAAAATGCATTTCTCTAGTTTTGAGGAGAACAATCGATTTTGCGATTTTAACGGAAAAAAAAATATTTCATGGCTATTACAAAAATTACAATTTTTTAATTTGGGCGGAAAAACAAAATTTTTCAGTTTTCACAAGAAAACACGATTTTGCATTTTTCACGAGAAAACACGATTTTTTGGTTTTGGTTGAAAAACGCGAGTTTACAGTTTTTGTGGGAAAAATGTGGTTCCACGTTTTTGGTGGAAAAAATGATTTTGAAGTTTTGACTAAAAATGCAATTTTTTGCGGTTTTGATTAGAAATTATGATTTACAAATTTTGCATTTTTTGTGGAAAATTATTGTTTTGAGATTTTTACGAAAACGCAGTTTTGTCGAAAAAACGCAATTTTGCTATTTTGCCTGAAAAGAGTGATTTTGGTTTTAATAGGGAAAATACGGTTTCACAGTTTTGGGCAGAAAATGTGATTTTACAGTTTCGACGAGAAAGTACAATTTTGGCAAGGAATTGCAATTTTGTGATTTTGATGGAAAATTACGAATTATAATTTTGATGGAAAAAACAAGTTTTGACAGTTTTGGCAAAAAAAATCTGATTTTGTGATTTTAGTGGAGATATATGATTTTGTGATCCGGAAATTTTCTAGTATTTTTGGTTTGCTCCGTTTTTATCGGATACTAATTTTATTATTTGATTTGCTCCGCATATATACGGATATCCAAAAATCCGGATATTCGGAAAATTTACGGCTATTTGCGGATATTTGCGGATATTTACGGATATTTGCGTATGTTTAGTTTGATCCTTTTAATACAAACAAAAAAACTAAAAATACATATTTTTATAAAAAAATATATTTTTTTTATTTAAACTATCAAGTAAAATATTTAAAAAATAAGAAAAAAATAAGAAAAAATATAAAAATTTAATTTATAATTGAAAGAATTTCCTATAAAAAAAATTTCTTTTTAATTTGTTAAATTTCAGTATAAAAATATCTAATATATAAATAGAAAATTCACAAAAACTTATATATACATATAAGAACTATATAATATATATATTATTATTTATATGCATATACATATATATACATATAACGGAGCGGATCGGATATCCGTCTCTTAAAATTTTAGTATTTGTGATTTGCTCCGTTTTCAACGAATATTGATTCCTAATATTTGCTTTGCTCCATATAATTACGGATATCCGGATTTTTCGAATCGAATCGAAGCAAATAACGAATTGAATCAAATATAACAGATATTTTGCCCAGCCTTGCTACCATTTTCACGCTTTTCGGTACTACCATATTTTGTATGGTTTATGGGAAGTTCAAAGTCCAAGAAAACAAAATAATTGCTTCTTCTTCTTCTCCTCCATCTCTTCCATCTCCCCAATTGTTTTTGCCTCGTAATTGGATACACGATGTCTTCCCGAGCTACCAAGGAGCAGATGTCCGAATATCCTTTCTCAGCCACATCCTAAAAGAGTTGAGAAGCAAAGGAGTCAACCCATTCATTGATAACGAGATCACGAGAGGAGAATTTATCGGCCCTGAGCTCAAAACAGCCATCCAAGGATCGAGGATCGCGATTGTCTTGCTCTCTAAAAACTACGCTTCTTCGTCGTGGTGTCTTGACGAATTGGTGGAGATTATGAAATGTAAGGAAGATTTGGGTCAAACAGTAATAGCCATTTTCTATGAAGTGGATCCAAGTGACATCAAGAAGCAGGCTGGAGTTTTTGGGAAAGAATTCAGAAAAACTTGTAAAGGTAAAACAAATGAGGTTATTGGGAAATGGAGACAAGCTCTTGCGTAAGTGGGAACGGTCGCCGGCTACCATTCGAAGAACTGGTTCGTCCTCTTGATATTCCATTTGCTTTTTCTGAACATATTACAAACTGTTATTATCTTTGTAGCGTTTAAATAATGTATAGCACTAAGTGTATAAATGTGTTCTTGGTATTTGTCTGTACAGCCCCTTCCAAATCTCAAGTGGATGAATTTGAGTGATTCGGAAAACTTGAAGGAGCTTCCTAATGTCTCAACTGCCACTAAACTCCAAAAACTGATTCTTAAAAAATGTATAAGATTGGTGGAGCTCCCTTCTTCTATTGGTAAGGCAACAAATCTCGTAGAATTAGTTGTCATTGAATGCTCAAGTCTGGTGAAGCTACCTTTGTCTATTGGAAATGTAACTAATCTCCAAATATTAAATCTTTGTGACTGTTCAAGTCTATTGGAGTTGCCTTCCTCTATTGGGAATATAGCTAATCTACAAGATTTAAATCTCACTTGTTGTTTAAGTCTGATGAATCTGCCTTCCTCTATTGGAAATGCAACTAATCTCCAAAGATTATTGCTCAATCATTGTTTGGGTTTGGTTGAGCTGCCTTCCTGTATTGGAAATATCTTAAAAAATGAACGTTTTTTAGATTTTAGAGGATTCTCAAGTTTGAAGCAAATCCCTTCCTTTATTGGGAATGCCACTAATTTGGGCGGTTTGTGGTTTAGTGGATGCTCAAGTCTTGTGGAAGTTCCAACCTTTATTGGAAACCTTCACAAACTACGAACCTTGCATTTCACAGGATGCTCCAAGTTGGAGGTTCTTCCGGTCAACATCAACTTTAAATGGCTTGACCGCCTTGATTTTAGTGGTTGTTCGTCGCTAAAAAGTTTTCCGGAGTTCTCCACAAATGTGAACTATCTTAATCTCAGTGAAACTGCAATAGAAGAAATACCTCCATTGGTCAAGGGATTCTCTTGTCTACGTCAACTAATACTCAAGGGATGCAAAGAGCTCTTGTCGCTCCCACAACTTCCGGATTCTTTATCAGAACTAGACGCAGAAGATTGTGAGTCTCTAGAGAGACTGGTGATGTATTGCGTTTTTAGCGAATTCTAACTATTGTTTGAGATGGTTTTTCGAGTCTTTTCTATGTTTTTAGAGTCATTTCAGGTTGAATCACGTTTGGATGGAGTCTAAGGCTTAAAAGGAAGGATCGGAGACAAAAGATCAACAAAGTGGCAATTTCCGGAAGACGGATCGATCGTTCCGAATTTGGATCGATCGATCCAAAGTTGACGTACCGACAGAAAGATATTAGATCGATCGTTCCAATATGGATCGATCGATCTAAAGATGACAGAGCCACCAGAGAGTATTTAGATCGATCGATCCAAATACCGAAGATTTCCAGGAGCTTTTTAGATCGATCGATCCGAATTTGGACCGATCGGTCTAACCCTAAACCGACCGGTTTACTTGCGCAGAAGAAAAGGAAATTTCCGTTTTTCCTATTTCCGAATTGGTTTTGGAGTGGATTTCGACCCAGAACGTGATTAGACCTATAAATACTTATCTTTGGCCATTGTTTAGGCCACACTATCTTACATTCATACTCTTGGCTTTTGGCAATTTGTAAGCTTCGGGGAGACGAATCTCTGACTCTACATCTTTGAGAAGATTTCTGAACCCCTTTGGATTTATTTATTTGATTATGAGTTTCTCTTCATCTCCTTGTTTCTCTGTTTCCATGGCTGAGTAGTTCCATAGTTAGGTTAGGGTTTTCAAAGGAATTTAGGAATCATTGAATTAGACATAGATAGGGATTTATCTTCCGTTGTCTTCACCTATTGTTGAACTTATTGCTTAGACTGAATTGATCACTTAGTCTATGACTTAGGGTTTAATCTATTCATCAAAAGTGTTATAGATTGCTTGAAAGAACATAGGTGTGCGGTTTGTCCTTAGCCAACGAAAGTTCAAACGACAGTTTAGATACTTAGGTTACTAGATAAAGTGATTAATACCACGACGGTGGATTGGTTAAACATTCATGTTTGAGTTCTAGACCAAGCTTATTTGTTCCCTGGATAATTGTCTGATTCATGATCTCCGAGTTCCTGCGAATATCCCTCAACCTAGCGCTTCGTTTTATTGATTTTACATCGTTTTTATTTGCTATTTTCGTTTTAGCTTTGATACCAACAAATCATAATATTGTCTTAGCTTAATTTTGATCTAAAGAATCGTAGAGTAGCCTCTGGAACTTGTGGATTCGATTCCTAAATACTACAATATTGCTGTGCACTTGCAGTAGTCTTTTAGGGTTAAAACTCTGCATATCAAGTTTTTGGCGCCGTTGCCAAGTTCCAATTGCGTTACCTTCGAGTCTAGGATTCGAATTTAGTCTAAGATTTACTAACTTATATCTTTCTCTCTTGTGTCTTTCAGGTGTATGCAGAGAAGAAGTGAAGGCTCTGACAACCTCCTTCATCTCGACAACCAAGACCTCGCAAGGGTAGAAAAAACTAACAACAAAGCCAGAAAACAGAAGTCAAA
>JAHZTW010000002.1:44976767-45007717 GCA_020283515.1 Alliaria petiolata | reverse complement strand
CCGTAACTCAGCCGTGATTGCCGCTGTAGCGCTTTACGGCTGAGTTCATTAATACACGTCAGCAATTTCTGAAGTGGCGGCGCGTTTTTTCTGATGTGGAATTAAAAAGTAATGGCATTCTTTGTAATTACGTTTTTTCCTATAACATGTAATAAGGGCACGCTGGGTATGAAAAATATATGCCAAATATGATAGTAATAAAAAAAAGTTTTGTATGTTTCTGGTTATATCACCTAATTTGTATGATATCTGAGTAAACTTCCCTACTTTATAGTTTTAGCATTTCTCTTTGAAGGTGATTGATTTGTTATTGATTTCTTGTGTGAAACATAAATATGTTACTTCAACAACATGTAACTTTACCGACTATAAAAAAACAAATACAACAAAAGAAGTATTATTATGATCAACATGGTTTACAGAAATTGTATATATGTGACTTAATGATATTAGAAGTTATATTAGCATTTTAAAGTTTTTTTTTACTATACTCCAATTGTTGTATTTTTTGGAATTTCATCCTAGAAAAATTCGGAGTTGACAAATATATGCATTTTTATTGCCTTATTTTGACAACAATTCATTCTATTACCATTCTGAAGTGGACTAAACCACTTGCCCAAATATACTTCTCAATCAATGTATTACTAGGTGGTTTCCAGCACTTTGTGCGGGGTTGAGTCCATTTTAAAAAAATTTAATAACAATGGTTTATTTAGATGAGGAAAAATTCAATTTTTGTTATAGATTTATTATTATATTAGAATAGGATCCGCATATAAGCGAATTTTAATAAAATATTTTAAATGCGTAAAAATAAATTATAAATAAAATCGAATAATTTATAAGAATATTTTTTTTTATTTTTTATTAATATTTCCACATATATATGTTTAATACTCTTATATGAATTAATATTTATTTCAAATGCTTTATATATTTTTCCTTTTATTATTAGTAATTGATCATACAATTTTCTTAATTTAAATGAAAAATATTAAAAAACTTATTTTCCTTTTTCTTAATTTTCTTATTTACCTTTTTGATTTTTTTTGTATTAGTAATTGAAAAAGATACTTATTTTTCCTTTTTATTTTTAAAACTAATTTTTAAATTTATGTAAACATTATGTTAAAATCTAATTGGTTGAATTTTTTAACACAAGCCAAAATCTAATCGATTAACTTGACACATGTCACGATCATGTTAAAAACTAACTTTGATGCATCCTACTTTATATAATAAGATAAGATGAGTTTTTTTGGGCAATTCTCAAATATACCACCAAATCAAGTTTTTAGGACAAAAATACCACACGCGCTTAATGTTGACTAGCCGATTTTGCCCATGCGTCCTAAAAAAAACACAACTCGCTCTCTCTCTCGCGACGGCGGCGACAAGCATTTAAACCCTAATTTTCCGACAAACGTCTTCGCCGAATATCTCCGACGACGACGGTGGCAGCGACATCTATCAGTTAGGTAACATTTATGCGACTATGTGTTCTTCATCCCATCAGATATGATTGAAGAATCGACTTAAAAAATTGGTTTTTTTTAAGGATTTCTATCGGGGATGTAAAATCGCCTTCAAAAATTGGTTTTTGGATGATTTTTGATCGGGTTTAGTTCCTATTGTAGGGTTTTAACATAGATTCTGTATACTGAAACTTCAGTTTCAATTTCGATAGAAGAATTTTAAATTTTGGGTTTTCGAGATTTTGAGCAATTTCTCAACAAACAATGAGTTTTCTGTTTTAAAAATGGTGATTTTAGTTACAGATTGTTGTCTTAGCCTGTGACTTTAGAATCATTTTGTGGATGTTGCTCTAATTGGTTTTGTTCTCAGTAGCATTACTTTCTATTTCCTTGAACTATTGCTAAACATTTTGAATCATTTGGGAACGTGGAATTTCTTTCAATGCATCTTTGAGTTGAAAACTCTATAAAGTTTGATTTTTGGAAAGAATGTCAGAATAGCAAATTTTACCGAACTCATAAAAATTCTCGAGTTTGAGATTAGGAAAGCCTTCCCAGAATTTCAAATTTCAAAGATCTGATTGTTGCTCTTTATATTGTGGATCGTTTGTACAAGGACTTTATGGGTTAAGCATACTTTAGTTTTCCTTGAACGTCTGACAAAGATTTGTAATCGTATAGGATGGTCATCCTAATTTTTATCTTATCTGAGTTCTTCGTTTGTTTCAGGTTGGATATCTTTGAATCTTTTTGGTTTACATATCTGAAAAATCTTTCGACCATCAATAGGTAAAGTCGCATGATTTTCCTATCTTTAGTGTTTGTGTATCAAATTGTTGTTCTGTGCAATTGTGCGTCTTTAATCCCACCTTCAAACTAGAGACTTAAAAAATGGGAGCAATTTTGGGAAGCGTCCGTAGCGTTTTAGGAATGATTTGTCAATGTTGATATAACTGTCCTATTCAAGGAACATGAAACTAGATATGGGAAGTATCCGTAGCGTTTTAGGAAGGATTTGTCAGTTTTTAGGTTGGTCATCCTAAAATCAGGAATCCGTTAGGAAGGTCATCCTCCATGTTATATACAGCACATGAATCTTTTTTAGAGCATTTTCAAAACACACATAGTTTTTTCGTGTAGTTTCTAAAAGATAGGAAAATATTTTCAACTCGAAATAATTTCTGATCAATGTTAATGTGTTTGTGTATGTTTTCTAAACAAGTGAAAATGGATCGCATCATGCTGCCTAAGCTACGTTACAAAATGGGGGAACAACAACTAGAAGGTTTCAAAGTCATAGACAAGTTTTCTGATTACACCTACATCAAACAAGTTAAGGAGATTCTCGGGCCTGAGCAGTTTAAGAGGATAGAGGAATCTTTTCTAGGTCCTGTTTTGAAGATCTCTACGAGGAATTTGTTAATGTCTGGAAAGATGATACACACTGTTCTAACAAAGAACTTGATGATGCAAAAAGACAACGAGCTCTGGTTCCACTTCGGTGGACAGCCTATGAGATTCTCGGTAAGAGAATTTCATATGGTGACAGGCTTGAAATGTGGTCCATGGGTTCCTGAAGCAGATGAAGAAAGAGACCAGTATGATTGGGGCGAATGGGAGGATGGTCATACCCCAGACGACTTGGTTGAGCCCATGGTCAATGCTGATAGGGATGCTCACGATGAGAAGTTCTGTTTAAGTATGCTGCTCCTTGTAGAGACAATCTTTCTTCACAAGCACTCAAAGGCGAGGTTCCCAACATAAAACTTAAAGAAAGCTCAAAGTATGGATGTGTTGATGAATCATCTGTGGGGTGTAGAAGCATACGGGGTCCTCTTGGAAAACGTGAAGAAGACTTTGGACAGTAAGTTGGAGTAGAAGAAGTATTATCTGAATGGGTTCCAGTTTGCCCTGCACATATGGATCTTGGAATCCATACCGAAGCTACAATCAGCCTTCTCCACGATCGACAGGTCCGTACCAATCACAACATATTTGTGTGAGAAGTACCTGCACACATCATCACCGAGCATTAAAGATGTTTTAAACATCGAGCGGGATCAACATGTAAGTTCATTCCTAGTTTTTTACTTATGCTGATATTTTGCTGTTTTTGCTTTTTGTTTTTGCTCCACGGATGATTCAGGAAGGATTCGTGGTATTTATGGAACGTCTTCCTAAATGTTTATGTCCTATAATATGTTTTCAGGAAGGATTCGTTTTCCTAGTTTTTTTATAATGATGATTTAACATTTCTTCGCTAATGGTGCAGCTGACAGTGATACCTGTCCTGCCAAAGATGTCGGGTGATCTTAATAATAATTTTTGTATCACTAGATATTGTATTCACGCTTCCAGCGGAATCTTTCATTTTGAAACAGGAGAAATATTTTTGATCTTTAATAATCGTGTGCGTTGTCGCACTGTCAGCCAAACATATATCTTCATCCTAAGTCTCAAATTCTGGCATTTTCTGAATTTAAAAATATTCATAAAAGATGCATTAATAAACTTTAATTAAAAAGAAGACTTATGTTATAAAAGTACTTATTTTATAATAAAACTTATTTTACAACAAAAAGCATAAGTACATAAAACACTAAAAACATTAAAACTTTTGATTTTTTTGTCTTCTTCAAAAAGACAATATATTACATCGATTTTTGTCGTTATGTTTTTGTTGATTCTTCTGGATCAACCAGGAAATCTGTCACATCAAGATGAGCGTCATCATTCAGGCCATGAAACGAAAGTTCGGGTTCACCAGAGATAAAGTTGGTTTCACTTTCTTTCTCTTTTGTCTTTTGTGATTCCCGATACAGATCGGCTAAATGTTTGGGAGTACGATATGTACGTACCCAATGTCCCTTCATGCCACATCTGTAACAAACCATTTCGTTTTTCTTTTTAATTTCCCGGCCAACATTATTTCCATTATTGGAATTATTAGGACGATATCCTCGTCCTTGTCCACGTCCATGTCCACGACCTCGACCACAGTTATAACCGCGTCCGCGTCCACTTCTAGGAATGGTGTAGATCCAGTTGGATAGCTTTGATGGTTCATCATCATGAGTTCGTTATTCTGCTCAGCAACAAGGAGTATATGCATTAACTCCGAAAAACGAATATATCTATTCACCCGATATTGTTGCTGCAGGACTACATTACTCTGGTGAAATGTGGAGAGGATTTTTCCAATCATATCATAATCACTTATAGTTTCTCCACATAACACCATTATGGATGTAATTCCAGACATCGCAGAATTATAATCACTAATACTCTTGTAGTCCTGAAACCGGAGATGAACCACTCGTGTCTTACTTTCGGTAAGATCACATATTTCTGGTGATCAAACCTTTCTTTTAAAGATTGCTAGAGATCTGCATGATCTTCTTTTATGATGAACTCATTTTTTAAACCATCGTGGATATGGTGACGTAAAATTATCATGGCTTTTGCCTTTTTTCATCCGATGTCGTTTTCGACTTATTGATGGTCTCAAGAAGCCCGTTTCCTCTTAGATGCGTTTTTGCACCTACTGCCCATGTCATATAATTTATCCCGGCTATATCAAGGGCAGCAATTCCGAGTTTTGCCAGATTTGTCATTATGACTGAATAACAAAAACTTAACCGATTTAATTTTAATGAAAAATATTTATAAAAATTTGAGCGGCATAAGGGCATAATGAAGAAAATAATTAAAAGCAACATAAAAAAGGATGAGGATATTAATCTCCCACTCAATGAATAATTAAACAATTGCATAATAAATAAATAAGGGCGGAGGTTTTAATCTCCCACTCCATAAAATATGATCTAAGGAGACATAGTCTACCATATGATCATTTGATTATGAAGGTAGAGCCTATCATAACGATCAGCTCGGAGAAGGCAGCGCCTATCATCCCGGCATAACGATATAATGTTTTTTTGATCGTGAAGGCATATCCTATTTTAACGATCGACTTGAAGGAGAAAAACCTACCATCCCGGCACAATAATAATAAGAATTAAAATAAATAAAACATAAATAAATCTCACTTTTTAGTATAAAATAGATCTAAAGACGTTCGTGCTGTTAACGTGATAGATTTATTATTATATAAGATAAAATTTATGTTAAATATATATGTGTTTGTTTGCTATGTAAATAAGAGTTTAAGAGAGAGAGATGGAGGTGGAGTACGAGAGAGAAGAGATGAAGGTAAGAAAGGTGGGATTGTCTTTTCTATTATTAACTTTTCTTCTTCGTATGTAGTTACATTACAAAATGAAAGGCACCTCTTATTTATACTAGGTTTAAGTCGTCGAACACCAATGTCCGTAAATAACAAATATTATAATATTCGAATGAGATAATCATTATCTTCAACAATTTTATAATTTTTATAAGCAAGATATATTGTTTATATCTTATTTTTTACTATATTTTATATTGTTCGATAAAAATTTACATATGTACTTTGTTACTTTGTTGCGTTTATTATGTAGGATGGATAATTGCCTTCATTCTGGTATAAAATTGACAATTAAAATTAATGAAAATTGAAGTTTTTACAAAGAAAAGAGAACAGAGCCAATTGATTGTCTTCATTTTCGTAACCTTGATCCTCGTTTCATATCAACCAAAGAATATATATTTTTTTTATCTCTTTTGTTATCTAATTGTGATTTTGTCAAATGTTTGATATCTTTGATTATGATATATTTGAACATAAAAGTTTTTCACATGAGAGCTTAGACCATCTTTTTGTGATATAATATTTTCACATGAGAGCTCAGGTCAATCCTCATTTTCTAATTCTCAACGTTTTGATCCATACTTCTAAGCTTCATAGCTTTTCTTATGGTAATACAATTACATATGTCTTACGGCCTTGCCTCTAATCATTACATTCAGTTTCCTAAGAATATCTACAATCTACCTCTAAATTAGAGGAAACAATATAGTTTAGAAGAAAATTCTCTCCAGCCCACCTCTATTTTTACTTCTAAAATTAGGGTTAGACACTTCGGTTTTCAGCTTGATTTCGCTTCGGTTTTTCTGTTTTACAGTTTATCGGTTTTATAAAAATTCAAACCATATAAAAACCATATATCTTTCGGTTTGATATAGTTCGGTTCTCTTCGGTTTTCGGTTTTATAAAAATAAAACCATACAAAACCCATAACATGGTTCGGTTTGATATGGTTCGATTTCGGTTTTTTTCGATATTATACTATTACGAAAACTTTGGCTCTTTGATTCAAACCGTATGATGGAAATATTAATAAAAGATATGTGTGAAACAAAACAAAAATTCAAAGAATAGAATATAAATTATAGTAAATAAATTTAAATCATCAATAAAACAAAGTCTAAAAAAGTCAAAAACTAAAAAAAAAAATTCCATTTATAGTTTGTAAATATGTTGGAAAACAAAATATTTGTAAATATTATATTTTAAATATATGTAGATATATTTTGTAAATATTATATTTAAATTTATGAGTTAAAATTTATTAAATTATAAAGATAATTAAGACGAATAATAAAATATCTACATAAACTAAACTAAGAAACTAAGAAAATATAAATTTTTTAAAATTTAGTTCTGAAATCAAAAAATTATTTCGGTTTGACGGTTATTAACCAAACCAAACCTAAGCCAAAAGTTTTAAAAAATAATAATCAAATGGTTTTTTTAGGTTTAACTATAACCAAACCATATCACTTTTTCGGTTTGGTATTGTTTAGTTTTTCGGTTACGATTTTTTTGCCCACCCCTATCTAAAATAAAGGATGCTATTTTTTCCTCTTGTTGAGTCTCCTCTATCCTAAAGGAGTCGACTTTCCTCTTTGGTGAAGACACAACAAGACGCAAATACCAGAGAAGAGAAAAAACAGAGGAGAGAACAGAGTTTAAGTATGAAAGAGAGAAACTTTAGAACTGTAAAATGTAAAATGTAAAGGAGCACACAGAAGTTTAACGAGTTCACTCCCGTAAAAGGATAGCTACGTCTCGCCGAGTCTTTAACTCGGAATCCACTAATTTCAGTGACAGAGATTACAAAACTAGGAACTACAAGTGACCCATTCTATCCGCCCTTCACTAGCACCTATAGATCTCACTTTGTACGTTCCTAAACCGAGAAAACAAGCTACAATGATTATACAAATAAAGCTTTTCTCTGAATCTTAATATCAAGCAGTTTCTTATAAAACTTGCTTCATCTCTCTTACACCTCTCTCACAGCTCCTATAATGCCTCTTTATAGTGACATCTTCTTAGGGCTTCTCGCAACACCAATCGCTGATAATAAGACCAATTCTACGACTGCGTTTTGTGCCAACAAACAAGAACTTGCATCGGGATGTTCAAACGGACAAGAACAGCTCGCTTGGCACTGACAAAGAGGCAACTCTGTTGTACCTTCTGTAATAGCCGTTTGTAACCCAAAGTGGTCCCAAAAGCAACATCTAATAACTCTGGTAAGATAACAATGAACCGTAGTTAAACTTGAGTTGTTCTTGTTGGCAAATTCAAAACTCCATGACTTGCTCATCAAGATAACATCTTCACACCTCTAATAGAGATGAACTTTTTTATTTGTAAATTGGTCCCTACTTTTAAATCCTTNAGTTCACTCCCGTAAAAGGTTAGCTACGTCTCGCCGAGTCTTTAACTCGGAATCCACTAATTTCAGTGACAGAGATTACAAAACTAGGAACTACAAGTGACCCAATCTATCCGCCCTTCACTAGCACCTATAGAGCTCGCTATGTAAGTTCCTAAACCGAGAAAACAAGCTACAATGATTATACAAATAAAGCTTTTCTCTGAATCTCAATATCAAGCAGCTTCTTATAAAACTTGCGTCATCTCTCTTACACCTCTCTCACAGCTCCTATAATGCATCTTTATAGTGACATCTTCTTAGGGCTTCTCGCAACGCCAATCGCTGATGATAAGACCAATTCTATGACTGCTGATATCACTCATATTTTATCCATTTTTACTATCATAAGTGAGTGCTTTAATAAGCATTTCACTAAGGTTTTAGTGCATAAACACTAGATTTCGAGTATTTGATCGTTCAAGACTCTTTTCAGGAAATCTTAGGAAAAAGGGAGCAAAACGGAGCAAAACTGACATTTTCGGAACATGAGCTTTTTGACAGAAGTTTAGCACAAGTAGGAGATCTTCCCACCATGGGATCGAGCTGAATNTTGATCTAGCTGCAGAATCAAAGGTAAGAAAATCCAGTTCTAAGACATTTTCTTTAGTTTCGTTTCGCTTCTTTGCCTTTGCAGGAACCATTCGAGACGAGGAGTGAAGGCTTGTTTCTTTTGATTAATGGGCGTATTCTATGTTGGCTCAAGCGTCGAGTGACAAGTGCATGGAGATTAAAGGAACCACGTTTTCCTTTAGTTGATGCTCATCACATCTTAATCCATACAAGTCTAGCTAAAAGACTCTAAACAAGAGCGGCTGAATGGGAGGCAACCCATTAGGTATTTCTTTTTCCTTTTCTTTTGAGGTTTCTAGTACTCACTTTTGGTTTTAGTTTCCTCTTATTTTCAGTTTCATAAACAACACAAAAGCAAAAAAAAAAAAATCAGAAAACCAAGAAAAGCACACAAAAAAAGGGAAAAACTCAAAAAGACCAAAAATATGAAGAAGGAGACCCGAAGAACACTCACCGGGCAACGAACTGCCCGTGGGCCGGCCAGACGGAGCCTGGCCGCGCCACGAGCAACGATGGCGCAGAGAAGACGAGCCTGGCAGCGGCCACGACAACCCGTCGCGCGGCCGGCTGTCTTCTGAAACGTTCCCGTCCCGACCTCACCAAACCGGACCACCTTCAACTTGTTTCAAGCCTTTCAAGTATCCTCCTTGATTAAAGGGCTTGAGCAGGTCCTAAAGACCGCAAAGATCACTTCCACAACCGCGGCACATTGCTGTTGCATCAAAGATGACGTGACAAGACAAGACTCCATCCAAGTCAGGTTAAGTCAATGATCCATCTCTCTACTCACTTCTTCCAGCACGTTCAACGGACCTGTATCCACGAAGACGAAGAAGAACACCACGGTTCCAGAGGATGAAAACCGCAGTGCAAGCTCCAGAAGGAAGAAGATGCAACTTCCTTCACCAAACCGCAAAGAGGAAAGTTCCCAAGACTAGCTTCTCTCTTCCGCGACCGAGACCTTTACCAAAGCCAAGTAAGGATTTCATATGGCATTGAATTTCATACTAGCAACACCTGTCTTCCGGATCCCGAACAGATCACTGGATAGGCCAGCATCGACCCAAACTTCAAATCAAGTTTCTGAGGTGACGTAATCTTCAAGACGCAAGGAAGGAAGATTTTCCATCTCTCATTCACGGTGTTATCAAAGGTCAAGGAACCGAGACTAGTACTCAACAACCGAAGTACCTGTTCTCCCCAACATAGGCGTGCCCCAATCATCACCTCACCAGCCGCCAACATCACCAACACACGCCCACCACCACCATCTGAAGCAAGGAAGCTCAACCGCGCAACACATTTCCTTTCGAGCTAAGTTTTCGATTTCTTTTGTTCAATCAAATCGATTCTAAGCCGGGACATAAGGATAATGATCAAGTCCTTAGCTCAATCATACCACACGCCCAACAACCCATATCAAACCCAACACCACTTTCAAGTAAGTCTTCACAAGCTTGTACTTGAATTTACCTATCTTTTTCACCTCACTTGATTTAAACAAATTGGGGACAGTTTGATTTAAGTCTGGGGGGGGGTTGTTTCTTATATTACTAATTATGCTTTTATTTGATGAGTCTTATGCATACTTACATCATTTATCGAGTCGTTTTATAGAGTCAAAACTTTTTTTTCTTTTAGTCGGAAACTATGAACTTTGCTAGGTACAAGTCACTTTGAACAAGGAACCTTAATGACCATTCTCACGGATTTAGAAGCAAGGTTTACTAAGTTGAACACGGCGAGTGGATCATTCCAGCGGAGAAAGTTCTAATCTCTAGAGTACTCGAAGGATCTTGCGTTGACTCCGCACCTAATGAATCAAATCTTCTCGTCAAGGGGCTTGAGGTACTTCGAACTTTGCTCCTCTTTTAGACTCTAGCATGACTAAGTAGATGCAATGCAACCTCTCCTTGATCTTCCCTTGTTATAGAAAAGAAAAAAAAAATAGAAAGAAAGGTTTTAGTTTGAGAATGGCAACCAGAGTTCCTTAAAGGACAATGACGGTTCGCAGCAATCATGTAAACTTCAAAGAAGTGATCATTCTCAAACTAAGAAAAAAGAAAAAAAAATGGAATAAGAAAGTCGATAGAAAAAATAAAATGATACCCTAGAAAAGTAGGGAGAAATCGACTAAGGGAAGAGAAAATAGGAGAGTTGTGTCTGAAATGTCTATGTCTAGATGTTTGGAAGAGAAAGTATAGTGTCTCGTCGACCAATACTCCCTCGACAGAGACCGCACGCCTAAATGAATAAAGGGGTCATAAAGGGAAAGCTCGGAATACTCAAAGGGACCATGAAGCGTATCCGAGAAGGGTGAGAAGCTCAAGGTAACTAGACCCAAACACCTTGAAGTCTAAATTCCGAGTTATGTGGCTCAAACAGGTCGATTGCTAGACTTGACTAGTTCCCAAGTATTGGTGAGTTTCCACGTTTTCAAACCTCTTTTCCTTTCTTAGATTTCTGTTTTGTTTGAGGACAAACAAAGTTTAAGTCTGGGGGAGTTGATAACACTCATATTTTACCCATTTTTACTATCATAAGTGAGTGCTTTAATAAGCATTTCACTAAGGTTTTAATGCATAAACACTAAATTTCGAGTATTTGGTCGTTCAAGACTCTTTTCAGGAAATCTTAGGAAAAAGAGAGCAAAACGGAGGAAAACGGACATTTTCGGAACATGAGCTTTTTGACAGAAGTTTAGCACAAGACGGAGACCTTCTCACCATGAGATCGACCTGAATTTTGGTGACAAGATAGCCTGAACTACTACCTTTCACCTCGAATTGGTTTCAATCCAATCCCACGGTTAGATCTCGAGTTACGAAGGAAGCAAGAAGGCCCGTCAGAGACATCACCAGAAGGAGCCTGGCCGCGCCAGGAAAGCTCAGAAGACCAATGGCCGGCCCATGAACCTCCCGTGGCGCGGCCACAACACTTGACGAATCCCGAGCCCGTTTTCAAGCCCAAATCAAGCCCGATTGCCCCCAAGTTTGGTGGAGCCCTAAGTGAACCCTAAGAAGACCTAAAAACCTATAAATACTCATATTCTACAAACTAATAGAGGCAATAGGGAAAAACCAAGGAGGAGCCACGAAAGTGTGCCTCTAGAGGGGGACCTAAGAGAAGGCCTCACGGCCGCCTCTTAGGTTACCTTTCATTGTTTTCTGTTCTTTGTTCTTTAAGGGAGAGAGAGATCTGTTCCTGAACCCTCAAACTTTCTTTGTTTAATTCAAGTATGCATTCACTGATTTTGTCTCTGCTCGCCCCAATCATGTTAGAGTAGATTCGTTGGTTGTGTTCAATGGTTTTCAGGGGATTCATGGATTGATTGCTAGGTTGTTAGATCGAAGTTTGTCCTTAGGTGTTTTGAGGTTAACTCTCGGGTATACACGCGAGTTAGTTAAGATCATCATGGATTCTCTTTTGTTTAATTGTCTTGTTATAGATCTCTTGAATTGAATAAGTAGCTTATCAACTGCTTAGACATATTAGCGTTTTCTGTCTCACCTTATTCGTTCTTATTGCATGAGTCTAGCGTCATGAACTATATTCTGATCGCGGGGTCTTGAGAGCGGCTAACGTCCTGAATTTCAGATCTAGACCAAAATAGGGTAGAGAGCATCCTTTAAAAGATGTCTGTATGCTTATCGTCCTGATCTTATTGCGTGTTCGTCTAGGATGCAGGATACGAGAGTATACCTGCGGACTAGAAGTTCACATATCAACCTTTGCTCGATAGAGATAGGTTGTTTAAACCAGTGAATCAGTTTAGGGAAATTCGCCAAGTACCCCAGAGAACAACCTTGAGCACAACGCCTTGTTTGCATGTTTGTTATTACTTTGTTTCGTATATAGAGTCGATTGATAACCGGCTCTATATAAACTTGCTTCACGATTCCTGTATTCAATAGCCACTGTCCGCGAAACACTGTTCTCCAAACCCCCTTTCTTGTCTTAGGAACGTTTTCTAACCGTCACTGATTCTGTAGTTAATCATACACTCCTTGTGGTTCGACACCTTAAGTACTACAATGCACATCTGTGCACTTGCAGGCATTAGGGTTTATAAATTTAAAACTTGAAGAACTGAAACATCTAAATCCTGTGCATCAACTGCTTTTTGTGCCAACAAACAAGGACTTGCCTCAGGATGTTCAAACGGACAAGAACAGCTCGCTTGGCACTGGCAAAGAGGCAACTCTGTTGTACCTTCTGTAATAGCCGTTTGTAACCCGAAGTGGTCCCAAAAGCAACATCTAATAACTCTGGTACGATTACAATGAACCGTAGTTAAACTTGAGTTGTCCTTGTTGGCAAATTCAAAACTCCATGACTTGCTCATCAAGATAACATCTTAACAAATCTCCACCTGTTATCACGATGAACAAAATCAAATAAAACTTGC
This sequence comes from Alliaria petiolata, assembly GCA_020283515.1. NCBI lineage: Eukaryota > Viridiplantae > Streptophyta > Magnoliopsida > Brassicales > Brassicaceae > Alliaria > Alliaria petiolata. Next base: position 44,994,593 of record JAHZTW010000002.1, on the reverse strand, counting down.
GCGATCAAAAGAGAGAGAGAGTAACCTTCTTGAAACTAGTTCCTAGATTCCAGACTCGGATTCTCTGAGCTTTATCACTCAGAATTGACTTGTAGCAAGTTCAGTGCGACTTGAAACTTGCTAACAGCCAATACCTTGGTGAAAATATCTGCAGGATTCTTCTCTGTAGAAATCTTCAGCACTTCCACCTTACCATCCGCAATCACTTCACGAATGTAATGATACTTCACATCGATGTGCTTCGTTCTCTCATAGTGGACATTGTTCTTTGAGAGAGCAATAGTGCTTTGTGAATCACAGTGTATCTCAACATTTTTCTGTTCATACCCGAAATCCTTGAGTAAACCCTGCAACCATACAACTTCTTTCACTGCTTCTGTCAGAGACATATACTCGGATTCAGTGGTTGACAAAGCAACAACTCTCTGCAATCCAGACTTCCAGCTTATGGTATTTCCTCCAAGGGTAAACACCAAGCCTGTAATTGATCTTCTTCTGTCAGGATTTGCAGCAAAGTCTGCATCACAGTACCCCACAATCTTAAAATCTGAGCTCTTCTTGTAGCATAGTTCGTCTTGAGAGATCCCTTGATATACCTCAGAACCCATTTGACTCCCATCCAATGCTCCTTTATAGGTTGGCTCATGTAACGACTGATAATACCAACAGGATAAGATAAATCAGGACGAGTACCTATCATTGCATACATGATGCTGCCAACTGCATTTGAGTACGGAATTGACTTCATATACTCTTCAGCTCCTAATGGTGTAACATTGTGCTTTTCTTCACTCATATTGTAGGTTTCAAGAATTCGGTTCAGATAACCTTCCTGAGACAGCCATAAAGCCCCTGCTGCTCTGTCACGAGTAATCTCCATACCCAAAATCTTCTTAGCTGCTTGATAGGGGTCAGGTTTTACCCTAATAAAACTACTGCAAGTGCACAGCAAAAGCAATCATAGTATAAGGGGTTATCGAATCCACAGAGAAGGGATAGTCACACAGCAGTATTCTAATTTCGAATTAACCTAAGTAGTAATAATTAAAAGTAAGACAGTAGGAAATTAAAGACTTAGTAAATTCAGGAGACAAAACGTTAGGTTCAGGGAAATTCTCACGTGATCAAAATTTTAGGTCTAGACAGAATGTTAGGAATTATTAAGCACTGTTCTTGAACTTGAAACACTAATGTAAAATCAACCAACTTTCGCTGCGAAGATTATCTATGCTTAAATTCCAGAAAACCAAATCTCTTTGCGAATTCAAACAATTCAGACAAGCATTAATATCAGGTTCAATTGTTCACAAAATCCTAAACCAAATCTCTTTGCGAATAGGTATTTTGCTCATCTAAAATTAGTTCAGGCAATTAATAACACTCTCGTGTCTACCAATTATCCTAAGATCAGATTCTAGAAGATAAAATCAGCATTAAACACAAATCCAGATGAAGAACTCTAATGATTTTATCCTAACAATTTAATTCAACCTAACAATTCATAACCACTTTTGAAAAACCCTAAACCTAACAAGCAGACTACTCAGACATGATCAATGAAACAGAAATCATTATTTGAATAGAAAGCATAAAAGAAATCAATAGAAGAAATAAAGGAGTTCCAAATTTGCTCTAAAGGAGAAAAATTCTTCTCTCCAAAAACCTAAACTTCTATGATTCTTAAAGTATGAGAATATGAATGCTAAACAATGCCTTGAAAACTATTTATAGAAGTGGATTTTCGTCCAGGGGCAATCTTGTAATTCTTCAGAACTTTGGCCAATTTCTTTTTTTCTGATTGAAGTCGGCGAAACGCGTCGGTCACGTCTGGTGTCGATCGACACACATGGTGTCGATCGACACTTTGTGCGTGATTCTACTCTTCTGACTTCATCACTTCGCAGCTTCTTGCAGAATGCTCCAAAATGATCCAGAATCTCCAATTATGCTCCAAACGTAGTACAACCTATAAAGACTCTAATAGGACTCTAAAAATATCAAAAGACTCTATAAAATCACTTATATCATGGTCCAAAAATGGGTAAAAACCATGATATATCAACTCCCCCAGACTTAGCCTTTGCTTTCCCTCAAGCAAAACAAAAACTAAATATAGTGTCGAGGTTTGAAAACCGAAACATTCAACTAGCCTTTAGAACGCCACATCGAACCAACACTCTTGAATCCACATACCATTGAGCCAATCTTAGGTAATGTTCAGTGTACTTACCACAAACTTAGCAATCTCCCAGTTTGAATCCAGATCCTTTCCTTAGATAAAATTTCGAACTCTAACAGTGGTATTGCTAAAGAACTTTTCTGATTCTTTCCCTTCCTTAGTGCCTGAACAAGATATACTTTCTACAGCTCTCCTATTTTCTCTTCCCTTAGTCAACTTCTGCCCATTTTCAAGGTGTTATACAGATCTTTTCATTGACTTTTTCTTATTCTTTTAAGTCTTGGAATAGTGCTGCTACTACTTGTGTTCCTTGTGAGGAGAAAGGTTCATGAGCTCTCACTAATATTGTTCCTTGGGAGGAGACAGGCTCATGAGGATCTTTGCACTATTCCTTGATCAGACTTCTTATTTTCTTTTCTTTTCTCAAGGGAAGATCAAGGAGAGGCTGCAGATTTCTAATCTTATCAAAGCTGAAAGAGGAATCACGTTCAATGCATACCTAGTTCCTCCTGTAAGGGGATCTGAATTCGCCCTGTTAGACTGATCCACTTGCAGCTTTCTACTTAGTACGACACGAAATCAATTACTACAGCAAGGGTCCATCAAGTGTTAACAATCTGCGGTTAAGTCCCTAGAAAAACTGAAAGTTTCACTGATTTTGACTCAATAAACCAAAGTTTTTTTTTGACTCTAAAAACAAAAGACAAAGTCAGTAATCACCTCCCCCAGACTTAAACAACACTGTCCCCAGTGGTATCAAGCCTGAAGTTGGCTAAAAGAAAGATTAGAAACAACATAAAAGACCAAATAGAAGACTTACCTTCGTATGCGCGTGGTGTCGATCGATACCATGTAGTGTCGATCGACACTGGTCTATGTCGAGTCCAGTGTCGCCCTTTTCAACTGACTTAAAATAGGAACTTAGTAAAAACCAAAACAAAATAAAAAGAAAAACGTACCTAACAGTGGGTTGCCTCCCACTCAGCGCTCGTTTTCAGTCATTAGCTTGACTGTGTCGGGGTTCAGACGTCTGGTGGATCAGAGGGTGGCATTGAATGCTTCCCAGACGAATGTATTCTCATCCATGGCGGTGTATAGGCATTAGGAGCATGTGAGCGACCAAGGAAATAAGGAACAACAGCAGCGTGGGACTTGACTTCGGGTGGGACACTTCGTTTTCCTGCAGCATTATCAAAAGAAACAACAAGCCTTCTACGAGAATCTCGTGGCTTGGATAAGTGAGCAGCAGCCTTTGAACCTTTAAAGTTTTTATTGACAAGATCAAGAGGTTTGGAATTCATTCCTGGAAATGCGTACCTTTGCTTTCTTCGAGGTTTGTGGGCAGAAGGATTGGGAGTCATCTTTTTGACCATAAATGAAGGACTTGCAGCATTGGAAACAACTTCTGGTGTGATCCGCGAAGGGTGTCGATCGACACCAAGTCAGTAGCTCGAATGTCTTCACTTTTTCTGCAGTTCATCTCTGCAATCCTTGCTTCTAAGGTGAAAACGTCTTCCTCCATCGGTTTGGCATTGATTAGACCTGCATATTCGCTCAAAGTCCTGAAGGTAAGATTGTTTCCACTCCAATCTTCAAGCTCCACAACTTCTTTAGAATTCTCATCCAATGTTTCTTGAATATCCTCCTTGCTCACTTGCTCCTTAGAATCTAGCTCTTCTCCAGTGATCACAGCAATACATGAGATGGGTTTGGAAGTTCCAGTAGTAGGGATGGCTTTGTAGAACACTTCTTTGTCAACATTAGAGAACGACATTCTCTTGTTGGGCATGTCCACAATAGCTCCTACTGTGGCCATGAATGGTCTTCCAATGATGAATGGTATGCTAGACGTTATGCTCACTTCCACAACCTGCAAATCAGTTGGAACGAGACAACTTCCAACCTTGACAAGTAGGTTTGGAATTTCACCATATGAGACTGCGGTAGAATTATTAGCAAATTCAAGAGTCATGCTTGAAGGGTGAATGTCAGCAATCCCCAGCTTCTCTGCAATGTCTTTTGTCATGAGGTTCACGCTAGCTCCTGAATCGCAGAAGGATTGTTTAAATTCAACTCCACCAATGGAGCATGGAACCATAAACATCCCAGGATCTTCAACCTTAAGCAGCTGCTTCATTGGTGGTGTTTCCCTTGCTTTGTGAAAGAGTTCTTCCATCTCTTCAAAGGTTTTTCTGTTATTATGGAAGAAGGCACATAAAGGATACCTCTCATAATCTTCATCAAAGGAGAGCTCCTTGGGAATCATCTCCACCTTCTTGTTGAAAGCAGCCATCTTCTCTGCACTAATGGGCGGCCTTAGATGCTTGGGTAGAGCGGGATTTGGAACCTTGGCCTTGTAGACCCTTTCCAATGCAATTTGTGAAGCTTTAGGCGTGTTTGTCCAAGTCTGGGAAGGGTGTCGATCGACACATAGCTGGTGTCGATCGACACTAGACATTTGCGTCGAGGATCCTGTGTCGATTGGACTTGATTCATCTGGTTTCTCCTCTGGTGTCGATCGACACACTCTAGTGTCGATCGAAATTGACTCCGCAGCATATTCTACATCTTCAAGCTCCTCTAATTCTTCAGTATGTAACCCTCTTTTCTGTGCAGGCTGAAAGTTCCCTTCATTATGAATCTTGATGGCATTCACATGGTGTCTTGGATTCACGTCTGTCTTTCCAGGAATACATCCTTCTTGTCTCTTCAAAGCTCCAACAGTTTGAGCAACCTGAACATCCAATTGTCTGACATGAGTACCTAGAGACTCAATTTTTCCATTTAGATCCGTGTACAAGGCATCAATCTTCCCATTGAAGTCCACTGTCATCTTCTGTTGGCCCTCCAAGATCTGCTCTAGCATAGACTCCATCTTATTATCATGTGCAGGAGGCTTCTGGTAAGAAGAAGAACCATAAGTTCTTTGGAAGTTGTTGCTCTGAAAAAGCTTCTGGTAAGAAGAACCATAGCTTTGCTGATTGTTGAACCTGTGTCCTTGAAAACTAGCTCCATTGATGTAGTTAACATCTTCCTCATCACGCTCAAAAGTCTCTACTTCTGCAAAGTGGACTTGCTTCTTCCCCATCAACAGGTCCAGCTTCCTGTTAAATTCAGCAATTTGGCTTCCTCCATTCACCCCAGCGTGTTGTCTTCTTTTGAAGTATGCGTTCTTGGTGCTGTTACTAGAGGCCAAATTCTCTATAAGCACCACTGCGTCTCCTGGGCACCTGGTGTTGAAATTGCCATTGCTTGCTGCGTCTAAAGCCATCTGGTACCTCCAATCGATCCCGCGGTAGAATATTCCAATAAGCTGCGACTCGCTGAAACCATGGTGTGGGCAATCCCTCTGGTAAGATCTGAATCTCACCCAAGAAGCTTTGAATGCTTCAGTGGGTCCTTGCGAGAATGTAGTGATCTTCGTTCTCAGCTCTTCTGATCTCGCATCATCAAAGAAATTGCATAAGAATGCATTCTTTGTGTCTTCCCAAGTAGTCAAAGATCCTGGTGGCAACTGTTTCAACCAGTATGATGCATCTCCAGCAAGCGAGTAAGGGAAAAGCTTGCAGAAGAGATAATCATATGTAACTCCATTGGTCATAATGCTTGAAGCCAAGTCATCGAATCTCTCGATATGATCCATGGGGTGCTCGTTGGGAAGACCATGGAAAGGATTCTGAGCTACGAGCTGGAAGTAGGCAGACTTCAGCTCGAAGTCATTCTTTTGGAATGCAGGAGGACGGATCGCAGCTCTATTTGCATAGAACTGATGTGGGCGGTTGTACTCGCCTAATGTTCTTCCACGTCCAGCTTCTGCCGGTGCGATTTGCATCGCTGGTTCGACTATGACGGTGCCAGCCTCATCAAGTCTCTGTCCTTGGGCGTTCCTTCTATTGCCCTGAAGGTCTACAAGGCGCCTGCCTCATTGCGTATCAGAACTATAGGGTCCGCCATCTCTGTTCGCGAACGGTGTCGATCGATGCTAGTAGTGTCGATCGACGCTGAGGTAGATGCTCGGTGGTGTCGATCGACGCAAGTTGTGTCGATCGACGCTCGGGCAGATGCTCTGTTCTTGCATTCTAGACGGCCTAGTGCCTGGTTCAGTGTGATCAGTTCCTTTTCCTTGTTGCTCCTGATAATGCGATTAAGCATGCACCTGAAAAAAAACAAAATAAGAAACTCAATCAGTAACAAAAATAAAAACCTAGACAAAATTCTAATACTAGAAATATGTAGGCAGCTAACCTCCTTCCCCGGCAACGCGCCAAAAACTTGATAGGGGTCAGGTTTTACCCTAATAAAACTACTGCAAGTGCATAGCAAAAGCAATCGTAGTATAAGGGGTTATCGAATCCACAGAGAAGGGATAGTCACACAGCAGTATTCTAATTTCGAATTAAGCTAAGTAGAAATAATTAAAAGTAAGACAGCAGGAAATTAAAGACTTAGTAAATTCAGGAGACAAAACGCTAGGTTCAGGGAAATTCTCAGGTGATCCAAATTTTAGGTCTAGACAGAATGTTAGGAATTACTAAGCACTGTTCTTGAACTTGAAACACTAATGTAAAATCAACCAACTCTCGCTGCGAAGATTATCTATGCCTAAATTCCAGAAAACCAAATCTCTTTGCGAATTCAAACAATTCAGACAAGCATTAATATCAGGTTCAATTGTTCACAAAACCCTAAACCAAATCTCTTTGCGAATAGGTATTTTGCTCATCTAACATTAGTTCAGGCNCTGCGAAGATTATCTATGCCTAAATTCCAGAAAACCAAATCTCTTTGCGAATTCAAACAATTCAGACAAGCATTAATATCAGGTTCAATTGTTCACAAAATCCTAAACCAAATCTCTTTGCGAATAGGTATTTTGCTCATCTAACATTAGTTCAGGCAATTAATAACACTCTCGTGTCTACCAATTATCCTAAGATCAGATTCTTGGCCGCGAAGCTAAAATCAGCATTAAACACAAATCCAGATGAAGAACTCTAATGATTTTATCCTAACAATTTAATTCAACCTAACAATTCATAATCACCTTTGAAAAACCCTAAACCTAACAAGCAGACTACTCAGACATGATCAATGAAACAGAAATCATTATTTGAATAGAAAGCATAAAAGAAATCAATAGAAGAAATAAATGAGTATCAAATTTGCTCTAAAGGAGACAAATTCTTCTCTCCAAAAACCTAAACTTCTATGATTCTTAAAGTATGAGAATATGAATTCTAAACAATGCCTTGAAAACTATTTATAGAAGTGGATTTTCGTCCAGGGGCAATCTTGTAATTCTTCAGAACTTTGGGCACTTTCCTTTTTCTGATTGAAGTCGGCAAAACGCGTCGGTCTCGTCTGGTGTCGATCGACACACATGGTGTCGAATGACACTCTGTGCGTGATTCTACTCTTCTGACTTCATCACTTCGCAGCTTCTTGCAGAATGCTCCAAAAAGATCCAGAATCTCCAATTATGCTCCAAACGTAGTCCAACCTATAAAGACTCTAATATGACTCTAAAAATATCAAAAGACTCTATAAAATCACTTATATCATGGTCCAAAAACGGGTAAAAACCATGATATATCACTGCTCCGAGTTCTTTCATTTTAAACTTCAGACTGAGCTCTTTCTTCAACTGTGCTATAGCTTCCATGTTTTTAGCAGCTACTAGCATGTCATCAACATAGAACAATAGATACATCATTGAACCATCAAGCAGCACCTTGGTGTAAGCACAACTGTCATACTAGCTTCTTACAAAACCAATATCAGTCATGTAGTTATCAAACTTTTCATTCCATTGCCTAGGTGCCTGCTTGAGCCCATACAAAGCCTTGTTTAGAAGACATACCTCATTTGGCTTGAACATTGACTCATAACCTTCTGGAGGCATCATGTAGATCTTCTCAGATAGCTCCCCATGTAAGAAAGCTGTTTTGACATCAAGTTGTTCCAATTTCAAGTCTTCTTGAGCCACTTTTGAAAGCAATATTCGGATAGAAACATGCTTAACAACCGGAGCAAAGATCTCATGATAATCTATGCCTTCTCTTTGAGCATATCCCTTGGTGACAAGTCTTACTTTGAACCTTGGTTTTTCCACTCCAGGAATACCAAGCTTATACTTGTATATCCAACGACTACCAATGATTCTCTGATTTTCAGGTCTTGTAACAGTAGTCCAGGAGTGATTCTTCATTTGACAATCAATCTCTTCATCCATAGCAAGATTCCACTTATCCCAATTCGCATCTCTTAAAGCTTCTCTGTAATCTGCAGGTTCAACTGCGTCTCCATCCTTAGTAGTGTAAAGAGCTTCGGCATAGTAATGTTCATCATCAAATCTCTTTGGAGCTTTATGTTCTCTTCTGCCTCTGTCCCTTGCCAGGTGATAACTCAGAGGAGATTGATTTATATCACTCTCTGCATCACCATCTGATTCTTCACCTGAGTGAGTAGTAGAGCTTAGACTTACTTGAATCGGTGTAGAAGGACCAGCTCCTTGATCTCCACCAGAGATGATAACCGGTTCAGCTTCAAGATCAAGATCAAGATCAAGATATGATCCAGTATGATCATTTTCTTCTTCAGCTTGAATACCTTTGTTTCTCTGCAATAGATCTTTGTAGACAACATTCTCCTGAATATCACATTTCTACTCACTACACACTTCCTTTCTTCTGTAAGCCAAACCTTATACCCCTTCACTCCACTTGGATAACCGATCAGAACACCCTTCTTAGCTCTAGAACTGAGCTTACCGTCGTCTGTATGGACAAAGGTAACACATCAAAATCTCCTCAGATAACTGTAACCAGAAGCTTTTCCATACCATTTATTGTCTGGAATTTCGAAATTCAGAGCCGAGGAATGAGTTGCTTCAGCCCAGAATTTCTTAGGAAGACCTGAGTCACTCAACATACTCCTGACTTTCTCCATAATGGTCAGATTCATTCGCTCTGCAACACCGTTTTGCTGAGGGGTGTAGGCACATGTCTTATGTCTTTGAATCCTTCTTTCTTCACAAAAGCCATCTAACTTCTTGTTGCAGAACTCTAGACCGTTGTCTGTTCTAAGTGTCTTGACTTTCCTATCACTCAGATTCTCCACCAGACTCATCCATTCAATAAACTTATCAAAGGCTTCATATTTAGTCTTAAGAAAGTAGACCCAAACTTTTCTTGTATGATCATCTATGAAAGAGATGAAATACTGACAGCCTCCAAGCGACTGAGGAACAGATGGAGCTCCCCACAAATCAGAATGAACATACTCTCATCTCTCTTTTGTATCATGCTGAGCCAAATTGAAACCCACTCTTTTGGCTCTTCCATATATACAATCTTCGCATGCATCTAGAACTAAGACTTTCTTTTTATCCAGTAGACATTTTCTTAAGAGTATATTCATGTTTTTCTGACTCATGTGACACAGTCTTCTGTGCCATAGAACCGTATCATCTTGTATTCTTAATGCTGCAAGTGATTCATCAGTAGCAGTTTTCCATTGAAGTAGGTAAAGCGTGTCAAAACTCTTCCCTGTGAGCAAGTTTCTTTCCCCTGCCTTGATGCTCAGAATTACATTCTCTGACTCAAACTTGTAACCAGCCTTTTCAAAGGTTCCTAAAGACAACAGATTTCTGCCCATTTCAGGGATGTACCTAACATTGGTGAGAAGAACTGTTAAACCCTCGGCATTCTTGATTCTGATAGTTCCCACTCCTTTAAAATTAGATACAGTCTTGTTTCCCATCCTGACAGAACCCCTTGCATCTTCATCCAGATTTTCAAACCATTCTTTCTTGTAAGTCATGTGATAGCTGCATCCTGTATCCATGATCCATTCATCTTCGAGATGAATCTCTGTAGAAGACAACGCTTCTGACACGTACAAACCAGCTGCTTCAGCTAGGTTCCCTTTACCTGAGGACTCTTCTCTGCTGTTTCAATTGTCTCTTGGTTTATACTGAACCTTGTTCTTGTTGGGACAAGCATTCTTGTAATGACCCTCTTCACCACAAGTCCAACACCCTTTTCCTTTAACTTTGGATTTGGACCGAGACTTGTTTGACTTGTTCCCTTTATCACGGTGCTCATTTCTTCCTCTGGTCTTATTCTTCGCACAGAGACCCTCGGCTTGACCCTTGATACTTTTCTTGCTTGAACCAAGCTCAAGTTCTTTTGAGTATATGGCTGCAATAACTTCAAATATTGTTAAATGGTCCTTCCTGAGCCATATCTAAGAGTATCTTTCAGTTGGTCAAACGGTCTAGGCAGAGACATCAACAGCAGTATAGCTTGATCCTCATCTGACACAATAACATCCAAATTCTCTAGATCTTATACTATTTGAAGAAAATCATCGATGTTACCTTCAACAGAAAGAGTTTCTGACATCTTGAAGTTGTATAGCTTCTGCTTCACATATATCCGGTTTGGAAGAGCCTTTGACATGTAGAGCTTGTAAAGAGCATTTATCATCTCTACAGCTGTCTCCGCCTTCTTAACCTTTCGCAGAACCCTGTAGGTAATTCTTAGAACAATAGTACTTCTTGCCCTTCTCATCTTCNAACAACTTAAATCGCCTGCGGCCAACATTCACACTAAAACTTAGATTCACGAGAAACCAACCGTTGAAATGCAACTCCCACTGTTGAATCTCAAACCCACTGAGTCACGATGCTTCTCAAGCCTCCGAACGCAGCCCTGACGAAACGGGAAGAAAACCTGATTTTCTCCTCTCTCTTTTTCTTTTCTCACTTTTCTTCTCTTTTCTTTTTGCCTTTTTTTTTTTCTTGCCTCTTGTCTTTTGACCCTTATGTAACCACACAAAATATTAAAAGTCTTTATATATATATACCAACATCCTTATCATTAAACCAAATGAAGTTATTCACTATCCTGTTATTGTCGATGTGTATGTATAGTTGACTTAGAGGATGCATTTTATATATACACATCGACAATAACATGAAAGTGAATAACTCACAAATAGTTACCTACCTAAATGGTGTAACCAAAATCTTCATTTATTTGTTTTTCATTTTTTTCTCAGCACTAAACTTACAAGAAGTAGAGAAGATGATATATGAATGAAGGTTCTCGTATGCCCTTTCCATTAGATGGAGATGTATGGAGAAAGGATCATTTGTTGAACAGCCACAATTGCTTCTACATTCATTCAATCCTGGTATGATTAAAACAATAGTAATGCAACATTCAAAAACATAAATCCCACTCTATGACCCGGATCTAAACCTAAAATCATAAGCAATTAAATTTAAATTACAAACGATTAACGTCCAACAAAAAATCTCTGATAGGCAGAGAAGCTTTTAGCAATCCTGTTTCTTTATGCACAAGAAAACAAAAGAAGAATAAAAAGTAGAGATTTAAACACATCAGTTATGGTAGTTTTTTTTTTCCTAAAACACAAACCAATTGAATTAAATGGAAAATATTCTACATGGAATTGCATTGTTGTATTTCATCGGCCAAAAACTGGAAAAGGAAAGAGGGAAGAATAATAAAAGATTAAGTAAAAGAAAACAAATGCTTAAAAGCTTTTAACAGCAGTGCCATTTTATACTCAGGGACCCGAGAAGATCCACAAACTTTGATTCACATAAGCCTTGCAGATGCTATTGCCTAGCATGAGGTTAATAAATCTAAAAGTGACCTACTGCAACGCCGAGAAAGTGCTGGGCTCAGGGATAACACATGGCAGCCACCACCCCAGGACATGGTGAAATGCAATATGAACACGAGTAGGTGGAATAAGAACCTTCATAGCGGATGTGAATGGGTAGTTCGAAACAACAACAGTGAGGTCTTATACTATGCGCACGCGAAGCATTTACATGCTCTCCCAACAGATTGATTGCTGAATTTCGAACTGTCATTTGGACTTTACAAAGCTTACGAGACTTACACATTCCCAGAATCAGAGTGGCCTCGGACTTCAATGCAGCAATAGAGGCCATATCCAAACCTCTTGAATGGCCAAGGGGTCGCTCCTTCTCAGAATACATTAAGCAGCTTAGCCAAAGTTTCGAAAGATGCGAGTTTGTCGTAGAGCAACTCTTAGCAAACAGTATTGCTCGCGACATTGCAAAAAGTGTTAGAAGGGACGGACGGTTTCAATCTTACATGGCGCTTGGTGGCCCATCTTGGCTACACGATCGTATCCGCAGAGAAGCAGCTCATTGCGGGTAGTCATCATATCCCAATAACAAGTGTTTGGTGCATCTAGTTATCCTTACTATTAGGAGTTTGATGCTATTTCTTATGTTTTTCTTTAAAGGTCCTTTGTGAACTTTCAAATATTGGTTTTTGAATACAACTCCGAGACGACTAAAGAAAAGAGCTTTTAACACGAGGAAAAAAACTCAAAACGTTTAAATCAAGTGGCTCCAGATGGGTCATCAACGTTAATCATTGTTCCTTGCCCGAGAATCTCAGAATTATCAGTTCTTAAACAGCCAAAGCTTTCTTGCTAATGATTTGGTAAATCTCTGGTAGCACGGTTTGAAATGCTTCCTCGATGGCTTCAAGAGTGGATCTCTCGAAGAAAGAGAGCTTTATATCTCAGCTATTTTCTGACCGTATTAATCAGCGACTGATCTAAAATGGTTTAGATCGGATTTGTTCCCAGCCATCACGATCACTATGTTGGAATCTGCATCTCTAACCTCGCGTAGAGACCTTAGTACCATGTCAAAAGTCTGTCTTTTGGTGATGTCATACACAAGAAGTGCACCTACTGCGCCTCTGTAATAAGAGATGTGATGGTTTTGTACCTGCAACACCAATTCTTACTTTTTCGAGAAGACATGTTACTTTAATACCTTAAACTACAAGTAATCATTTCCAAGTTGAAATAATAACTCTTATTAAATCACTTTTAAAACCGTTCAATGTAAAACCATCTTTAAACTAATACCAAAGAAAATAAATCTATTTTAATAAATAAAAATTATAAAATAATAATAAAAACGTCCGTGCTCCCGAAAACTAGCACCACATCGATACGGCTCCTCCGCCTACTCCTCACGCTCACCTGCAAGAGCGATGGGTGAGTAATTTGGATTATCCAGTGAGTGTGAGCCTTAGAGCCCACTCCATCCATGACACACATTTATATAGCTACGAACATACGCAAGTCCTAAGGTAAAACACACAGACAATCACCACATTTTACCGACACACCAATACAACAAGGATACGGTCCCAAAATACTGTGGTGTCCCTGAAGGCTCCGGGAGTCCACCCGTCGGCCCATGCAGCACCCGGCTCGTCAGGCATCCCTGAACTATGACCGCCCACGCAAGGCCCGTCCTCATATCTCAACACACAAAACGGACCACAATGAGAGTAAATCCGTTCCACTTGTGAGCGCTACCGCGAATATATCCGCCACATAACACCAAAACGGACCACACAGTGAGGATCAACCCGTCCCACTTGTGATCGTGGATACATCACCACATGCCTTACAACAACTTATTCTATCATCTCGCAAACGATATCTCTTTCACAATAAATCATCAACACGTATTATTCATCACATCATTGAACCGTATTCGTTTTAAACAATCTTAACCACATCTAGGTTATTCTCAAACAAATACGATCATACATAAATATATATAATTATATATTCTTTATAACACTCAAAATACGTATATACTTATAGATATACGTAGGTATATGATACCTCAGCATAATTCATGATTTCATGCATACATTCATTGTAGTTTAGGACTCATTTGTCTATATTTTCCTTTGCTAACCTCTCATTTTCACCCATAATAGAACTAGCACGCATTAGGATAAATTTATGTTCATCTGTGCTTATTCATAGTCCTTATCAGGTGTTTTTGAAGTTGAGGTTGTTTGAGGATACTAAGGAGTAACCCAAAAGTCGTTGGACCAAGGAACAAGGGAAATAGACGGTCTTTCAAAAGACATCAGGCTTTAATAATAGTTCCCAAGCCGTAGTTGGACAAACACAAGGAAAAACGCCACAACTTAACCCCGGTGAATACAACCCGAAATCCCACGGAGACATCCCATCAAGAAATATCGCACGCAAGTGATGGGACAAGCCCGAACACGAGACAACATGCGAGAGAATTCACCACGAGCGTTTCATGATATCCGAAGTCGACATAAAGCCTCCCGAAGAAACGAAGGAACTCACCAGACCGGTTTATCTCAACGGCTTGTGTCGTAGACGTGAAGAAAGAGAGGTTACCCAAGGAAATATCAGGAAGTCAATACGGCATGAAGCTGTGATGCGCTAGAAGACAACAAACTTTTCTTTTTGCCTTAGATCCATGCCACCTAGGGTTTTTGTGACCACCTATATATATTCTCTTTGCATGCTTTTGGAAAATGATCGACATTCTAATTATTTTTAGTTCCTTTTGTTTCTCTTCTTTAGTCATCTTCTCCAAGAGAGAAAGAAGCCATTATATATCCTTTAAAAAGCTTTTTCTTTGCTAAAAACCTTAAATTTTCTTATCTAAACATGTTAATCGTTCTTTCCTTCTTAACAATTTGCAACATGTTTCGTGAGTAGTTTCATTCGATTTTAAGGATGAGGTTAGGACAAAAGTGTTAAAGGTTCGATCTTTGATGCTTATTTATGCTTAAAACATCTTAATCCTTTCTTATTAGATGCTCTTATTGCGTAATCATCTTCGCTATTCGATTTATGCCTTCAAGCTTTCCCAAACAAATACCATGTTTGAAGAAATGAAAGAATCAATCTCATAAGAGATTCGCTCTTCCAAGCCTAAGGCATTAGTTGTCTAGGGAGCGTTTTGGGATAAATAGGGTTGTTTATTCATGCTTGTTATCCTCATGGATCACTATGCGAGAGCTAGGTTAGGTTGTGTGTTAGCAAAGTGATCTATACCACGAAAGTGGATTTATCTTGTTTTGAACTCTATGCTAAAGGATTAGCCTTACAGGTAGTTAATTTATGCATCAAGGATCAATCTTTATCACCTTTGTCTCTAGATACCTTGTTCCTCGGAACAATCTTTAGTATTTTTTGCAAATTTACTAGCTTGTATTCTTGTTCACCATCTCTATTTGATATATTTGTTCATGCTTTTAGTTTATTTACTTTTGTGATATTTAGGTTGATAGATTCTCTCATATAATGTTCTAGATCATTCTTAGCTTGCCCAAGAATCTCATGAACACTGTCTTGAATATTGACCCATCGGATTGATAAGACCCATAATCTATGCTACATTCGGTCATAAGTAGTGGGTCATTGACCAAGTAGCACAAACAATCTACTTGTCAACTGGCGCCGCTGCCGATTTGTGTCTTGTTTTTGAGTATTGTGTTTCAAATTTTCAGCAAGACTAAGACTTTATTCTGTTTTTGGTTACTAATCGGCCCTCTTGAAAACTTTTTGCAGGTACCTATTTCAAGCAAGTTCAAATGGAAGAAGCACCCGTCAAAGCTCCCACTGTCGCGCCCTTGAGCTCGGATCCTCACCAAAGGCATCAATGGCTTCTCCATCACCGTCTCCTGCTCGCCACATGACGCTCCCACTGTCACCTCCAACATCGCCAAATTTCCACACTTCTTCATCGCTATCGTCGTCATCTTCCCATCGTGACAACACATAGCGACCAGATATGGGCCATTCACAAAGCCCATCTTCTGATTCTACACCAAAGCTAACGACAAACAACTCCAGGCCCAAATACAAGCCCATATATAAGCCCACAACCATTGTCACCATATGCGCCCCCAACACCAAATCTGATTCCCGTTCCAAATCAACCACCACCTCAAAATCAACCACCAAGTCCTCCGGTAACGACCAAAAAACGAGAACCCGTGCTAAGAATAACATTGTCAAACCCATCAAGAAACTATCCTTCACTGTTACCTCCAAACCAATTATTCCCACCACGGTGAATCAAGCTCTGCGCGATGAGAAGTGGCGGAATGCGATGTCCTCAGAGTTCAATGTTGTTTATTGCCATGGCACTTTTGATTTGGTCCCACCAACACCAACTCAAAATGTCATACCGACGAAGTAAATTTTCACTTTGAAATATCTTCCTAACGGTATAATTGACCGGTATATGGCGCAACTGGTGGCGCAAGACATCAATCAATAATACGGCGGATACATCAACCCTGTCATCAAGTCAACAACGATGCGTGTGGTGTTAGAACATGCTGTTTGGAACTCGTGGCCAATCTGCCAACTAAACGTGAACAACGCCTTTCTTTAGAGAACACTTTCTGATGAGGTGTATGTGATGCAACCGCTAGGATTTATGGATCAAGATAATCCTGACTATGTTTGCGAACTTCCCAAGGCATTTTATTGTCTGAAACAAGCACCATGTGCCTCGTATGAAGAACTTAAAGCCTCGCTCATTGTTGCTGGGTTTCGTAATGCGACTGCCGATACATCATTATTCACATATAATCGAGGTACGTACGTTGTTTACATCTTGGTTTATGTAGATGATATCGTCGTAACAGGAAGTAGAGATGCCCTTGTTACCATTGTTTTTCTGAGTTAGCAAGACGCTTCTCGATTAAAGGTCTTGAGCATCTCAGCTATTTCTTAGACATTGAGGCAAACAGAACAGCCGCTAGACTACACTTAAAGCAGAAATATGTGTTAGATCTCCTTAACAAGACAAAGATGTTGGATGCCAAACCTGTTTTTAGTCCTATGGCTCCACTCCCAAAGTTCTTCATCAAGACATGATCGACATTATCTGATCCAACTCAATATCACATGGTCATTGGTAGCCTCCAATACTTAGCATTTACAAGATCATATATTGCTTTAGTAGTTAACAAACTCTCACAGTTCATGCATGCTCCGACCGATGACCACTGGCAGGCGGCTTAACGTGTCTTGTGATACCTCACCATCACATGGTATTTATCCCAGAGCTAACTCACCTCTTACATTAAACGCATTCTCAGATGCATATTGGGCTGGTAATATGGACGATTATGTGCCTACCAATGCATATATTATCTATCTTGGATTGACCCCAATCTCATGGTCTTTCAAGAAATAGAAAAGTGTTGCACGATCGTCCACGGAAGCGGAGTATCGAACACTTGCAAACACCGCAGTGGATCTTCGATGGGTATGTTCTCTGTTAACTGAGTTTGGCATTCAGTTACCTTTTGCTCCGGTCATTTATTGTGACAATGTTGGTGCCACCTACTTAAGCGAAATACTGTCTTCAATTCCCGGATGAAACATCTTGCTATCGACAATCATTTAGTTCATGAAACGTATAATCAGAAGTCGTTCGAGTATCATATGTCTCGACAAAGGATCAGCTTGCAGATGCATTGTCGAAAACACTCTCTCGTGCTCGTTTTAGTGAGCTTTATGCCAAGATTAAAGTGACACACACTACAAGAAAACACGGACTTTGCTACCAACAAAAACGTCCCAAAGCGGTCACAAATGACACATGTGCGACTTATTTGTGTGGTCACTTGAGAGCCCTGTTTTGCAAAGGCAGCTCATGTCCTGGCAAATGTCAATAAATACAAAAATTCAGAAACTTTAACAGAATATTCTTGATTTAGAAATGATAAAATGAAACATACCTTCAAAAGCTT
>JAHZTW010000002.1:44824049-44834635 GCA_020283515.1 Alliaria petiolata | reverse complement strand
GAATGCATGAGAAAGAAAAATAAGATCACAAAACACAAGATCAAATACACCATACTCCCCCAAACTTAAATTACACAGTCTCTTGTGTAATCCAAGCTTGGAGAAGATTTCAATATGCAAAAATAAAAGACTTAATGGTATTTACAATGAGTGAAGTGGTACCTTGATCAAAATCGCATGGAGGAGGATGAGTAAGAGTCCATGGAGTAGGATGGATTGCTGGATTGAGGAGTGGGCGATCGCATGACTCTCTTCTCACGCCTTCTTGTCTCATAGGAAGAGGGGCATGGCTCATCTTCATGGCTTGGTGCGCTTGGAGTCCCTTGGAAGGAGTGGCGTCTTCCCGCCATTGTGCTATCTGCTTCATCATCCTCTTGCTGCATCTCCTAATCATCCTCTTGATGCATCTCTCCATGCCTTTGGGAAGAAGTTCCCCCAACCTTAGCCTTTAGCTCCTTGATTTGCGCTTTTAAGCCCTTCACCGTTTTCACAAGCTTCCTTATGGTCTTGTCTTGCCATTTGTTCCACCTTTGGAGAAGCTTGATGTGTTGGTGAGCTTGTCTAGAAGTCTCTCCTCGGTGGGTTATTTCATAAGGTACAAAGTTGTACCTATCACTGCCATAGACCGAGGGAGCTTGGTAAGGCTGGTGGGAAGTGTCCCATGAACCCATCGGGAGTGTCACTATGTCATCAAGCTCTTCGTCGGATGGAGTGAAGGTAGCGTTTGACCTCTCCCTTAGGCTAGTGAGGTGAATGCAAGGCAGTCGGATTGTAGCTTCCTTATGCGTTTTCACATTGAACTTGTACCGGTAGCCACTTCCTTCCTTAGTCAAGAAATGACCCTTAAGGAGGTAGGAGGAGTCTATAAACTCTCTCTCAGCTGATGGCTCACCTAAGGTGATGCCAACTTCCTCAAGGATCGGTGTGATCATACCTCCAATGGCTATTGGGATCGAGCGGTCCTTCTTGCAAAATGCCCGAGCATGGTAAGTCGCTGCATGAGCCAACTGATATGTCTATATTTTGCATCATTTTAGCATCCATTTAGTGTAGTTTTCTCATCATTTAGGAGTCTAAGATAGCATCATTGTGTTGCATTGTATCATTTAGAGTCCTAGAGTGTTTTTTTTGCATAGTCCTTGCATGTTTTGGTGCATTTGGAGTCTTGATCAGGTAACATGGATGCTGTGGAGGCAATAATGGAGTTGGAGAGGAATGGCACATCACTTGGAAGAGCAAGAAGTTGCCAAAGAGATGGAGAAGAAGAATCCTGAAGAAGTTTCGGCGAGAAGTTTCGAAGAGGCTGGCCGAAACTTCTCTCCAGGACGACCGTTCGACGACTGCGTTCGATGAGCTTGGTCAAAACATTTCTCCAGGACGATCGTTCGACCAAGGCGTTCGACGAAGTACATCGAAACTTCTTTATGCCAAATAGATTCTTCCATTCTCTCTTCTTATTAAGTAGTTCTTCATGCCAAATAGCTAATCTTTGCTATTTTGGATCATAAGCATTTCATACACCCACCAAGTGTTTGATGAAATGCTTGAACCAACTTAATAAGAGATTTACATTTCTAGCCTAAGATATTAGTTGTTTAGAGTGTTTATCATGCCTTATAGACTTGAAATTAATGCTTTTTGATTATCTTAATGCTAAAACATCATAATTCATTAGGATAATTAAGAAAGGGATTAAGGCCACACATCATGGTTTAATCTTGTTTAAGTGTTCTTGGCATAGATTTAGCTTGATTAGTTGCTTAAATGATTGCAAGGTTTTCCATTTAGTTTCCCAAATCAATGATTCCATCCCTAGGTTTCGTTTTAGTTAAATTGGTAATCTTGCTTAGTAGTTAATCACTTGTTTTGTGCTTGATTAGTAGTAATTAAGGCCTAGTTTCATAATATTGCTCTAGTAGTATCTCTTATAGTTTGTGCTTTGCTTTCAATATTTGTTTTGTGACTTGCTTTTATCATTTTAGCTTAGCTTAGACTTAACTTATTGCATCATCTCCCAAGATGATTGATACCTCAATATATTGCAATGATATGAGCAATTTAGGAATTGCTAACAAGACAAAAAAACTCTTGTATCACCAACCAAATCTGTACCATACCATTCCCCGTATCATCTCCCCTTAGCAGGATGTTGTCATGACAATAACGGATGATGTCCTTAAGCCCAACAGCAAACATCTGCCATTCCTCAGAAGTCACAACCACGGTTTCCTTCTTGGCAAAGAAGGTGTTAGCTAACACCTTGTGAGCATAGAGAATAGAGGGATGTCGGATCATGGTGTTCCTCACTCTCCCGGCCTTAAAATCCCCATGGGCAACAAACTTCCATAGCTTTTCCAACTCGCTCTTCCTAACATCCAAGCGGGATCCCGGACCGGTACCCTCATCAAACCCAAGTACTTCGCTTAGCTTCTTGAAACCCATCTTGTAGGGCTTGTTGCGAACTCGGAACTTGATGAAACCGAAGCCATCCTTTAATTTATCAATCCCAGCCGAACTTGAAGTTTCCACCACCAAAGTAGAGAGGAATTGGCAAGTCTCCTCTTGGTAGCTCGGGTATGAGTTGTTGAACCACCTTGTGCATCCCAAGTTCCGAAAGATCCTTGCTACATCACCCAAGAGACCTAACTCTTCTAGCAGTTCATGATCCGGGTACTTAGTTCCCCTAAAAGGTCTCTCCATAAGGGCCTTGTATACCTCTGGGGGTGTTGGAGGAGTGGCCGCATCTTACTCAGCTTTCTTTGCTCTTGCTTTCTCCTTACTAATGTCCCTCTTTTGGGACAACTTCCTTATGACCGGTGGACTCTCCTCGGGATCCTCTTCTTCTGCTTCCACGGGCCTCTTGCCTTGTCTCTTGCTAGCCTTACTCCTTGTTCTCCCCATTAGTACCTATACAAGCAAAATCTTGGAGAAGAGTGAGTATGTGATGAATTTTGAATTTTGAAAACCACAATCATGTAATTATAAAATTCCATGGAGGATTGCAAGAATTAAAACTCAATGGCAATTAATAATAAAGCAAGAAATAATCCAAATTTAATGAAAATTTCTCGTAGCATTCAAAGATTTTAACAAGGAAATATTCAAATTAAGCATCCTCTAAGTGATTATAAATTAAAAATTCAAGAGGATTCTAGCTTAATTACGTATATAACAAGGGAAAACAAGCTTAAAGAGACCAAATTCCAAAATTTTGAACAACACTTAGGCTAAATTGTGAATTTTCGCACACCATTAAAATCCTAAAGAAAAATTGTTCAAAAATCAAAATTTTCCCATGAAATTCCTTAAAAAACTTCAACAGTCATCACCCATAATAATAATCTATTATACCCAGCTCAATCAACTCATTCAAAGACCTTCTATCAATCCTAAATTCCAATTCATTCTCAAAGAGAAATCAAAGATAAAGACAGAGGATGAGAAGGCAAACCTTGGTTCCACGCAAAGGTATGGTCGAAATTCACTAAGGAATCAAGAATGACCACCAATTTAGGAATTAATGCACTTGGAATCAAAGAATTTGATGAAGAATTGAGAGAGAAAAGAGAAAAACAAGCTCTTATCCTTATGCAAATGGGGAAAAATCGTGGTGAATGAGAGATATGGGGAAGAAGAGGTCTTTATTCCTCTAAAATCGGTTCAATATAAGTGGGAGAAGTCAATATTAAACCGGTCAAAGGAAGGAAGAAAAGTCAAGCAAACCTGATTTTTAGGAAAGTTTCGACGAGCTACACCGAACCAGTTCGTCGAAACTTTCCTGGAACTTTGGTTCGGCGTGTCTCATCGAACGCTTTGGCTGAACCGTCACCCTGGAAGAAAATTTCGGTGTGCCTTCATCGAAATTGTTCACCGAAACTTCACCCAGGAAGAAGATTTCGGTGAGCTTCACCGAACATGTTCGCCGAAACTTCACCCTGGAAGAAAATTTCGGTGAGCTTCACCGAAATTGTTCACTGAAACTTCTTTAAAAATTTCCTCCACACAATTTTCTTCAAGTCTAAGTCCTCCATACTCAACCTAAAACTTTCAAAAACTCATAGAAACATAATCGTAGTACTAAATCAAGAATATATACAAGGATAACCATGAGAATGCCTCCCAAGTGCGCTTGTTTAACGTCATTAGCTCGACTTTTCAAACCTTTTAGGCTAGAGGGGGGTTTTGAAGAGGAATTGAGCTTGCCTCCTCCTTTGACTCATGCACCAAGAATGGCTTGACCCTATGACCTTTGACTGTGAAGTCCTCACCATTCTTTCCTATCAAGGTGATGGCTCCATATGGCAACACTTCTTTAATCTCAAAAGGGCCTCCCCACCTTGACTTGAGCTTACCCGGGAACAACTTCAATCTTGAATTGTAGAGAAGAACTTTGTCACCAGCACTTAGTTCCTTCTTTACAATCCTCTTGTTATGGAACTTTGGTCCTCTCCTTGTAGATTCTTGAGCTTTCATAAGACTCAGGCCTAATCTCCTCAAGCTCTTGGAGTTGGATTAATCTCTTCTCTTGGGCAGTCTTTATGTTGTAGTTGAGAAGCTTCACAGCCCACAAAGCATTGTGCTCAATCTTAACTGGTAAGTGACAAGCTTTCCCATACACAAGGTTGAAGGGATACCTTCTAATTGGTGTCTTGAAGGCTGTCCTATAGGCCCACAAAGCATCATCAAGCTTGATTGACCAATCTTTTCTTGTTAGACCCACAGTTTTCTCCAAAATAGCTTTGATCTCACGGTTTGAGATTTTCACTTGACCACTAGTTTGAGGGTGGTAAGGGGTAGCTAGCTTATGCTTGACACCATGCTTGTTCAATAGCCCTTCAAAAACCTTGTTGATGAAGTGGCTTCCTCCATCACTAATCACCACTTTTGGTACACCAAACCTTGGGAAGATTATGCTCTTGAACATTTTGACCACGACCTTGGAGTCATTAGTGGGACTTGCAATGGCTTCAACCCACGTTGAGACATAATCAACAGCCACTAAGATGTATTGGTTTCCAAAAGAAGATGGAAAATGTCCCATGAAGTCTATTCCCCAAACATCAAATAATTATACTTCCAAGATAGGGTTTTGGGGCATCTCATCTCTCTTGCTTATGTTCCCCTTCCTTTGACAAGGCTCACATCTCTTGATATACTCATGAGTGTCCTTGAACAATGTAGGCCACCAAAACCCACTTTGAAGCACCTTTGTAGCTGTTTTGAAAGTTGCAAAATGCCCTCCATATTTAGACCCATGACAATGGAAGATCACACTCTCAACTTCTTCTTGTGCCAAGCATCTCCTATATATCCCATCAGCACATCTCTTATAGAGGTAGGACTCATCCCAATAGAAGTGTGACACATCCCTCAAAAACTTCTTTTTGTGATAGGTGTTGAGATGAGTGGGCTCCTCATTGCACACCAAGTAGTTAACAAAATCAGCATACCAAGGCTCACTCTTTGCTTCCATGCCTTGAATCTCTTCAAGCTTCCTTCCAATTCCATGCACACTAGCAATGCTCTTGATCATCATAATTTGTTCCTCCGGTAAAGAATCATTGATTGGCAAAGCATCTTCAATCCTCATCCTTGACAAATTATCAGCCACACCATTTTCTACACCCTTCTTGTCCACTATTTCCATGTCAAACTCTTGTAGAAGCAGAATCCATCTAAGGAGCCTTGGCTTGGTCTCCTTCTTGGCATAAATATGGCGCAATGCAGCATGATCGGTATACACTATGACCTTTGATCCCACCAAGTAAGATCTAAACTTCTCAAAAGCAAACACAACTGCCAAGAGTTCCTTTTCTGTTGTAGCATACTTGGTTTGAGCATCATCAAGTGTTCTACTAGCATAGTAAATCACATGAAGCTTCTTGTCTTTCCTTTGCCCAAGCACAGCTCCAACGGCATAGTCACTAGCATCAGCCATGATCTCAAAAGGTAGACTCCAATCCGGTGCTTGCACAATGGGGGCACTCACAAGTGCCTTCTTGATGGTCTCAAAAGCTTGCAAGCACTCTCCATCAAACTGAAAATCCACCTCCTTGCAAAGGAGTCTTGTCAAAGGCCTAGCAATCTTTGAGAAGTCCTTGATGAACCTCCTATAAAACCCAGCATGCCCAAGGAAACTCCTTATACCTTTCACATTTGATGGTGGTGCCAAGTTGATCATGACATCTATCTTGGCTTTGTCCACTTCTATACCATCTTCAGAAATCTTATGACCCAACACAATGCCTTGGTTGACCATGAAGTGACACTTTTCCCAATTGAGCACCAAGTGAGACTCTTCACATCTTTGTAGAACCCTGCAAAGATTAGAAAGACAAGCAGAAAAAGAGGCACCATACACAGAAAAGTCATCCATAAACACCTCTACCATTTCCTCAATAAGATCGGAGAAGATACTCATCATGCACCTTTGAAAGGTGGCTGGAGCATTACATAACCCAAATGGCATCCTTCGATATGCAAAGGTACCATAAGGGCATGTGAAAGTAGTCTTCTCTTGATCATTAGGATGAATGGGTATTTGGAAGAACCCACTATATCCATCAAGGAAACAATAGAAGGGATGGTTAGCCAATCTCTCAAGCATTTGATCAATAAAAGGAAGAGGGAAATGATCTTTCCTAGTAGAAGCATTGAGTTTTCGATAATCAATACACATCCTATGGCCGGTGATGGTTCTAGTTGGTATTAATTCATCCTTATCATTCTTAATCACAGTGATTCCACCCTTCTTAGGGACAACATGCACGGGAGACACCCAAGTGCTATCACTAATAGGGTAAATCACATTAGCTTCCAAAAGTTTTAAAATTTCCTTCTTCACCACCTCCTTAAGGTTTGGGTTTAATCTTCTTTGGTGTTCAATTGAGGAAGTGTTTTCATTTTCAAGGTGAATCCTATGAGTACAAAGCATAGGAGATATGCCTTTGATATCACTCAAAGAGTAACCAATAGCTCTCCTATACTTTCTCAACTCATTAAGGAGAGAGTTGAGCTCATCATCACTCAAGCAATCATTCACAATTACGGGGTAAGTAGAGTTAGGGCCTAAGAAAGCATACCTTAGTCCAATGGGAAGTGGTTTGAGGTCCACCTTTGGGGCCTTAAGTTCGCTCCAATCCTCATCAAGGTCCTTAGCCCATTCGCTATCCTCAAGCTCCTCTAGCTTTTCCTCTTGCCCTTGACTTGAAACCTCAACTTCCATGGACCTCTTGTCTTGGTCACATTCCACTTCACCCTCACATGAAGCTACCAATCGTGTAAAAACTTCCTCCCCATCTAGAGCCTTGCGCGAATCAAGCATTTGCATGTATGCTTGTGTTTCCTCATCCAAGTACCCATTCTCTCCATGTGGTTTGGTGAGAGCAACACCAAGATGGTCCTCTTGAGCTAGTTCCTCTAGCAACTCTTCTAACAACTCATCCATAGTCTCAATGTAGAATAGTTGACCATCAATGGTGGGTTTCCTCAAAGTCTTCTTTATGTCAAACTTCAACTCAATCCCTTTTCCAAGATGTAAGCCAATCTTTCCATGCTTAACATCTATAATAGCACCAACTGTAGCTAGGAAAGGTCTTCCCAAAATCAAAGGATCCTTTGGCTCTTCATCCATCTTGAGCACCATGAAATCCGTGGGGATGATGAAGTTGCTAACCTTGATAGGCAAATCTTCAAGAACTCAAATAGGCAACCTCACACTTCTATCCGCAAGTATCAAGGAGATTCCACACTCTTTGTACTTGGTGAAACCAAGCTTCTTTGCAATTGAATAGGGCATAAGGTTGATGCTAGCTCCAAGATCACACAAGCAATTTTTAAAACTAAGAGGACCTAGGGCACATGGTATTGTGAAAGATCCGGGGTCTCCTAGCTTCTTTGGTATCACATTTCTTTGGATTATGGCACTACACTCTTGAGAAACTAGCATAACTCCTTGGATATCCCTTGCTCTTTGTGCCACGGTATCCTTCAAGAACTTAGCATATTGGGGAATCATCATAAAGGCATCCACCAAAGGCATCTTGAGCTCAATGTCCTTGATTTGCTTGTCAAACATAGCCTTGTATTTCTCCACCAATTGTTTCTTAAACCTCCCGGGAAAAGGAAGTTTAGGCTTGTAAGGTGGAGGAACAAATCTTGACTCCTTCTTGTGCAAATCCTCCTTTGGCTTCTCCTTTACCACTTCCTTGCTCTTCTTTGCAATATATACATCATCAAAAGTTATAGCATCTTGAGCTTTTTCAAAGCTATCCTCCCCTTGTTGAATCTCAATGTCCTCATTCATCAAAGGACTTGTCTTTGGAGGCAACTCCTTTCCACTTCTCAAAGTAATGGCATTGATGTACTCCTTGGGATTTGCTTCACACTTTCCCGGTAGAATACCTTGAGAGTTGGAGCTAGAAGCCTTGCCTTTCTCTAGTTGCTTGAACTTTTGTTGAAGACCCCCAATTTAAATAGCAAACTCATTGAGTGAGGAGTCCATCCTTGTGTTGATTTCAGCAATCTTCTTTCACATATTAGCATCACTATTGGCTTGACCTTGTAGGATTTGTTCAAGCATAAGCTGAACATTGTCTTGGGGAGGACCTTGTGAAGCTTGTTTAAAACCCGGTGGAGCATTGCCTTGGTTGAACTTTTGCCCACCAAAGTTACCTTCGTTTCCTCCTTGGTAGTTAGACCTTGGTGCATAACCATTTTGTTGATTGTTGTAGGGCACAAAAGGCTTTCCTTGAGTAGCTTGTGGGTTAGCCACATTAGTACTCCTATAAGAGAGGTTGTTGTCCCCCTTATAGTTGTTCTTATAGTTGTTGTTGTATCCTCCTTGGCCACTCACGAAATTTACCATCTCTTGACCCTCTTGGTACTCAACTTGGTCATCACAAACCTCCACATTATCTTCAACAAAATGCACATGCCTTTGGTTTGAGGACATTAGCTTGTCCATCTTGTCATGTAGAGATTTCATTTCCCTCTTGTGAACATCAAAATCGTCACCCCTTGGAGCTCTATCATAGTCTTCATTGTAATTAGCATCACTCAAGGCAAGATTCTCTAAAGCTCCAAACCATCTTCAACATCTTTGCCCAAGAAATTCCCATTGCTTGCGGTATCAAGAAGCATTCTTATCTTTGGAAGGACACCTCTATAGATGGTGCTTAGTAGAGAATCTTGTGTGAAGCCATGATGAGGGCATTGCATTGTGTAGCCCTTGAATCTTTCCCATGCTTCATTGAAGGACTCATTGTTCTTTTGAGTGAAGCTAGAGATCTCATTTCTCAACTTGGTCGTCCTTGAGTTGGAGAAGAACTTAGATAGGAAAGCTTTCTTGCATTCATCCCAAGTGGTGATAGTACCTTGTTGCAAAGTTTTCTCCCATTGCCTTGCTCTATCCCCAAGAGAGAAGGGAAATAGTCTTAGCTTGAAAGCATCCTCACTCACACCATTCATCTTGAACAATCTACAAACTCTATCAAAGTTGTCCAAGTGATCTAGAGGATCCTCCATTGGCAACCCATGGAACTTATCTTGTTGAACCATAGAGATGAATGATGGCTTCACTTCTAAGGTATTGTTTTGAACCGGTGGAGGTTGAATACCATAGCGATTTTGATGTGTATTTGGAGCATCTCCAGGCCCAATGGTCCTCCCTAGTCTTGGCGCATGTAAGGGGTTTACATTCCCCCTTTGTGCTTGCGCCATGTGTGGTGGAGGGACTTGGTCTCTTTGTTTTTCTTCCATTCTCAACCTCTCTAACCTTGCAGCTTCCCTTCTTGCAATCCTTGCAACCCTTTCCAATTGATCAATGTCTTGAAAGCCTTGGAAGTTGTTGTCTCTTTGTGATCTCAAATGCATTCAAGGAAAACTGAAATCTAGAAAAGTTGATGGTCAATAAACACAAAAAGATCACTTAGTCTCAAACTAAACTCAAATCTTAATGATCAATCAATCCCAATATGGCAACGGCGCCAAAATGATACAAGAGTTTTTATCTCTTGCAAGCAATTTCTCAATTTCTCATATCATTGCAATACTTGAGATATCAATCCATTTTGGGAGATGATGCAATAAGAATACAAAGTTTGATTTAAGCTAAGCTAAATTGACAATTCAAGTGACAAATGACAATTAAAAGCAAAGCACAAACTAAAAAGAACACTAATAGAGCAATAAACAAGAGATTAACTACTAAGCAAGATTATCAAATTAATTAAAACGAAACCTAGGGATGGAATCATTGATTTGGGAAACTAAATGGACAACCTTGCAATCATTTAAGCAACTAATCAAACTAACTCTATGCCTAGAACACTTAAACAAGATTAAACCATAATATGTGGCACTAATCCCTTTCTTACTCATCCTAATGAACTAATGATGTTTTAGCACTAGGATAATCAACAAGCATTAAATTCAAGTCTAATTGGCATGATAAACACTGTAGGCAACTAATGTCTTCGGCTAGAAATGTAAATCTCTTATTAAGTTGGTTCAAGCATTTCATCAAACACTTGGTGGGTGTATGAAATGCCTATGATCCAAAATAGCAAAGATTAGCTATTTGGCAT
>JAHZTW010000002.1:44761751-44778809 GCA_020283515.1 Alliaria petiolata | reverse complement strand
ATACCATTTAGACTTGTTATTAATGCTTGTTGATTATCCTAATGCTAACACATCATTAGTTCATTAGGGTAATTAACAAAGGGATTTGAGCCACACATCATGGTCTTATCTTGATTAAGAGTTCTAGGTATAGAGTTTGCTTGATTAGTAGCTTAAATGATTGCAAGAATGTTCCCTTAAGTTCCCAAATCAATGATTCCATCCCTAGGTTTCGATTTAGTATAATTGATAATCTTGCTTAGTAGTAATCATTGCTTAGTTTCTTGATTAGCTTCAATTAAGGTTTAGTTTCTTAGCTATTGCTTAAGTAGTGTTTCTTTTAGTTTGTGCTTTGGTTTTAATTATCATTTGTCACTTGAATTGTCAATTTAGCTTAGCTTAGATAAGACTTTGTATTCTTAGTGCAACCAATCTCCCAAGATGGATTGATAACCTCAAGTATTGCAATGACATGAGCAATTGAGGAATTGCTTGCAAGGCTAAAAAGGCTTGTATCAGGATCGCGACTCATAGTTGAGGCATGAATGGACCGTTTTCCCGCAAAGAGAGAAAGAGATCGAGTCTCTGCAGTTTCAGTTCAAATTGATCAAGCCATTGTTGCTCGATCGTGTGTGTGGGGTTAGGAGACGCGTTCTTTGGTGTGGTCGTGTGGTGTGTGGCGGATCAGTGGAGGCATGAGGAGAGGGTGATTTTGGGAGAGAGAATCGGTTATGATAACCCAGAATTCAATCTCTGTAGCAAGGAAACCAGAGGAGAGAGAAGAAGGAGAGAAGAAGGAGAGAAGAAGGAAGAAGAAGAAGAGGAGAAAAATCGTGGTCGAGACGGGATATTTCAGGGCGATTTCCCGTCGAACCAGAGGGAACCAGAAAATAATATGCATATGGTTTCGAAGAACTCGCTGTCAGCTATCCAGAACTTCATTCCGTTACCAATTCTGAGGTATATCCGATCCGCAATTCAGTTCGACGCGAAATCACTGTGTTTTTCAGAAAAATTTCAGTTTTCCAGATTTTCAGTTCCAGTTTTAAGTAGTCTTTTTGGATGCGATTTCAGATGAGATCAGGGCAAGTGAGACAGAATCGTGAGTTGATTTTGGTAGAGGACGTTTCAGGGAAGCAATAGGAGCAAACGTGACCTTCAGAAAAGGTAAACCCTATCCTTCACGGCGTTGGCTTGTTGGCCAAGAAACACTGTCTCTATCAAAAATCTGGGCAGACTAAAAACCCTAAATCTGTTTGTAATGGACGTTTCTTGTTCTGCAAGTTTCAGTTTCAGATTGTCTAGAGCAGTTTCAACCGCTAGTTTTCTAGGAACCGTTTTTCAGCCTAAGTCAGGTGAGGGTTGGGATTTGTGGAAACATAGTTCACATTTCTTCCATTATTTTACATGAGTCATTGCGCATAGACTTAGATCTGATTGTTAGAATAGGTTTTGTGTGATGATATGCTTAGGAGAATGATATGATATGATGATTGGTATGATGTTATGGTATGGAAATATGTATGAGATATGTTATGATTATGATTGGCTGACGAGCCTGGGATGAGAGTGTGAGCTAAGGCCAACCTCAAGAGCAGGGGGTTCTATGGCTATCGAAAAGATAGCGCACCATCATTTAGAGATGGAGAACCTAAGATTATGTTTACTATGGCTATCACGAGGATAGTGCACCATCACTTAGAGATGAAGAACCTAACGTTTATGTTTTTTTTGCATTATGGGCAAGAGAATTGATATGTGTTATAGCTTGATTTAATCCGGCTATATGATTGCTAGTATATGGGTTTATGTGTTTTGATGAGTGTCAAATATTCCTAGAAATGGTAATTATGTTTCAGTGGGCAAAGATGATCTTCCCTCATTGAGTAATGCATTACTCACCCCATTTTCCACTTTTCTTCAGGTCAAGATGGAGATCTTGTGTAGTTGCTCAAGCTTGTCTTGCTTCTTGGTGTTATTTCGGGAACCGGATTTTATTTTATTGCATGCAAAAGACAGTATTTTTCTAAGTATTATTTCGTGGTTTTTTTTTATGAGATTTTAGTATGAGGATTTTTATGACTTGGTTGATGTTTTACGATGATTTATTTTTTTTATACGAATGGTTTCCGAAAATGATGGTTTAAGAGCATGTTTGAGGAAGAAAGTTGAATATGGTTACGATATGAGGGACAGGGGCGTTACAATTTTGGTATCAGAGCTAGTTGTGGGCCCACATCCCGTGAGAGGTGTGGGGCCTCGCTGGTAGGGGCGGTCGGGACGTTACAAGTGGTATCAGAGCCAAGGGAAGTCAAACTGGTTCTGTCCCAGGAGACTGCCTTTGGGTTTTTGGGTTAGGGTTCACACTAGCGGGATCATAATTCGGGGACGAATTTCCGTTAAGTGGGGGAGAATTGTAACGACCCGGGCCCGACCCATTTGAATAAGTTTAAATGGATTGATTTGACTACCTATGTCATCAAAGTGCACTTATCTTTTCCGGTCACTTACCCTAAGAGAACTTCAGAGTTAAGCGTGTTTATACTGGAGTAGGACTAGGATGAGTGACCTTTCGGGAAGTACTCTGCGGAACCATGTGAGTGAGGCTAAAACACGGGAAAAGGTCACATGGTGATTGCAGGGACAAGTAAATCAGTCGGTCGGGCCACAAAAAAAAATAACGCATGGACCGTTGGACAGGGGGGGGGGGGCACAGCCCGTGAGAGGTGTGGGTCCTCGCTGGTAGGGGCGGTCGGGGTGTTACAAGGGAATAAGTTTAAATGGATTGATTTGGCTACCTATGTCATCAAAGTGCACTTACCTTTTCCGGTCACTTACCCCAAGAGAACTCCATAGTTAAGCGTGATTATGCTGGATTAGGATTAGGATGGGTGACCTTCCGGGAAGTCCTCTGCGGAACCGTGTGAGTGAGGCTAAAACACGGAAAAATGTCACGTGGTGATTATAGCGACAAGTAAATAAGTCGGTCGGGCCACCGAGAAAAATAACGCACCGGCCGTCGGACAGGGGCGGGGTGATATATCATGGTTTTTACCCGTTTTTAAGCCATGATATAAGTGTTTTTATAGAGTCTTTTGCTAGTTTTGGAGTCTCTTTAGAGTCTTTACAGGATGGAAAGCATTTGGAACTAAATGGGAGAATCTGGAGCATTTTAAAAACACTTTGGAGAAGCAGCCGAAGTGATGAAGTCAAGAGGCTGGAATTCACAAGCTGAGTGTCGATCGACACACTCAGTGTCGATCGACACCAAGGATAGACGGCCAAAAGTGACGGTTTCCAATCAGGAAAAGGAAAGAAGAGCAAGTTCTGAAGAATTACAAATCTACCCCTGGACGAAAAATCCCCTTCTATAAATAGTTTTCAGGCATTGTTTAGCCAATTACATTATCATTATTTTCTGTTTTTGAGACTTAGAGAGAGATTGATCCTGAGCTTTTGGGGAGACAATTCTAACTCATCTGAGCCAGATTTCGAACCCCTGTATCATTCTCTATTCTTTTATGCAATATTATTCAGCCATGTTTTGTGTTTGCATTATTATGTCTGAGTAGTTTGCTAGTTAGGTTAGGGTAATTTAGGGTTTGATGAAGAGTTTATAGAATCACTAGAATTATTAGGGAAATCAATTGGATCTTCACCTAGATTTGTGCTTAACTTGATTCTCTGAATTGATCACTTAGAAATCAAACCTTAGGTTGTTTAATAGATGCGAGAGCATTATTAATAACTTGAACTAATCTTAGGTGAGCAAATTATCTATTCGCAAAGAGATTTGGTCTAGGTAATTTGTGAACAAATCGAACCTGTTCTTATTGCTTGCCTTGATTGTTTAAATTCGCAAAGAGATTTGGAATTTAGGGATTTAGGCATAGATAACTTCTGCAACGAGAGTTGATTGGTTTTACCTTAGAGTTTCGAGTTCTAGACGGTTCTTAATAAATCCCTAATAGACTTAGATTCTGCATTCTTGGATTCAAACCTGATAATTATCCTTGCCTAGCGCCTCGTCTCCTGAACTTTAATCCATCTAATTCCGATTTATTACTTGCTTTAATTGCTTAGTTTTCAATTTCATTATTCGACCTAGCATAATCTAAACCTAGAAACCATAAGTGTAGCTTTAACTTCCCTGAGGATTCGATACCCCTTATACTTCAACTGCATTGCTGTGCACTTGCAGTAGTTGATTATTTGGGTAAAACTAGACCCCTATCAAGTTTTTTGGCGCCGTTGCCGGGGAAGCTAATAGCTACCTAACGGGATCTAGTATTAGGATTTTGTCTAGGTTTTTGTTTTATTTTTTTTACTGATTTAGTTCTCTATCTTTTGTTTCAGGTGCATGCCCAGTACCAGGAGCAACAAGGAAGAAGAACTAGTCACTTTGAACCAGGAAATCAACCGTCTCGAACGTACGAACCGCAAGTCTGCACGAGCATCGATCGACACGCCAGGCGTCGATCGACACCGTTCTCAACCAGCATCGATCGACACACCTAGTATCGATCGACACCTTGCGCAGATAGAGATGGCTGAACCTGTAATCATGATACACAACGAGGATGGCAACTTTGTTGACCTGCAGGGCAACAGAAGGAACGCCCAAGGAAAGAGACTTGATGAGGCTGGCGCCATCATCGTCGAAGCTGCAGAAGCTGGACGTGGAAGAACACTAGGCGAGTACAACCGCCCAGACCAGTTCTATGCCAATAGAGCTGCGATCCGTCCTCCTGCATTCCAGAGGAATGACTTTGAGCTGAAGCCCGCTTATTACACTTTAGTGGCTCAGCATCTCTTTCATGGTCTTCCCAGTGAGCACCCTATGGACCATATCGAAAGATTCGAGGACCTCGCATCAAGCATCAAGGCCAATGGAGTGACCTACGACTACATTTTCTCCAAGCTCTTTCCTTACTCACTTGCAGGCGATGCGTCCTACTGGCTGAAGCAGCTTGATCTAGGATCTTTAAACACTTGGGAAGAAACAAAGAATGCATTCTTATGCAATTTCTTTGATGATGCAAGATCCGAGGAGCTGCGGATGAAGATCACTACATTCTCCCAAGGACCTGCTGAAGCATTCAAGGCTTCATGGGTGCGATTCAAGGCCTACCAGAGGGACTGCCCACATCACGGTTTTAGGAAACCACAGCTTATCGGTATCTTTTACCGAGGGATTGATTGGAGGTACCAGATGGCCTTGGATGCTACAAGCAATGGCAACTTCAACACAAGGGTTCCGGAAGATGCGATAGGGCTTATTGAAAATTTGGCTTCTAGTAACAGCACCAAAAATGCCGACTTCGAGAGAAGACAAAGCGCATGAAGAGCTGGAGGAAACCAAATCGCTGAAGTCAATAGGAAGGTGGACAACGTACACAATCTCTTGGTGGGGAAGAAGCAAGTCCATTTTGCCAATGAGGTGGAGTCATTCGAACCAGAGCCGGACTGTGAAGAAGCAGATGTGAATTACATCAACGGAGGAGGATTTCAGGGCCAGCGCTATGGGAACCAGCAGGGAAACATGAACTTCACTGGGAATTATCAGAAGAGTTCCTTCACAGGATTTCAAAACTCTTCTGGTTACCCGCCGAAACCCCCATTTCAGAACAGCAACTACACTAGGAGCTATGGAAATTCTTCATACCAGAAGCCACCTCCGCAAGACAACAAAATGGAGGCCATGCTTGAGCAGATATTGGAAGGACAGCAGAAGATGACAGTGAGCTTCAATGGCAAGATTGATGCACTATATGAAGACCTGAATGGGAAGATTACCAACATACATTCTCACATGAAGAAACTGGATATTCAGGTTGCTCAAACCGCAGAAACTGTTAACAGTCAAGAGGGATTCCTTCCAGGGAAGACGGATACCAATCCCAAACGACACGTGAATGCCATTGAGCTGAGGAGTGGCAAGACCCTTCAAACCGTGCAGAAAAGAGGGCTCAGCACTGCAGAATTCGAGGAGATTGAAGACACAGAAGATGCTGCGGAGCAGAGTGTCGATCTACACCACTTGTGTCGATCGACACCCGAGGAGATGAACGACAAATCAGAGAAACGCGACTCGAAGGATTCGACTCCAGAGACCTGTGTCGATTGACACCAGGAGGGTGTCGATCGACACCCACCACGGACTGAAGCAGATCGAGCTAAAACCAAGACTGTTGCTGAAAAAAACGTTTACAAGCCAAGGATCCCTTTCCCACTGATCACAAAGAAGTCCAAGAAGGAGCTGCTGGAAGCCAGATGCAAGGCTATCATGGATAGACTAGTGGTTGAAATTCCTTTGATGGATGCCATTAGAACTACTCCCATGATAAAGAGATACTTGAAGTGGATGATGACCAATAACTTTGACATGGAAGAAGGCGTGATGATGATATCAGAGCAAGTCAGTGCGGTCATTCAGAACAGGCTACCAGAAAAGCTCTCCGATCCAGGGAGCTTTGTTCTAGATTGCTCCATTTTCTCAGACAGATTTGGAAGGTCTCTATGCGATTTAGGCTCTAGTGTCAACTTGATGCCTCTTTCGGTTGCTCTCAGGATGGATATGATGGATTTCAAGGCCACCAGAATCTCTTTAGTCCTTGCAGATCGATCTATCAGGATCCCTGAAGTTGTTTTGGAGGATGTTCCTATCAGAGTTGGAAATTGTCTAATACCCACAGACTTTGTGGTATTAGCCTATGATGAGGAACCCAAGGACCCTCTGATACTTGGTAGACCATTCCTAGCTACAGCCGGAGCCATCATTGACGTAAGGAAGGGAAAGATCGCACTAAACATTGGTGATTTGGTGATGAACTTCGACATGGAGAAGCTGATGAAGAGACCCACAATTGATGGACAGGCCTTCTACGTCGATACACTCACCAACCTTGCTGAAGAGATCTTCAAGGAAGACCATCCTACAGACCCGTTGGAGCGAGCTCTGACCACTTCTACCAAGGACATTGAAGACCTCGACGTAGCTGCTGCTGGTTACGCGAAGATGATGGACGCAAGTGAGCATGTTATGCAACTCATCGCACAGGAAGATCTGTGTCGATCGACACCACTTGGTGTCGATCGACACCATGCGACATCAAGCTCAGATGCATCACTTGGCGATTGGAGTGAGATCAAAGCACCTAAAGTTGAGCTTAAACAGCTCCCTGCCGGACTAAGGTACGCATTTCTTGGTCCCAATTCGACTTACCCTGTTATAGTCAATGCTTCATTAAACAACGCAGAGCTCACTTTGTTGCTAAGCAAGCTGTGCAAGTTTCGCAAAGCTCTTGGCTATTCTCTTGATGATATTTCAGGGATCTCACCAGACTTATGCATGCATCAGATTCACCTTGAGGATGAGGCAAAGTCATCAATTGAACACCAAAGGAGGCTGAATCCGAACCTGAAGGAAGTTGTCAAGAAAGAGATCATGAAGCTGTTGGACGCAGGGATCATCTATCCCATCTCAGATAGTGTTTGGGTCAGCCCTGTTCACGTGGTCCCTAAGAAAGGAGGTGTCACCGTGGTAAAGAACGAGAAGAACGAGCTGATTCCTACAAGGACTGTGACTGGTCACAGGATGTGTATAGACTACCGGAAGCTGAATTCCGCGACCAGAAAGGATCACTTTCCTTTGCCTTTCATTGATCAGATGCTGGAAAGATTGGCAAATTATCCCTACTACTGCTTCCTTGATGGCTATTCAGGATTCTTCCAGATCCCCATCCATCCAGATGATCAGGAGAAGACCACGTTTACATATCCTTATGGTACTTTTGCATACCGCAGAATGCCATTTGGACTTTGTAATGCTCCTGCAACTTTCCAGAGGTGTATGATGTCTATCTTCACAGACATGATTGAGAAGTTCATGGAGGTCTTTATGGATGACTTTTCAGTTTATGGGTCATCTTTTAAAAACTGCTTGGAGAACTTATGTGCAGTACTACAGAGATGTGAGGAGAAACACTTAGTCCTGAACTGGGAAAAGTGTCACTTCATGGTCACAGATGGGATTGTACTCGGCCATCGAGTTTCAGCAGAAGGAATCGCAGTAGACCGTGCGAAGATTGAAGTCATGACTAGTCTACAAGCACCTGATTCTGTTAAGTCT
Source organism: Alliaria petiolata (assembly GCA_020283515.1). Lineage (NCBI taxonomy): Eukaryota > Viridiplantae > Streptophyta > Magnoliopsida > Brassicales > Brassicaceae > Alliaria > Alliaria petiolata. Next base: position 44,770,699 of record JAHZTW010000002.1, on the reverse strand, counting down.
GTGAGAAGTTTTCTGGGTCACGCTGGGTTCTACCGCAGATTCATCAAGGATTTCAGCAAGATAGCGAGACCACTCACTGCTCTTCTCTGTAAAGATGTGAAGTTTGAGTTCACACAAGAGTGCCTTTCAGCCTTTGAACAGATCAAGCAAGCCTTAGTGAGTGCTCCGATTGTTCAACCACCGGACTGGGATCTACCTTTCGAGGTTATGTGTGATGCAAGTGACTTCGCAGTAGGAGCCGTTCTGGGACAGAAGAAGGACAAGAAGCTGCACGCCATCTACTACGCAAGCAGGACTTTAGATGATGCTCAGAAAAACTACGCAACTACGGAGAAGGAACTGCTCGCTGTGGTCTTTGCCTTTGAGAAATTTCGTCAGTATCTTGTTGGCTCAAAGGTGATTGTCCACATTGACCATTCCGCATTGAAGTATTTGATGCAGAAGAAGGATGCGAAGCCTAGGTTGCTCAGGTGGATTCTACTTCTACAAGAGTTTGACATAGAAGTCAAAGACAAGAAAGGAGTTGAGAATGGAGTAGCTGATCATCTTTCGAGGATTAGGATTGAAGATGACGTGCCAATAGATGATTTCCTGCCTGAGGAGAACGTTTATCTCATTGAGAGTCGTTTCCAAGCTGAGAATTTTGACCTTGCGAGCTTAGTGTCGATCGACACTAGGGGAGTGTCGATCGACACTCCGTCAGAAAAAGTGAGAACAAGTCGCGGATCAACACTTCGAAGTTTGCCAACTTCGCAAGTGTCGATCGACACCAGGAGTCTTCATTGATTCGCAGACTTCTAGGAGAGGTGTTTCGACAGACGATCTTCGCCATCAATGATGCAACTCGACCATGGTATGCTGATATTGTGAACTTCCTTGCTGCTGACATTGAGCCGACACATCTCAAGGGTTATGAGAAGAAGAAGTTCATGAGGGAACTTAGAAGATGGCTCCTGTGAGTAAGAGACCACGCCACACTGAAGCTTCCGCCTCAGGAACAGCTAATGATGAGGCAATTCCGTGTCTTGCTCCTTGGACAAAGCGTGAAAACGCAAAGATCCGGAGCACGCGACGTTGGGAGGATCCACCAGCTACAGAGATTGCTAAGGAGGACTGTACCCTTCGCGGTATTAATGAGGCATGGGATGATTACGACACGCTCTTCTACAATGCGTGGATCGGTGTGAAGATAGCTCCGACTCGCTTTGCTTGCGAGAAGACGATGACAGCATTGGGCATCAAGGAGGATGTTCTGCAGCTGTTGCGCAGAACTGGTATGGGCACCATTGCGACGCGGCAGTACGACTTGTACCCCGATCTAGTCCGCCAGTTCATCGCCACTGCCAGAGTCTACTACAGGAATGAGATAGTCCGCAACGCTCTGGAAGGGACACTCACATTTCTCATCCGCGGGATCCGTTACCGCATTTCTCTTCCAGAGCTTTGTCAGATCTATGGGTTCGATGATGAGCATGCAACAGGAGTTGCTCTTCAGACACAGCTTCCAGACAACCAGGATTTCTGGTCCCTCTTCGGAAATGGGCAGTATGATTCGAAGACCTCCACTCACACCGACATTCGCCATCCCACCCTGCGCTACTTGGTACGTTTGTTCTCCACTACACTTCTGTGTAAGCACGAGCCAGGGAAGATGCGAGTAGCTGAGCTAGTATTGCTTTACCGAGGTATTTGGTCTGAGATCTACGAGGATTCACAGGCGCCACTTAGCGCGAACCTTGGCGCGGTCTTTGCCCATCATTTGGCTTCTTTGAAGACCACGCCCTTCTCTGGTTCGCAGATGAAGCCCGAGACCATTGGCAGTCTTATTACTCCTATCTTCCTGCATTTCGGGATTGATACTTCAAGCTGCACCATTGATACTTCGCGATCTTTGATTGACATGGAGTACCTGAAGAGGACACATTGGGTGAAGCCAGAGAAGCTTTGGGTTTTCGCTGACGCGCAGAGAGTACAGTACTCAGTACTTCTACCTGACCGCGACCTTACTCGCATCACTTCAGATCTAGGACGCCTCGCCTTTCATCCTAGCCCAAGCAAGCTAAGGGCTATTCCTGCTGCCAGACCTAGAGGCACATCATCCAGGCCAGCTGCAGCCACCAGTCGCCCTTCATCTTCCAGGCGCAGCGCACCACAGGCCATTGGTACTCATCAGCTTCCTGAGCCTCCTGAGATTCCTATGGAGCAAGCTGCTTTCCAGAGATACGTGGTTCAGAGCTTCCAGGCCATCTGGAACGCCATTGCCACTGTGTCTAACTGTGGCTGCGTTCGACCTGCTTCACCACCACGTTCTTCTCCACCACGACCAGATGACGATGAGTGATTCTCCATTCCTTTTAGTCTTTTGAGTCAGTTTTTCTTTTACTCTTGAGTCTGCATTTGCTTCAGTACTTTGCTTCATAACTTGTTAAACTCATTGAGATTATTGGATTATCTGTGCTTTTAACGTTTGTTTGAGTTTTTCTAACAGCTAGGCTAACTCTAACAACAAATATGACTTAGCAACAATCATGTTCGAATGGCAAAACTCTGTCTACGGACAGAGTGTCGATCGACACCATCTGTGTCGATCGACACCACCTTCAGACCCAGCAACGATCGACACCACCTGTGTCGATCGACGCTACGCGCAGAGGTCAGGTAATCTGATTCTTCTCTTTGTTTGTAACAGTTTGGCACATTTTTTTCCTTTTTCTATCCAAACTCATTCTTAGTAACACTGGGGACAGTGTTATTCAAGTCTGGGGGAGGTAGTTGCTAATTTAGTGTTTTGTTTTGAGAGTCAGTTAAGTCTTGAGTCAAAAGTTTTCAAAATCTGTTTTATTGAGTCAAAATTAGTTGGAACTTTCAGTTTTTCTAGGGACTAACCACAGAAAATTAGCACTTGAAGAACCATTGCTATAAGAGTTGATTGCAGGACTTACTAAGTAGAAAGCTACAAGTGGAATCAGTCTAACAGGGCGAGTTCAGATCCCCTTATAAGAACTAGGTATGTGCAGAACTTGATTCCTCTTTCAGTCCGAACAGATAGGCAATTGCAGTTTCTCCTTGATCTTCCCTTAAGAGAAAAGAAAATAAAGAAAAATAGTCTAAGTCTGGAATAGTGCCTTTGTCATGAGCCTGTCTCCTCACAAGGAACAATATTAGTGATGCTCTTGAACACGTCTCCTAACAAGGAACACAAGTAGAGAGTAGCATTATTCCAGAGATCCCATAAAAAAAAAGAATAAGAAAAGTCAATGAAAAGATCTTAGAACACCCTGAAAATGGGCAGAAGTTGACTAAGGGAAGAGAAAATAGGGGAGCTGTATGAGAATGTCTTGTTCAGGTACTAAGGAAGGGAAAGAATCAGAAAAGTTCTATGGCATTACCAATGTTAGAGTTCGAAATTTATACCAAGGAAAGGATCTGGATTCGAACTGGGAGATTGCTAAGCTTGTGGTAAGTACATTGAACATTTCCTAAGGTTAGCTCTAATATCATGTGGATTCAAGAAGTGTTAATTCATGTGGCGTTTTGAAGAAGTGATTGGAAGTTCCTGTTTTCAAACTTCTACTTCAGTCTAAGTTTCTGTTTTGCTTGAGGGCAAGCAAAGGCTAAGTCTGGGGGAGTTGATATATCATGGTTTTTACCCGTTTTTAAGCCATGATATAAGTGTTTTTATAGAGTCTTTTGCTAGTTTTGGAGTCTCTTTAGAGTCTTTACAGGATGGAAAGCATTTGGAACTAAATGGGAGAATCTGGAGCATTTTAAAAACACTTTGGAGAAGCAGCCGAAGTGATGAAGTCAAGAGGCTGGAATTCACAAGCTGAGTGTCGATCGACACACTCAGTGTCGATCGACACCAAGGATAGACGGCCAAAAGTGACGGTTTCCAATCAGGAAAAGGAAAGAAGAGCAAGTTTTGAAGAATTACAAATCTACCCCTGGACGAAAAATCCCCTTTTATAAATAGTTTTCAGGCATTGTTTAGACAATTACATTATCATTATTTTCTGTTTTTGAGACTTAGAGAGAGATTGATCCTGAGCTTTTGGGGAGACAATTCTAACTCATCTGAGCCAGATTTCGAACCCCTGTATCATTCTCTATTCTTTTATGCAATATTATTCAGCCATGTTTTGTGTTTGCATTATTATGTCTGAGTAGTTTGCTTGTTAGGTTAGGGTAATTTAGGGTTTGATGAAGAGTTTATAGATTCACTAGAATTATTAGGGAAATCAATTGGATCTTCACCTAGATTTGTGCTTAACTTGATTCTCTGAATTGATCACTTAGAAATCAAACCTTAGGTTGTTTAATAGATGCGAGAGCATTATTAATAACTTGAATTAATCTTAGGTGAGCAAATTATTTATTCGCAAAGAGATTTGGTCTAGGTAATTTGTGAACAAATCGAACCTGTTCTTATTGCTTGCCTTGATTGTTTAAATTCGCAAAGAGATTTGGAATTTAGGGATTTAGGCATAGATAACTTCTGCAACGAGAGTTGATTGGTTTTACCCTAGAGTTTCGAGTTCTAGACGGTTTTTAATAAATCCTTAATAAACTTAGATTCTGCATTCTTGGATTCAAACCTGATAATTATCCTTGCCTAGCGCCTCGTCTCCTGAACTTTAATCCATCTAATTCCGATTTATTACTTGCTTTAATTGCTTAGTTTTCAATTTCATTATTCGACCTAGCATAATCTAAACCTAGAAACCATAAGTGTAGCTTTAACTTCCCTGAGGATTCGATACCCCTTATACTTCAACTGCATTGCTGTGCACTTGCAGTAGTTGATTATTTGGGTAAAACTAGACCCCTATCACGGGGGCCCACGAGCCCGACGGAGGGATGGTGACTCGCCGGTAGGGGCGGTCGGGGTGTTACATAATTCTCCTTAGTATATGGAACAAAAGCATTGATATCGACATAAACATTAGTATCGAGTATCCGAAGAGAAATATGCTCGCAAGACAAAGCAACCAATGTCGAGCTCTTAAAGCACTATCGAGACATCGCAGAAGAGCGGAGGAACGAAGCTCAGTGTCAAAACCAAAACTACCATCAGGGAGTAGCTCGCGGGTAAAACACTAAGTGATATAGGATCGGATTCCACTTCTCTTATTCCACACAGTTTCAAGACCTACAGATTGAATGGATGATGAATGAATGGATGATGAATGAATGTATATATGAGGATGAAGAGTTGCTGATTGATACCACAAGGAGCACTCGAACAAGACAACTTGATTCTACAAGCTTTTTAAACGAGATGGTTTGAAGGGCACCACATATATTGTGAGAGGATCTCTGATACTGCACAAGACTCGAGCTTAAGTGAATTCACACACTAAGAACATATTAGACTATCTCGACAAGACGCATCTTGAAGGAGATGAGAATATCGCTGTTTTATTAATAAAAGGTGACGTTTACAAAGCTGTAGGGGAACCTTATAAGTGTGATGGGGTTGAAATAGGCGATCCAAAATTGGACTGCTTCTTAGGGACTTCATCGTGCTTTAACTTTGAAGACCGTAAGCTGCAAGTCCACAACGTGCGTTGTAGTACTTAAGGTGTCGATCCACATAGATGGTCTACTGCAAAACAAAGAATCAGGGCATCCAAAAACGCTGAGATTGGAGGTTTTGGGGTTTGTGTCACGGTTCTGATGCAAATAATGAAAGGCAAGGTAACATCTTATACATAGGAGGGTGTCGACCAACTCTAAACTAAACAGAAAAAGGAAATTTAACTTAAATGAATTAAAGAAAATTGCTAAAAGGAAATTAAGCGAGCAATGCAGAAAAAGTAAAGCATTGAAGGTACGTAAATCTCGAGTAAGAGCAGGGCTTGGAACACGTTGGGGATCTCTTCGGGTAATATATGGGGCTCTAACTAGAAATCAAACACACATCGAATCAGACAAACGAGACTAGGCGATCTTCTCTAAACTGCAATCACTGGTTTCATGACCTAACTCTTTCAGACTAGATCGTCTATGTTATGCAAATTTGGCAGTATATTTTGTATTATACGTCCTAAACAAACACGCAATATTACATCAGGTTCATAAAAATTCACGCCACTTCATGGATATGCGTTATCATCCAAAAAGCGCACGCTCGGCTGTGCTATCTTCGGTGGAAAGATTCAGCACGTTCATGGTTCTTAACAATCCTAAAATCAGACTCTAGTTCATGACACTTGATTCATGCAATAAGAACGAGCTTAAACACGAAAGAAGATCCTAGACTATGGCCTAGATATCGATGCAGCTAGTTTAAAGACAGTTAATGAATTTCGCCATAGATCCCCTTAAAGAACATCCAACGAAAGTAAAATATTCATACATATAAGAAGGGGTAGAAATCGAGATTGATGAATGCATGACTTGTATAAATCGATAAAAGCAAAGAGGGTTCAAGAAGAAATAAACCTCCTTCGAAAAACAAAGATGAAAATGTGAAAGACAGGTTCGCGGCCGTCAAAGAAACCTTGAACCGAAAACTTATGAAATGTGTCAAACGTGATACAAAGAAAAAATCCTAAACATCAAGTATATATAGGTCTTCAAGTTCCCTTGGGCTCTACTTAGGTTTTGGTTTGCATTTGACGATTTTTAGTTTGAGTTGGGCTGCAAATGGGCTCGGGAATCGTCAAGTGGCATGGCCGTACGAGCGAGGGGCCGTGACGCGGCCAACTTGCTCCTCTTGATGCTTGACAGACCTTACTTCCTTCATAACTTGAGATCCAGCCGTGGGATTGAACTCAAACCACTTCGAGGTGAAAGACAGCTGATAAGGCTATCTTCTATCCAAAAATGAGTTTGATCTCGTGGTGGGAAGGTTTTCATCTGATGTTCAACTTACTTCCTCGACCACTTATCCTAGAAATTTCCATTTTGCTCCAAAATATGCGTTTTTTGCTAAGTTTACCTGAAAAGAGTCTTAAAGAACAAAATACTCGAAATCTAGTGTTTATGCATTAAATTCTTAGTGAATACTTATTAAAGCATTCACTTATGACGGTAAAAATGGGCGAAATATGCATGTTATCAAAGGGGTTCTTCAGCTACCATAGAGCCGAAAATAAAAGGAAAAATAAAGTACATGTTGGAATTAAAAGAAAAAACACAAAACAGAAATGTTTTTAAACAAAAAGGAAACACTCTTAATCTAGAAAAAGAAAACTTCTATTTCTTTCTTGCAGACTTGTAGCACTTGCTGAGGCTCGAGCTGTGGTGCCTTGACGTGCTAAATACCACCGAGATACTGTGATTTACTTGCACAAACTAAAAATAAATTGAACATACCTTGTTTGCAAGTGAATTGGTCGGTTTTGACGCTGAAGTGTTTAAGGCTGGTGGTACAGGTCCGTTTAAGTTGAATTCGTTGATGCATTCTTCCTCTTGAAGTCCCTTGAAGTAGAAATGGTTGAGATCTTCAAGAGTTCCTACGTGGTTAATGATATCTCTGTAAATTGCATGTTTTTGGCACACATTTCATGCTAGTTAGGATTTTATTCTTGCACTTTTATCTTAGTTTGCATCACATTTTCTCTCAACTTAGGATTAGATGCATTAGGTTAGGTTTTTGCATAGTCTTGCATGTTTGGAGTGTGTTCTCAGGTGCTTAGGATGATCCAAAGAAGAGATCAAGGAGAGAGGTCACAAATGAAGAATGAGCCGGCGATATCGAGCATGGATCACGACACGAGGATGATTTGGACGAGTAGCAGTGACTTAGTCCCGAAAGGAGAACCTCGGTGTGAAGATCCAGCAAGAGGATGCCCAAAGGACGGATATCGGAGCAAGGCAACGGGAAGTGCCCGATTCAAGTACCATGGAAGGCAAGCCTTAACGACATGACCCCGAAATCCTTCCCCGATATGGAGCCTGCCCGAAGAATCAGAAGACTTAGCGTTTCGGCTCGTTCATAACGACGTAAGCCCGAAACGCTAAAAGTCAAAAAAGTACCATTTCGGGAAAGTGGTCCCAAAGTTTATGTTTTTCCCTTTTTGTGTATAAATACCTACTTCCTCACTCTTATCTCTTCATCACGTTTTCCACTTTATTTTCTGTCTTCTCTCTCGAACCGATACTTTTGTATTTTTTCGCCATTGAAGCTTGTCTCAAAGCTTTGATTTTTATGCAATCTTGAAGTTTTAAGTCTTATAACTAGTCTTACTTTCTTAAAGCTTCTTCCTTTTTCTTGTTTTTGATTTTCTCACAGCTTATGAGTTACTCACTCTTCCTTATGGATTTTGAGGGTTCTCAAATGGCTTGTGAGTAGTCTAACTCGGTTTTAGGGCAAAGGGGTTGGGAGAAATGAGTTAAAGCTTCAACCTTTGATGCAGATCTATGCTTAATCCATCTTAATCCTTTCTTATTTGATGTTATTAATGCTTAGTCATCTTCGCTATTTGAACTTTGCCTTCGAGCTTCTTCAAACAAACGCCATGTTTGAATGTTTGCAAGGACCAATCTCATAAGAGATTCGCTCATCCTAGCCTAAGAGATTAGATGCCTAGGGAGCATTTTGGCTTTAGTAGAGTTGTTTATTCAAGCTTGCTGTTTTCATGGATCACTACGTGATAGCGAGGTTAGGTCGTGAGACAGAAAAGAGACTTATACCACGACAGCAAAGAGACTTATACCACGAAAGAGCTTTAAGGTTTGGACCCTCGAAACTCCCTTGTCCTGTAAACCGATTCTTGCTTTCTTTACAAGTTCGTATTTTAGCCATCTTAGTTTCGGTTCTTTAACATATTTAAATATTTGTTTTCTGCTCTCTTAGTATCTTAGTCTCAGATTTTCACCATTTCACCCTTTTCTTTTATCCATCTTAGCTTGTGAAAGAATTCCATAAATGCAATGCCTCGAAATCTCTCATCGGATTGATAAGACCCATAACCTATACTACATTCGGTTATAAGTAGTGG
>JAHZTW010000002.1:44744542-44757473 GCA_020283515.1 Alliaria petiolata | reverse complement strand
AGTAGTTTATTTTAATTTGTTTCCCATTAAATTCGAAAATGACTTAGCTTTACTTTGCTCTTGCATTCTTAGTATCTTTCAACACATAGGCTGGATTGACACCTCACATACTACAATGACATGTGTGTTTGAGGATTGAGTTAAGACATAAAAATCCTTACATCAATTGGCGCCGTTGCCGACTTAGGTTTTGTTGAAATTACTAGGATTTGGAGCTTAGTATAGACTAGGTTTTTATTTTTCATTTTGGTTACTAACTTTCTTTCAAGTGTTTGTTCTTTTTACAAGGCACAATCACAAGGGATAAATCATGGATTCAGATATAGCTTCAATGTTTGAGGCTTTATTATCGAATCAAGAGAGAATGATGGCTTCGAACCCCACAATCCACCACGGTTTTGAAAGCTCATCCACTTCTCAAGGAGGACTCATGGATGAACAATCTGCTCAAGATGATGAGTATGGATACGGTGAGGGATACCAATCTTGGGACATGGAGTATGAACAAGGAGCAGCCTATTCTTCCAACATCTCTAATGAGGAAGAAACTCTCAACATGATGAGGTTAATTTTGGAAGGGCAAGAAGAGCTTAATGAGAGAATTGACATGCTTGACTCTACAATAGCCTCTCATGCTCCATGCCCAAGAGTTGATGCAACACCACATGAGGAGTCCATCAACACCGAAATCACACAAGGTAATGAGGAACAAGAGGATGAAGCTCAAACCAATGATGAACCCCAACAAGAAGCTGACGAAAAAGAACTTACAGCTCTTCTTGGATACATTGTTGATGAAAATCTTGAGCAAAGATTTGAAGACCCTTGTGAAGACATTTCGGTTGTTGAATGCATGGAGGATGCTAGTGAAAGCTCATTTGTTGAGAAAGAGCTCTCCACCAAGGCAGAAACAAACGTGCAACTCATTCCCAAAGAGAAGACAAAGGAGAGTCCCATTGAAGTAGCCTCCAAGGAGGGTAAAGAAGAAGATACCCCAATGGAACAACCCTTTGCCATGTACCTCGGTTAACCCTAACCAAAGAAGAGAGCATTTGGGATCCATGGCAGTTACCCTTTGAGGAGATAAGAATTCACACATTTATGGGATGGTTCTATGATGAGTATGAGCCTGGTGATCCAAGCCTCAACATGTCAAGCTAGAGACTTTAAACAAAGCGCACTTGGGAGGCACTCCCATGACTATCTTTTTCCTTAAAAATTATTCTTCTTTTTCTGTACTATATTATGCTTCTTAGTGTGTGTGAGCAGGACCAAGGGAGCTGAAGATTCAAAAGCACGGATATAAAACCAGCTCGAACCACAACACAGCCCAATGTACACCATTCTAAAACCTTGTATATATCATGCATTTTTGGATTTTTGATTTTTTTTCTTGTTGATGGTCTCTCTTGAACTTTTATTACACAAGGTACTGTGTAATTTAAGTTTGGGGGAGAGGTTGAGAGATTTAATTTTGTTTTTTTTTGTTTTCTTATTTTCCCTTTAAGCATAACATAAAAAAATTGCATAGAAAAATAAAATAAAAAATCAGAAAAACTCTTAAAAATTTTAAAAAAAATCATATAGCTTGCATTTGCATTGTTAAATATTGTAGGATTGAGTCTAGATTTTTTATCATATAGGTTGCATCATTCATATGCATAGGGGGGCAATGATGAAAGTTTTTCCTTAAAAAGTGTTTTAAGCTCATGTGTTGGTTCAAGGCCCTAGTTAGTAGTTCTTTGATGCTTTTCACAACTTCGAAATTAAGTTCTAACCATACTTAGACCATTTGATTCGATTTTCTTGGCTTAAAGTTGAAACAAGCATGAATTGAACCCTTTCCTAAAAATAGGAACCTTAACATGAAAATCTAATTATCATACTTGTGCATTTTGGGAAAGAATACATGGATTACAAAAATATTTAGGCTTTCTTATTCACTTCACCACTCTCTTGTAAGCCTAAATAGAATACCACACCTTGACCCTTGCCTTATTTCAAGACAAAATTCTTGTGTGATTGCAAATTGTGAGGCCTTATTTTCTGTTTGAACTTGGCATAAAGTGTTAGGTTTAGGGCGACATGTTTAGGCTCTCATATTGATGCTAGCTTTGCATTTTAGAGCTAGTTTTAAGCTTGATTAGGAATTGGGAGTTCACGGGTTTGAGAATGAGAAGGTGTTAAGGAAAAAGATGAAAAAGGGATACATATTTCTAGTGGTTAAATCTTGATAAGAAAAAGCTCAAGCAAAGAAAAAAGAGCCCTAGAGGCCAAATGCATAAAAGAAATATTTTTAGAAAGCTATCTAAGGAAAGAAAAAGAGCTAATATTTATGACCATACCACTAGCCTTAAGCAAGGTTTAAGAAATTTCCCTAAGAAAAGAAAGTGTTTTATGAAGTTCTTGTGGGTTTAAGCTTGGCGTGAATAGCCTTGTTGATTTGGTAGTTTCTAGAGGGTGAGTGAGCTTGGAAAATATAAAAAAGATTGAGAGAGGGATTAGGATCATTGTTAGTGTACTTGGGTAGATGTGAGTCTAGTCATGTATGCATGCATTGCCTTTTACCTTTAGCATTATGTATAAGTTCAAACATTTTTTTTGAGAGAAACCATTGCTTGGAGTACCCATTTGAATGAGATCATTTTTATCTCATAACCTTAACCCTTGCCAAATGTATTCGGTTTTAAATTGCACAAGTGTGATTCACGGTTTGGAGCTCTTAATGAATGTTAAAGGTTTTGATTCTTGGATTGCTTGGAATAAACAAGTCATGATTTGAATTTCAATATGTAATGATTATGGCTAAGTCCTTTTGAGTAAATGCTTATGTACTGCATCCTAGAACTGAGAACAAGGACCTTTGAATTGATACATTTGAAAAACACTTTTGGATTTGAGTCCCCGTTTTTAATCATCTCTTCCTGGCTTGAATTTTGTTTGCTTGAGGGCAAGCAAAAGGCAAGTTTGGGGGAGTTGATATACTCATATTTTCTATATATTTATCATACATTTATAATAAGTTTTCATCCATATTTCATTTATAACTAAGTATAATCTTAGTATTTAATCATTTATAGGATTTAGAACATTTGCATTAGCATTTGCATTTTCTTTTGTATATATGCATCATTTCAGGTTATTCTATGGATTTGGCGACCAATTTCGTTAAACTGAAAGATCAGCTCGTATGAAGGGTTTTAATTGCGATTTAGCCTTGAAGTTCTTCATGAAAGTCTTAGGAAATTGTGTTAGCTTTCATTGGGCGGTGATTTCAAGTCAAACTGTGCAGTAGTGCAAAAGATACAGATCGATCAATCCATGCACCCGAACCAAAAGATATCATTTGCAAGTTGCCCAAAAAAAGTGTTTATGCTTTAGTAAAAGTGGGATTAGATAGGTCCCTTGTCCCTTGCCCCTTGTCTCTTGCCCCTTAACCCCTCTTTTTAGGCCAAGAGGCATATTTAAAACTCTATATAAAGAGTATGTGTGTGCTTGTAATTAATCATTCAGTTTTTCATTCAAGTTTTCAATCAACTCTTCTTAGTCTAAATAAATCAAGAAATACTCTTATTCTCTCTTTTGAGTGTTCTTGTAAGTTTCTCTAGTTCTTGAGTATTTTTAAGTATTCTTAGTTTTTTTTTATATAAGTTACTTATAGTTTTTATAAAATCTATTTTTAATTTTTATTCTAATGTCAAGTCTTTCTTCTTAAATTTCGAAAAACTCTTTGTGAAAATTCTTTGTCTTTTTATTTTTCATAGTATTTTCTAGTATCAAGTCTCTCTTTTAAGTTTCATTGATTATGTTCATCAGCTCTAAACTTATGTTTAAGAGAGGGTTGAACATGACTTGTGAGTAATTCTTTTGGATTTAAGGATGAGGTGATTAGGAAGGTTTTAAAGGTTGAATCTTGGTATTTTCTTGCTCTTCATCTAATTCTCTTCTTGGATTTGGATGGCTTAAAGCCTAGAGACTCTTGAGAAAGATCTCTTTGATTCATGGGATTTCCTTATCTCAAAAAGACTTAGGAAATCCCCTAAAACCAAATCCAAGATACTAATCTTTCCCTTCCCATACACCATGGATGTGAGGGGGGTTAGTAAGGCCAATATTTAAGATCTTTGCTTTATGCTTTTCATCCTTTCTTTCCACCAAACATCATGGGTTAGGAGGAAAGGATGAAGAAGGGATTTATACCACACACCATGGATAAATCTAGACCCAAGCTTCTTAAGGCCTAGAGATAGCTCATTTAGAAATGTATAGATTTACTTGCTCTTAAACTTTATCCTTTCTTGTTTTGGGGCATCAAATTCTTAAAGACCTTGAGAGAGGCTTTATGATCCAAGAGATTTCCTTTTTCTCATAAGAACTTGGGAAATCTCTTATGCCCAAACCAAGAGGCTAGTATGCCTTAATGACCATGAGAGTGGCATGTAAGGGCTAGTTAGGCCATGTTAAAGATTCGTGCTTAAGCTCCATCAACCATTCTTTTCCACCAAAAACCATGGGTTTGGAGAGAATGAATGATGAGAGGATCTTATCTTATCCACAAACCATGGAAAGATTGCTTCTTAGGCCTAAGGATAGCACATTTAGAAATGTGTAGATTTACTTTTTATAAACCAAGATCGAACCTTTATCTTCCCTAAGCATGAACCTCATCCTTGAATCTGTTATTTTTCATATAAGTAGTTTTAAAAGCTTTCTCTTTTAGATTTAAAGTTTGCTCTTTTCATTTTGGTAGAAATAGCCTTATTTATCTGCTTTTAGTTTTTGAATTTTATAAATCAGTAGTTTTGCATTTTAAATTCCTAGAAGTGGTTTTCCAGTTAGTTAACATCCCAGTAGGGATTTTAAAATAGTTTTCATAATTATTTAGTAGTTGCAAGTAGTTTATTTTAATTTGTTTCCCCTTAAATTCGAAAATGACCTAGCTTTACTTTGCTCTTGCATTCTTAGTATCTTTCAACACCTAGGCTGGATTGACCCCTCACATACTACAATGACATGTGTGTTTGATGATTGAGTTAAGGCATAAAAATCCTTACATCATCTACTTGCATAATAGATCACATGAAGCTTCTTGTCTTTCCTTTGCCCAAGAACAGCTCCAACGACATAGTCACTAGCATCAGCCATGATTTCAAATGGGAGACTCCAATCCGGTGCTTGCACAATGGGGGCACTCATAAGTGCCTTCTTGATTGTCTCAAAAGCTTGCAAGCATTCCTCATCAAACTGAAATTCCACCTCCTTGCAAAGGAGTTTTGTCAAAGGTCTAGAAATCTTAGAGAAATCCTTGATGAATCTCCTATAGAATCCGGCATGCACAAGGAAACTCCTTATGCCTTTCACATTTATTGGTGGCGCCATCTTGACCATGGCATCTATCTTGGCTCTATCCACTTCTATACCATCTTCAGAGATCTTATGACCCAACACAATGCCTTGGTTGACCATGAAGTGAAACTTTTCCCAATTCAGCACCAAGTGAGACTCTTCACATCTTTGTAAAACCCTGCAAAGATTAGAAAGACAAGCAGAAAAAGAGGCACCATACACAGAAAAGTTATCCATAAACACCTCCACCATTTCCTCAATAAGATCGGAGAAGATACTCATCATGCACCTTTGAAAGGTGGTTGGAGCATTACATAACCCAAATGGCATCCTTCGATTTGCAAAGGTACCATAAGGGCATGTGAAAGTAGTCTTCTCTTGATCATTAGGATGAATGGGTATTTGGAAGAACCCAATATATCCATCAAGGAAACACTAGAAAGGATGGTTAGCCAATCTGTCAAGCATTTGATCAATAAAGGGAAGAGGGAAATGATCTTTTCTAGTGGAAGCATTAAGTTTTCGATAATCTATACACATCTTATGGCCGGTGATGGTTCTAGTTGGTATTAGCTCATCTTTATCATTCTTAATCACAGTGATTCCACCCTTCTTAGGGACAACATGCACGGGAGATACCCAAGTGTTGTCACTAATAGGATAGATCACATTAGATTCCAAATGTTTTAAGATTTCCTTCTTCACTACTTCTTTAAGGTTTGGGTTCAATCTTCTTTGATGTTCAATTGAGGAAGCATTCTCATTTTCAAGGTGAATCCTATGAGTACAAAGTATAGGAGATATGCCCTTGATGTCACTTAGTGAGTAACCAATAGCTCTCCTATACTTTCTCAACTCATTCAAGAGAGAGTTGAGCTTATCATCACTCAATTGTTCATTGACAATAATGGGGTAAGTAGATTTAGGGCCTAAGAAAGCATACCTTAGCCCAATGGGAAGTGGCTTGAGTTCCACTTTTGGAGCTTTGAGTTCACTCCAATCCTCATCAAGGTCCTTAGCCAAATCGCTATCTTCAAGCTCCTTTATCCTTTCCTCTTGTCCTTGACTTGGAACCTCAACCCTTATGGATTTCTTGTCTTGGTCAAATTCCACTTCACTCTCACATGAAGCTACCAATCTTGTAAAGCTTTCCTGCCCATCAAGAGCCTTGCGCGAATCAAGCACGAGCATGTATGCTTGTGTTTCCTCATCCAAGTAATTATATCTCTGTAATTTGCATAATTTTAGTACATGTTTTATGATAGTTAGGACTTCATTCTTGCACTTTTATCTTAGTTTGCATCATATTTTCACTCATGTTAGGGTTAGATGCATTATGTTAGGTTTTTTCATAGTCTTGCATGTTTTGAGTGTGTTCTCAGGTGCTTAGGATGATCCAAAGAAGAGACCAAGGAGGGAGGTCACAAATGGAGAACGAGCCAGTGATATCGAGCATGGACCACTACAAGAGGTCGATTTATACGAGTAGCATCGGCTTAGTCCCATAAGGAGAACCTCGTTGCGAAGATCCAGCAAGAGGATTGGATAAAGACGGATATCGGAGCAAGGCAACGGGAAGTGCCCGATTCGAGTACCAAGGAAGACAAGCCTTCACGACATGACCCCAAAATCTTGGCCCGATATGGAGCCTGCCCTAAGAATCAGAAGAGTTAGCGTTTCGGCTTGTCCATAACGACGTAATCCCGAAACACTAAGCCAAAAAAGTACCATTTCGGGAAAGTGGTCCCAAAGTTTATGTTTTTCTCTTTTTTGTATTAATACCTACTCCCTCACTCTTATCTCTTCATCACGTTTTCCACTTTATTTTCTGCCTTCTCTTTCGAACCGAGACTTTTGTATTTTTGCCATTGAAGCGTGTTTCAAAGCTTTGATTTTTATTCAATCTTGAAGTTTTAAGTATTATAGCTTAAACTTATTTTCTTAAAGCTTCTTCCTTTTCTTATTTTTTGATTATCTCACGGCTTATGAGTTACTCTCTCATCCTTATGGATTTTGAGGTTCCTCAAATGGCTTGTGAGTAGTCTTTTTAGGACCTTGATGGGTTAAAAGGACCAAGGGACTCTCGGATTTATATTTCTTGCTTAGCTAAAACATAAAGTTAGATTCTTTCTTGTTTATCATTCCCAAAGCTTAGTCTAGTTTGGCCATCTAGGCTAAAGTCCTTAGGCGGCTTGACACGAACATCACGTGCTTGCTTAGCCGGATCTATGAACAAGAGTTTGATCTCTTAGGCTAAGACTAACCATCTGTCTAAGAATCTTACGGTTCAATAGGGACGTTGTAGATGCTTGTTTCTTCTATTGTACCGCTATGCGAGAGCTAGTCTATGGTGATAGAGATTCAAAGAGTTTAGACCCAAACATCATGGGCTAAACGATTTGAGGATCCCTTTACCTAAGAATCACCATCAAAAGACCAAGTCTTGATGTGATCCAAAAGCTTTAGCTTGATAAGCCGAACCGAGAGTTACCTAGTTCATGATACTCATCAAGATCCTTCCTTTATCTTGAAAGTTTATCTTTTTACCGTTTAAATATCTATTTCTTGCTTAGCGTCTTTAAAGTTTTCTTATTTATGGTCTTGAGTGACACAAGATCAATCCTTTAGTAGTTTTTAGTAGTAAAGTCTTAGTCTTTACCCGATTTGAACTTGACTTATAACACCGATATGACCGTTATGTTCACTAACGCTCCCAAAATGGTTTGATACCCCATACGCTGTACTACTTCGGTTGATAGCAGTTGGGACATTGCTAAAAGGGTGAAAAACCTGTTTGTCAATTGGCGCCGTTGCCGATTTGGGAGATAGTTTAGTCATTTCGGTATTAGGTCGTTATAAGGACAAGTTTTTATTTTTCAGATTTTTAACACTCTACTCGTACATCTGTGTTGAAACAGGTACATGAACCTACGTTCACACGGTACAACAAACCTTGTTCCCCCAATAGACGATATCCACCTGCTCGAAAGATCAGCTAGACGAAATCGGGAACAAGCCGAAACAGTTAACCGTGTGACGATGGAAAACCAACAAGGTGCTCAAGGAGCTGCGGGCGCAGCTGGTGCACAAGGACCACAAGGTCCACAAGGTCCACAAGGAGTTCAAGGACAGCCTGGTGTTGCAGCTGCTCCACGAGCTGTGAGGCAAATCGGTGCCGGAGATGCACCGATATCGACTGCAAGCCGACACGGTATCCAGCCACCACCAGTGCAGAACAACAACTTCGAGATCAAAAGTGGTCTTATCTCCATGGTGCAGAACAACCGATTCTTCGGTCTGCCCTTGGAAGACCCACTTGACCATCTCGACCAGTTCGACCGTGTGTGCGCCATGACCAAGATCAACGGCGTAAGCGAAGATGGATTCAAGCTGCGTTTGTTTCCCTTCTCACTGGGAGACAAAGCACACGCATGGGAAAAGACACTGCCACACGGATCAATTACCTCGTGGGCAGATTGCAAGAAAGCTTTCCTGACAAAGTTTTTCTCCACATCGAGGACAGCCCGATTGAGGAACGAAATAAGTGGTTTCACTCAAAAATCCAACGAGACTTTTGGTGAAGCTTGGGAGAGATTCAAGGGTTACACCACTCAGTGCCCTCACCATGGATTCAGCCAAGAATCACTCCTCAGTACACTATATCGGGGTGTCATTCCCAAGATTCGGATGCTGCTCGATACGGCGAGCAATGGAAATTTCCTAGCTAAAGACGTTGAAGACGGTCTTGAGTTAGTTGAAAACTTAGCTCAGAGTGACTCCTCTTACCACGAAGACTATGACAGATCCAACCGTGGTTCCAAAGAAGAAGTGGAAGGAAGCCGGAAGGTGATCAAAGAGCTCAATGAGAAACTCGACAAGTTACTACTTGTCCAAACTCAAAAGGAGGTCCATTTCGTGGAAGAACTCACTCAAGTCAAAGAAGGGGAGGACATTCAGTATGAAGATGTCAATTACATCAACGCTCAAGGAGGGTATAACAATTGGAGACCAAACAACAACCTTTCCTACCGGAGCACGAACGTCGCAAATCCTCAGGACCAGACCTACCCTCAGCAACAAGGAGGAGGAGCAAAACAATTCGTGACCTACACGAATCCACAAGGCTTTGTACCACGGTTCCAAAACCAAAACGGCTATCCGCCACGACATCAAGCCGGTGCACCTCCTGGATTCCCACAACAACAAGGAAACCCAAATGCTCAAGCTGGCTTTGACTTGGAGGGAACTCTGAAGCAACTTCTACAAGGTCAAACACATATCCAGGCGGATATGCACAAACGTTTTGCTGAAGTACATAACAAGATTGATGGTGTCCACACGGAACTATCCGGGAAGATTGAAGACTTGACCGCTCGTGTCAAGACACTTGAAAACAACAAAGGCATTGCGTCTACAAGCCAAGCAAGCAACCTTCCTGGAAAATCCGTCATGAATCCAAAGGAGTATTGCCAAATGATCACCACTTTCGACGAGAAAAAACGGGATCTTCCTAATATCACTTCTACAAAACGGGCTCAAGTCGATGCGGACATCGACATCCTAAGAAGGGGAGGGGGTTCAAAAAATTCGGAACCTTCTGAGGAAAAAGTATCCACTGATGCCCCAAAAGCACTATTCTTGCGAGTCTATAAACCGCCAATGCCATACCCCCAAAAACATAAGAAACGTCTCATAGAGGAACAAGAGGCCGAATTAATTGAAACATTGAAGAAAGTTGAAGATCTCTTCAACAATACTGACGAGACCAAGCCTATTCCAGATTTCCTAGTAGCCTTGAAGGATAAGCTCTATGCTGATGCAATGGCAACGATAGGGAGGAGTGCAGCAGTTCGTGAGGAGGAACCCTTAGTAGTTAAGAAGCTCGAAGATCCAGGATCATTCACTTTGACATGCACACTCGGAGGAATAACTTTTGAGAACTGTCTGTGTGACCTCGGAACAAGCATCAATGTGATGAGTCTCGCCACGGCTAAGCGTCTCGGGTATGACACCTATACCGACTGCAAGAAGCTGTTATCACTGGCCGATGGAAGTTAAAGGAAAACTGTTGGGAAGCTGCTGGACCTACCCTTCATGATTGGGAACGTGCTACTGCCAAGCGACTTCTTGGTGATAGAAATGGACCAAGAGGTCAAGGAAACTCTCCTGTTGGGAAGACCTTTCCTAGCCTCTGCCGGTTGCATGTTTGATTGCAAGAGCGGCAAGGTAGAGCTGAGACTAACTGGAAGCTTGGTAATGCACTTTGACACCAAAGGGAAGAAAGTCAATGAGAAGGAACACGCATACTCCCTTGTGCTCAAGAAAACAATTGAGAAGACCAAAGATCCATCCTTGGAAATATGCTATGATGGAGCTAGCTTTGATGGGGTCTGTCTCAATGCAATATTCGAAGAACAACCAAGAGAAGTCCAAGAAGAAACAAAAGAGGTGATCACTTGCAAGAAGTCCTACGTGAAAGGACCGACCCTCGGCGATCTTCTGGAAGGTATGACTCTCAAACATGTTCTCTCTGCTGGTGGTGAGATGAGATACAAGCTCAGATGCAAGAGAAAAGTTAGACCCTTTGCTTACCTTAAGGTGATAAAAGACACCGATTTAACCAATCAAAAGGGTTCTAAGGCAAGCAAAGAGGGAACTCCCAATGTATCTCTGGCTGATTTCATCTCAATGATCAAGGAAAGTAAGGATCCTCCCACAGGATCGAGGGGTGTTCATTTCCCCCTTTCGCACTAAAAGATGACCAAGAAAAATCAAGCTAAGTGACTCAAAACAAAGCGCTATTGGGAGGCACCCCAAGCTTATCCATGTACATATTAATGCTTTTCCTAGTTTAGTTTAATGAGTTCAGGATCCCATGAAGGATAAGGTGGAGAGACTGACACAACGAAGAAGCTGTCTAGCTCAATAACAGGATGTAATCGGGTTAACACCACGATATTCTCTCTAGGCATTCTTTGTCGAGCAAGCACAACAGCGTGTAGCCGATATGGGACGAAGCCCAAACTAGACAACCATCACGGTGGTCAAATATCTGGAACAAGCCGATATACGTAACGTTAATCACACCATATCGGCGTCAACCCGATATGGTCGTCCAGGTAATAAGGTATTAGGGGCTTGGCCAATCCGAAAAAAGCGCTCAAGTTATGGCCCACTTTTTCGGATAAGGCAAGAATACTTGGTTGGGGTTAACCGACAATTATTCCGCAAACCAAGAAACCCTAGTCAACCCTTCCTTTCCCCATGTCTCATTTTTTTTATAAAAACCCTCGCCTCTCTCGTTTTCATCCCCCATCACTCTCAATCCTAGAAAATTGCTTTTGAGTTTTTTATTTCGCAAGTCGAGTTTGAGCATTCGTCCGAGGATTTTCGCATATCGATCTAAGGTAAAATGCTAATATATAACGATACGATTGATAATCTCTTAGAGTTGTTCAGATTCGCTGCATTAGGGATTGAGAGTAGATGGAGGAACGTTTTTGTAGGCAGATTTCGCGTAAAAAAGGTTTTTTTGTTTTGGTTTGTCTGAATTTTGGCACATCTATTTGCGAGAGTAGCTTCATGGCTAATCTCTTTTGAGGTGTCGAGATTCTAGAAGACCCTTTTCCACCTTTTTGTTTAAACGCAAGCTAGTCTCAAATCTGGATTTGTGAAGAACAACTTATAAACACTATTTATTCTCCACGATTTAGACTCTTCCCCGATCTACTAATACTCAAATTTGTTTGCTTGGGTCTCTTTAGTCATGAATAGAGTTGCCTTAGGTTTAAACATACATGGAAGATAGTCTCTGTTCTTAGAGCTTTTCCTTGTACTTACACAATTCCGAGTGTTTTTGATTGATAGGTACAATGGTAGGAGCAACAAGAAGCGGAGCTGTTCTGGGGAGATCAAAGGAATACCAAACGGAAAAGAGAGAAGGAAAGAGACCAGTTGGAGAATCCAGCGGAGCAGCGATTGTACGTTCACCCACACGTGCATCAGGAAGAAGAAGTACGGGATCCCGACATACCCTGGCTGAAATGCGTGCAGCATTCAGGCGAATGGAGTTCAAGGCCACGCGCTATCCCCACGAGGAGACAATGGCCGATCTAGGCATCTACAAGGACTGCCAAATCCTCTTCAACGCAATGGGCCTGAAGAAATTTGAATAGATTAGGATTCGTGATTGTCCTGAGCCAGACTTGAGGTTGGTGAGAGTGTCGGATGGAGGTAACACGTCCGTTGTGTGTTTCGGTTGCTGATATATCATGGTTTTTACCCATTTTTAGACCATGATATAAGTGTTTTTATAGAGTCTTTTGGCTATTTTCGAGTCTATATAGAGTCTTTACAGGTTCAGGTACAATTGAAGATAAATTGGAGATTTGGATGCATTTTGGAGCTTAATGGAATGAAGTCACGAAGTGATGAAGTCAAGACTGGAATTACACGGAAGGTGTCGATCGACACCATGTAGTGTCGATCGACACCAGGTTTTCCAATTTCCAGAATCAAGAAGTTTCCATATTTTGAAGAAAAGGAAATCTCCAAGACTTTTCCTAATCCTTTTGGGAATTGAAGA
>JAHZTW010000002.1:44727595-44741408 GCA_020283515.1 Alliaria petiolata | reverse complement strand
TGGGATGTTTATGGTTCCATGCTCCATTGGTGGAGTTGAGTTTAAACAATCCCTCTGCGATTCAGGAGCTAGCGTGAACCTCATGACAAGAGACATTGCAGAGAAGCTGGGGATTGCTGACATTCACCCTTCAAGCATGACTCTTGAATTTGACAATTCTTCTACCGCAGTCTCATATGGTACAATTCCAAACCTACTTGTCAAGGTTGTGAATTGCCTGGTTCCAACTGATTTTCAGGTTATGGAAGTAAGCAAAGCGTCTTTCATACCATTCATCCTTGGAAGACCATTCATGGCCACAGTAGGAGCTGTCGTAGACATGCCCAATAAGAGAATATATTTCTCTAATGTTGACAAAGAAGTGTTCTACAAAGCTATTCCTACTACTGGAACTTCCACGCCCATCTCATGTATTGCTGTGATCACTGGAGAAGAGCTGGACTCTAAAGAGCAAGTGAGCAAGGAGGATGTTCAAGAAACATTGGATGGGAATTCTAAAGAAGTTGTGGAGCTTGAAGATTGGAGTGGAAACAATCATACCTTCAGGACATTGAGCGAAAGTGAAGGTCTAATCAGTGCTAACTTTATAGAGGACGACGTTTTCATCATGGAAGCAAGGATTGCAGAGCTGAGTTGCAGAAAAAGTGAAGACATTCGAGCTACTGACTAGGTGTCGATCGACACCACTAGTGTCGATCGACACCCTTCGCGGATCACACCAGAAGTCACTTCCAATGCTGCAATTCCATCACAAGTGGTCAAACAGATGCTTCCACATCCTAAATGCCATAAACCTCGAAGGAAGGAAAGGTACGCATTCCCTGGAATGAATTCCAAACCTCCTGATCTTGTCAATAAGAACACCAAAGGTTCAAAAGCTGTTTCACACTTATGCAAGTGACGAGATTCTCGTAGAGGGCTTGGTGTTTCTTTTGATTATGCTGCAGGAAAACGAAGTGTCCCACCCGAACTCAAGGCCCACCCAGCTGCTGTTCCTCATTTCCTTGGGCGATCTCATGCACCTAATGTGTATACACCACCTTGGATGAGAAGACATTCGTCTGGGAAGCATTCACTGCCACCCTCTGATCCACCAGACGTCTGAACCCCGACACAGTCAAGCTAATGACTGAAAACGAGCGCTGAGTGGGAGGCAACCCACTGTTAGGTACATTTTATTTTTATTTTGTTTTGGTTTTACTAAGTCCTAGTTTCAGTCAGTTGAAAAAAAGGAGACATTGAGCTCGACATTGACCAGTGTCGATCGACACCCTATAGTGTCGATCGACACCACGCGCGGAACGAAGGTAGGTCTTCTAACTGGTCTTTTAAGTCGTTTCTAATCTTTTTTAGCCAACTTCGGGTTTGATAACACTGGGGACAGTGTTGTTTAAGTCTGGGGGAGTAGGTGATTACTGACTTTGTGTTTTGTTTTGAGAGTCTTGAGTCAAAAGTTTTCAAAAATTGTTTTATTGAGTGAAAATTAGTGGGAACTTTCAGTTTTTCTAGGAACTAACCACATGAAGTTGACACTTGAAGAACCATTGCTATAAGAGTTAATTGCAGGACGTACTAAGTAGAAAGCTGCAAGTGGAATCAGTCTAACAGGGCGAGTTCAGATCCCCTTATAAGAACTAGGTATGCGCATAACTTGATTCCTCTTTCAGTCTGAACAGATAGACCATTGCAGTCTCTCCTTGATCTTCCCTTGAGAAAAGAAAATAAAGAAAAAAAAGAGTCTAAGTTTGGGAATAGTGCCTTTGTCATGAGCCTGTCTTCTCACAAGGAACAATATTAGTGATGCTCTTGAACACATCTCCTCACAAGGAACACAAGTAGAGAGTAGCACTATTTCCAGAGATCCCAAAAGAATAAAAAGAGTCAACGAAAAGATCTTAGAACAACCTGAAAATGGGCAGAAGTTGACTAAGGGAAGAGAAAATAGGAGAGCTGTATGAAGAATATCTTGTTCAGGCACTAAGGAAGGGCAAAGAATATGTAAAGTTTTGTGGCAATACCACTGTTAGAGTTCAGAAATTTACCAAGGAAAGGATCTGAATTCAAACTGGGAGATTATTAAGCTTGTGGTAAGTGCATTGAACATTTCTTAAGGTTGGCTCTAATACCATGTGGATTCAAGAAGTGTTAATCAAAGTGGCGTTTTGAAGAAGTACTTGCAAGTTCCTGTTTTCAAACTTCTACTTCATTCTAAGTTTCTGTTTTGCTTGAGGGCAAGCAAAAGTTAAGTATGGGGGAGTTGATATATCATGGTTTTTACCCATTTTTAGACCATGATATAAGTGTTTTTATAGAGTCTTTTGGCTATTTTCGAGTCTATATAGAGTCTTTGCAGGTTCAGGTACAATTGAAGATAAATTGGAGATTTGGATGCATTTTGGAGCTTAATGGAATGAAGTCACGAAGTGATGAAGTCAAGACTGGAATTACACGCAAGGTGTCGATCGACACCATGTAGTGTCGATCGACACCAGGTTTTCCAATTTCCAGAATCGAGAAGTTTCCAGTTTTTGAAGAAAAGGAAATCTCCAAGACTTTTCCTAATCTTAAAAGGAATTGAAGACTCGTACCTAGGCCTATAAATATAGTTTTTCAGCCATTGTTTAGGCAGAATCTCATACTTTAAGAATCATAGAAGTTTAGGTTTTTGGAGAGAAGAATTTGTCTCCTTAGAGCAAATTTGGAACTCCCTTTATTTATTCTATTGATTTCTTTTATGCTTTCTATTCAAGTTATGATTTCTGTTTCATTGATCATGTCTGAGTAGTTTGCTTGTTAGGTTTAGGGTTTTTCAAAGGTGATTAATGAATTGTTAGGTCGAATTAAATTGTTAGGATAAAATCATTAGAGTTCTTCATCTGGATTTGTGTTTAATGCTTATTCTAGCTTCGCGACCTAGAATCTGATCTTAGGTTAATTAATAGATGCGAGAGTATTATTGATTGCCTGAACTAATGTTAGATGAGCAAAATACCTATTCGCAAAGAGATTTGGTTTAGGATTTTGTGAACAATCGAACCTGAACTTTAATGCTTGTTTGAATTGTTAGAATTTGCAAAGAGATTTGGAATTCTAGGGTTTAGACATAGATAATCTTCGCAGCGAGAGTTGGTTGATTTTACATTAGTGTTTCGAGTTCTAGAACAGTTCTTCATAATAACTAACATCCTGCCTAAACCTGCAATTTAGATCACCTGAGAATTTCCCTGAACCTAGCGTTTCGTCTACTGAACTTACATCGTTTACTTGCTTTCGAAATTAGAAAACTGCTGTGTGACTATCCCTTCTCTGTGGATTCGATCCCTAAGTACTACAACTGATCTCTTAATTTGAGAGAGTTGTTTTAGGGTAAATTTGACCCATATCAGTTGCGGAGAGCCGGGATATTACAAGCGTGATTGTCCGAGGTCCGGAGCAGTTGGGCAGGCGGCCACTCAGCCTAAGCGTGCAGGAGATGTGTTGGCGCAACCGACTAAGAGACAGGCCATCATGCCAAGGGCGTATGCAGCGACCGCGGACTATGTTTTAGTACTTACGTTTTAGTACTTACGTTTTTCTATGTTTGTTTGTGTCTGCGTGTTCTGTTAAGTGTCTTAGCATTCTAAGGATTGAATGTGTAGGGACCTTATTAATGGGTGAGGTGGAAACCCATGTTTTGTTCGACTCCGGAGCGAGTCATTGTTTTGTTAACCCAGGGATGATTGGGAAAGGAGGATTCCAGAAGGAACCCAGGGAAGAGTTCAGACTAGTGAGGGCGGCTGGAGGCCAAGTGATGTTCTCACTAGGGACCGTTCACAACATTGTCGTCTGGTTTGGCGAGGTGAATATGCCAATAGACTTAGTGATTTGCGAGGTTAAGTCTTACGATGTCATCCTCGGAATGGATTGGCTCGGTAAGGATAAGGCGCATCTGAATTGTCACCGAGGCAAGGTGGAGTTCGAGAGGAATGGCCAAGTTCTGGTTTACCAAGGAGTGAGACCCACTTCTGGTAGCTTGGTCGTGTCGGCAATACAAGCGGAGAAAATGTTAGAGAAAGGGTGTGAAGCATATCTGGCGACGATATCTTCGATTGAGGTTAGACCAGACGTGGAGTTAGGGGACATTCCAGTGGTACAAGAGTTTGAGGATGTTTTCCAAGCTCTGACCGGAATGCCACCGGCTCGTTCAGATCCGTTCACGATTGAACTTGAGCAGGGACCTGCTCCAGTGTCTAAGGCACCGTACCGTATGGCTCGGACCTAGATGGCTGAACTAAAGAAGCAACTGACTGATCTTCTAGATAAGGGATTTGTAAGACCAAGCAGTTCACCATGGGGCGCACCTGTTCTGTTTGTATAGAAGAAGGATGGAAGCTTCCGGCTTTGCATCGACTACCGAGGGTTGAACCGTGTTACTGTGAAGAACAAGTATCCACTTCCAAGGATAGACGAGTTGTTGGACAAGCTTAGGGGTGCTACTTGGTTCTCTAAGATTGATTTGGCTTTTGGGTACCTTCAGATACCGATAGACGAACCGGACGTTCAGAAGACTGCCTTTCAGACTAGATATGGTCATTACGAGTTTGTGGTCATGCCGTTTGGTTTGACGAATGCGCCAGCTGCATTCATGAAGTTTAATGGCGTGTTCAGAGAATACTTGGACGAGTTTGTGATTATTTTCATAGACGACATCCTAGTGTACTCGAAGAATCCGGAAGATCATGGGAAGCATTTGCGGATTGTTTTGGAGAAGTTGCGAGAGCATAAGTTGTTTGCCAAGATGAGCAAGTGTAGCTTTTGGCAATGGCACATTGGGTTCTTGGGTCACATTGTTTCGGACAAGTGAGTGTCTGTGGATCCTGAAAAGATCAAGGCCATTGCGGATTGGCCGAGACCTGAGAATGCGACTGAGATAAGGAGTTTTCTGGGATTGGCTGGCTACTACAGGCGTTTTGTTAAAGGCTTTGCAAGTATGGCTCAGCCGATGACACGCTTGACCAGGAAGGACATTGAGTTCGTATGGACAGCCGAGTGTGAGGAGTGTTTCTCGAAACTGAAAGGGATGCTTACAAGTGCACCAGTGTTTACTCTACCTGAGCCGGATGAACCGTATGCGGTGTACACGAACGATTCTGGTAAGGGACTAGGTTGTGTCCTAATGCAGCACGGGAATGAGATTGCATATGCGTCTAGACAGCTAAGGAAGCATGAAGCGAATTATCCTACTCATGACTTGGAGATGGCGGCCGCTGTCTTTGCGTTAAAGATATGGCGATCTTACTTGTATGGTGGGAAAGTTCAGGTGTTTACCGATCATAAGAGTTTAAAGTACATCTTCACTCAACCTGAACTGAATCTGAGGCAACAGAGATGGATGGAGTTAGTCGCTGACTACGATCTGGAGATAGCTTATCATCCGGGGAAGGCTAATCTTGTTGCTGATGCATTAAGCCGTAGAAGGGCTAGAGTATCATCTGCTAAGGACGTGGAAGGAGTTGTGAATCTCCTAAGGACGTTAAGGCTGAACGTTCTGACTGAGGATACGGAACTGTTGGGTTTGGGAGCTGCGGATCAAGCTCACTTGTTAACGAGTCTAATTCGAAATGCATCAGACAAACAAGAACTAAGGCATTGAGTTCATGACTTAAAAATGGCTATTTACAAGGATTCTTAATACTTAACACCTTATGCAAATGCTTATGAATCCTATATGAATGCATCTAGACTCAAACATGGAAATGCAACTACATGAGTTCTTTTTGTGGGATAAATTTTCAGAAATTTTCAAATTTTTTTGTGTTTTTCTATGCAAGTATTATGAATGCATGATGTCTAATCTATTTGAATGCATGTACTACATACTCCCCCAAACTTAAATCACACAGTCTCTGTGTGATAGAAGAAAGGAATAATATGGTCCTATAATAATGCAAAATTTCAAGCAAAATGAAAAATGATAAAGAGAAATGCTTATGTAAAAGAGTTTGGAGTGGTACTTCTGGTTATATCGGGCTGTGACCGTTGGAGGAGTTCTGTATAATGTGGTTCAGAAATTTGCAGACGGGTTCGACTGCATCTGGTTGATCGTTACGGGGTGAACCCGTTTTGCCCAGCCAGGTTATATTTCCATAATGGTCTCAGACCGTGATCTTAACCCTATATCGGAGTGTGAGTCTTTCAAACTGGCTGGTACATGGGTCTCACTGCCGTAACGACCAATTCGTCAAGTTTTCTTCCCGTTATGGCTCCCCGATGCTCCACTTCTTGATATCTCTATCACCGTTCCACTCATGGTTATTCTGAATAATGCAAAGTAAAGAGAGAAAAAAATAGCAAAATAATTAAAAAGGATAAGCTTGGGGTGCCTCCCAAGAGCGTTTGTTTAGAGTCTCATAGCTAGACTTTTCCAGACCGTTTAAGCTTTGTTGGGGTCTTGGAGACGAACCACGGTCTTTTCCAGTACTTGGTATTCCTCATTCCCCAAATATGGCTCCAGTTTGTGTCCGTTCACCGTGTAATCCTCTCCGTCCTTCTCGAAAAGTGTCACGGCTCCGTATGGCAATACTTCCTTGATGGTGTATGGTCCGGACCATCGCAACTTTAACTTCCCAGGGAACAATATCAATCTTGAGTTGTTTAACAGCACTTGATTCCGTGGTGCGAACTCTTTCGGTTTGATCTTCTTGTCGTGGAGGACCTTTGTTTTCTCCTTGTAGATCCGCGAGCTCTCGAATGCTTCCAAGCGGATTTCTTCTAGCTCGTGTAGGTTTATCAGTCTCTTCTCTTGAGCTGTCTTGATGTCGAAATTCAAGAGTTTAATGGCCCATAGAGCCTTGTACTCAAGTTCCACGGGCAAGTGACATGCCTTGCCATATAGGAGAGCCTAAGGGGACCTTCCGATGGGCGTCTTGAAAGCAGTCATGTATGCCCACAGAGCGTCGTCTAACTTTGCTGACCAGTCTTTTCTTGTGGCTCTGACTGTTTTTTCCAATATCGCCTTGATCTCGCAATTGGATATATCGACTTGCCCGTTTGTCTGTGGGTGGTAAGGTGTAGCTACCTTATGCTTGACTCCATGCTTCCTCAAGAGATTTTCGAACAACTTGTTGATAAAATGACTACCACCGTCACTTATTACCACCCTTGAGATTCCATACCTTGGGAAGATACTACCTTTGCATCGTTGGTGGGGCTAGCTACGGCTTCGACCCATTTCGAGACATAATCAACAGCAACTAGTATGTACTTGTTGCCATAAGAGGAAGGAAACGGTCCCATGAAGTCAATCCCCATACATCGAAAATATCGACTTCCAATATCGGGTTATGTGGCATCTCGTCCCGTTTGCTAATGTTTCCCTTCCTTTGGCACGCTTCGCAAGAGGATACATACTCATGNTTCTTGTGGCTCCGACTGTTTTTTCCAATATCGCCTTGATCTCGCAATTGGATATATCGACTTGCCCGTTTGTCTGTGGGTGGTAAGGTGTAGCTACCTTATGCTTGACTCCATGCTTCCTCAAGAGATTTTCGAACAACTTGTTGATAAAATGACTACCACCGTCACTTATTACCACCCTTGAGATTCCATACCTTGGGAAGATACTACCTTTGCATCGTTGGTGGGGCTAGCTACGGCTTCGACCCATTTCGAGACATAATCAACAGCAACTAGTATGTACTTGTTGCCATAAGAGGAAGGAAACGGTCCCATGAAGTCAATCCCCATACATCGAAAATATCGACTTCCAATATCGGGTTATGTGGCATCTCGTCCCGTTTGCTAATGTTTCCCTTCCTTTGGCACGCTTCGCAAGAGGATACATACTCATGAGAGTCTTTGAATAAACTTGGCCACCAGAATCCTGCGTGCAAGATTTTTGTTGCGGTCTTGAACGTGGCGAAGGGGCCACCGTAGGCTGAACCGTGGCAATGGAATATGATCCCTCTCGCTTCTCCTTTCTACAAACATCTTCTGTAGATCCCATCTATCCCTCTCTTAAAGAGATACGGCTCGTCGTAGATGAAATAATTAATGTCCTTGTAGAATTTCTTTCTTCGATAAGCATCGAGGTCATTTGCGATGTCTCCACTCACCAAGTAGTTGATGTAATCTGCATACCAAGGAATGTCGTTTTCTTCAGTGCTGGCTACAATTTCCAAACTCTTATTAACTCGGTACATTCCTCCTAGGACTCCTGCCATCATGAGTTATTCTTCTGGTAGAGCATCATTGATGGGAATCAAGTCTTCTATTCTGATCCGGGATAAGTGATCAGCTACACCGCTCTCTATTCCCTTTTTGTCCAGGATTTCCATGTCAAATTCTTGTAGCAGGAGGATCCACCTTAGCAGTCTCGGCTTGGTGTCTTTTTTCGCATAGATATACCTCAGTGCAGCATGGTCTGTGTAAACGATCACTTTTGATCCCACCAAGTAGCTTCTGAATTTTTCAAAGGCAAACACTACTGCCAATAGTTCTTTCTCGGTCGTGGCATACTTCACTTGGGTATCGTCTAGCGTTCAGCTTGCGTAGTAGATCATGTGTAACTTCTTCTCTTTCCTTTGGCCGAGAACAGCTCCCACGGCATAATCACTCGTGTCAGACATAATCTCGAATGGAAGGTCCCAATCAGGAGCTTGAACTATGGGAGCACTCACAAGTGCATCCTTGATTGTGTTGAACGCTTGGAGGCAATCTTCGTCAAAGACAAACTCGACTTCCTTGCTAAGAGCCATGTGAGTGGTCTAGATATCTTGGAGAAATCACGGATGAACCTTCTGTAGAAGCCCGCATGACCAAGGAAGCTACGGATTTCTTTCACCGTGGTGGGTGGTTTCAAATGCACCATGACCTCTATTTTCGCCTTATCGACCTCGATACCCCTCTCTGATATCTTGTGACCAAGCACTATTCCTTCTCTGACCATGAAATGACACTTCTCCCAATTTAGTACCAAGTTAGTTTCCTCGCAACGTTTAAGAACCCTGCACAAATTCGACAAGCAAACACCAAAAGAGCGACCATACACAGAGAAATCGTCCATAAACACTTCCACCATTTCCTCTATTAGGTCAGAGAAAATTGACATCATACATCTTTGGAAAGTTGCTGGTGCATTACATAACCCAAATGGCATCCTTCGATATGCAAAGGTACCATATGGGCATGTAAATGTGGTTTTCTCTTGATCGTTTGGGTGTATCGGTATCTGGAAGAAGCCGCTATAGCCATCCAGAAAACAGTAGTATGGATGGTTAGCTAGCCTTTCCAGCACATGGTCTATGAAAGGGAGGGGGAAGTGATCTTTCCTTGTGGCCAAATTTAATTTTCTATAACCAATACACATTCTATGGCCTGTTATGGTTCGTGTGGGTATTAGTTCGTCTTTCTCGTTCTTTAATACTGTGATTCCTCCCTTTTTGGGCACACAATGGACAGGTGAAACCCAAGTGCTATCCGAAATTGGATAGATAACACCCGCATCTAGATGTTTAAGAATCTCTTTCTTTACAACTTCTTTCAAATTAGGGTTTAACCTTCTTTGATGTTCTACATAAGTCATAGATTCATCTTCTAGATGTATCCTATGGGTGCAGAGAGAAGGGGATATGCCTTTGATGTCATCCAAGGAATAACCAATTGCTCTCCTAAACTTTCTCAACTCACTTAAAAGGGAGGATAATTCTAATTCATTCAAGTTTTCATTGACAATGACCGGGTAAGATGAGTTAGGACCTAGGAAAGCGTACCTTAGCCCTTCTGGAAGAGGTTTGAGCTCAAGTTTTGGAGCGTCTAGCTCGTTCCAATCTCCTCTTATGCTTTGACCTTCCGAGCTCATTGTACCTATATCGGCTTGATCTCGATATGTCCCTTCTTTTGTTTTCCAGGCGATTTTGTGCCTCCCATGCTCCAAGTCCTCTGGATATCCATCATCTCCCATGGCTTTCCTCGCATCCAGATGCATAACATAGACCTCACTCTCCTGTTCCACATGCCCGTGCTGCCTCCCCTCTTTTGTCAAAGCTACAAGCAACGGATGTTTTAAAGTAAGCTCTTCAAAGAGCTCATCGTTCAGCTTATCCATTGCGTCCACCCAGAATATCTTTCCTCCTATGGTGGGTTTCTTCATCACTTCCTTTATGTCGAACTTGAGGATGATATCCTTCCCAAGATTCAGCTTAATCTTGCCTTTCTTTACATCAATCATTGCGCCTGCCGTGGCGAGAAAGGGTCTCCCAAGAATAAGAGGGTCTCGCGGTTCTTCGTCCATTTCGATCACCACAAAATCGGTTGGCACCTCGATATCGCCAATCCGGATGGGAACATCTTCGAGTAGTCCCTTAGGCAACCTTACAGATCGGTCTGCCAATATCAGAGATATTCTGCTTGGCTTGTATGACGTGAAACCCAGTCGTTTAGCTATTGATAGTGGCATGAGGCTCACACTTGCCCCTAGATCGCAAATGCAATTGTTGAATGTGAGTGGACCAATTGAACATGGGAGAGTAAAGCTTTCCGGATCGTCTAGCTTGTTCGGCATTACTTTCTTCTGGATAATGGCGCTACACTCTTCTGTCATTACCATCATGCCTTGGAGTTCTTTCGTTCTTTCTAAGATTGCATCTTTTATGAATTTTTGATACGGTGGTACCAACGCCAAAGCATCCATGAGTGGCATGGTGAGTTCCACTTTCTTCAGATGCTCTGCAAACTGAGCTCTGTATTTCTCAAGGAGTTCCTTCTTGAACCTTCCTGGAAAGGGGTAAGGAGGTTTGTATGCGGGTCGAACAAATCGCGGTTCTTTTGGTTTCTTAAAACGGGCAGCAGGTATCGGTGTCATCCCGATATTTTGTTCTCTGCGTTTGGTGAACAGCTGATCTTCAACACTTTCTTGAACCTCTTCTTCCTCGTTGTTGACTTCTGATTTTTCAGAGCTGTCCCCCCCCCACTAGATCGGAAGCGTCCTCGCTTATCTTCGGAGCTTGAGCTTTTTGTTCAAGAGTCTTACCGCTCCGTAGAGTTATAGCTTGCACGTAGGCTGGTTGTGTAGTTGGTGCATTGTGCGTTGGTTGTTTGATTAGCTTTATATGTTCTTCCTGCTTGTCCAAGCTTGAATTGATTGCTTTAATGTCTTGGGTGCTGCTGCAGTGACTTTGAACCAGCTGAGTGAGAAGATTCTTGATATCCAAATCTTGCTGTTGTGGATGTTGTGGGTAGAATCCGTAATGTCCATATGGTGGTTGTGGGTATTGGGCTTGATATTGTTGATGTTGAGAGTAACATTGGGGAGAAGGAGGAAATGCCTGCTGAGTGTAGGCATTTGCATTGTACGGTGGGGCTTGCGGAGGAAATGTAGCCGGAATTGGAGTTTCCCCATATTGTCTTTGCTCATATTTGGTAGTTGTGTCCCCATAGCGGCTTGGTTCCGTCGGGATGACCCCGATACTTGCTACCTTAGTGTTTTGAGCATGTTGTCTTTGTAGTAGCGCGTCCAAGTGGGTTTGTAGTTGTATCACTGATATGTCTATATTTTGCATCATTTTAGCATCCATTTAGTGTAAGTTTCTCATCATTTAGGACTCCAATTAAGCATCATTGTGTTGCATTTTGATCATTTAGAGTTCTAGGGTGTATTTGCATAGTCTTTGCATATTTTTGTGCATTTTGAGTCTTGATCAGGTGATTTGGATGCTATGGAGGCATGAATGGAGTTGGAGAAGGATGGCATAGCAAAGGAAGGGCAAGAAATCATCAAGAGGAGGAAGACAAGCAGCTAAATAAGAAGCANGGGATGACCCCGATACTTGCTACCTTAGTGTTTTGAGCATGTTGTCTTTGTAGTAGCGCGTCCAAGTGGGTTTGTAGTTGTATCACTGATATGTCTATATTTTGCATCATTTTAGCATCCATTTAGTGTAAGTTTCTCATCATTTAGGACTCCAATTAAGCATCATTGTGTTGCATTTTGATCATTTAGAGTTCTAGGGTGTATTTGCATAGTCTTTGCATATTTTTGTGCATTTTGAGTCTTGATCAGGTGATTTGGATGCTATGGAGGCATGAATGGAGTTGGAGAAGGATGGCATAGCAAAGGAAGGGCAAGAAATCATCAAGAGGAGGAAGACAAGCAGCTAAATAAGAAGCAAAAGTCTTGTAGAAGCATATCAAGCATTTGGTGGTGCAAAATGTATGTGTCCGCCAGAAAGCCTTGCACTTAGAATCAGACTCTGAAGCCTTCTAAAGAGTTGTAGAGGATCCAATGAGCTTTCTATTGCCGTTGGAATCAAGTCATTCGGACCTGTGGTTAGAAAGTTACATCGATTTTTGTTCGGATCGACGTGTTGGATCGACGAGCTGCTCGAACCAAACATCCAGGGGTTGAGTTCGACGTGTTGGATCGACGAAGGTGGTCGATCCAGATAACCAGAGGTTCGGATCGACCAGTTGGATCGACGAGCCTGGTCGATCCGAATACAGATGTTTTTCCGGGTACAAATCAGATCAAACGAAGACTTTCCGTTCCGATTCAGCCTTCGAGCTCTTCATAAAAGTTGTAGGTAATTGAATCATCTTTTATCTGGAGGTGGTTTCATGTCATTATGAGCTGTGCTTAGGGAGATATGGCGATTTCCGCTAGACTGCAACCTCGGGTCAAAACCCAGTTTGTTCCGGGTTGACCCGGTTTGACCTCCTTCCCTATAAATACTTAAAAACGTAATTTTTATGGATCCTCTCTTGTTTTTGAACAGAAAAACGCCCCTTTGTGGTTTGGAGGAGATTTTGAGATTTTTTTTAAGTTTAATGCAATATCTCTCTTGAATTTCTTATTATCCTTTCTCTAATCATGTTTTGCTCATCCTTAATCTTTGATTTAATGGGATTAAGTATGGTTAGTGAGTAGTTCCTTAGAAACTTGGGGATGAGTTAGATTTAGGGATTTCTAATGGATTAATCTTGCAACCTAGGATAGATTCTTTCATTCCCTCTTCTTATTAAGTGATTCCTAATGCCAAATAGCTAATATTTGCTATTTTGGATCATAAGCATTTCATACACCCACCAAGTGTTTGATGAAATGCTTGAACCAACTTAATAAGAGATTTACATTTCTAGCCTAAGACATTAGTTGTCTAGAGTGTTTATCATGCCATTTAGACTTGAATTTAATATTTGTTGATTATCCTAATGCTAAAACATCATTAGTTCATTAGAGTGATTAAGAAAGGGATTAGTGCCACACATCATGGTTTAATCTTATTTAAGTGTTCTAGGCATAGAGTTAGCTTCATTAGCTGCTTAAATGATTGCAAGGTTTTCCATTTAGTTTCCCAAATCAATGATTCCATCCCTAGGTTTCGTTTTAGTTAATTTGATAATCTTGATTAGTAGTTAATCTCTTGATTAGTGCTTAGTTAGTTAAAATTAAGGCCTTAGCTCATATAATTAGTCTTGTAGTATCCCTTTTAGCTTGTAGTTTGCTTTTATTAGTCCCTTGTCTCATTCAATATTGAGTTTGGCTTAGCTTAAATAGTTTCATGTATTCCTAGTGTTGTTAATCTTAACCTCATTTGGATTGAAGGTGTGCCCAAAGATAGCATCAAGCTCATTTTATTTTCTTTCTCACTTGGAGAAAAGGCGCACCAATGGGAGAGAGCTCTACCATCTTATTTGATCAAATCTTGGGATGATTGCCAAAGAGTCTTCCTTCAAAGGTACTATCCCACTAAAAAAACAGTCCAAATGAGGAGGGACATCTTGAGTTTCAATCAAGGCATACATGAGACCTTTCATGAAGCATGGGAGAGACTTAGAG
>JAHZTW010000002.1:44710841-44726946 GCA_020283515.1 Alliaria petiolata | reverse complement strand
ATGGAAACTTCTTGATTCTGGAAATTGGAAAACCTGGTGTCGATCGACACTACATGGTGTCGATCGACACCTTGCGTGTAATTCCAGTCTTGACTTCATCACTTCGTGACTTCATTCCATTAAGCTCCAAAATGCATCCAAATCTCCAATTTATCTTCAATCGTACCTGAACCTGTAAAGACTCTATATAGACTCGAAAATAGCCAAAAGACTCTATAAAAACACTTATATCATGGTCTAAAAATGGGTAAAAACCATGATATATCAACTCCCCTAGACTTAGCCTTTGCTTGCCCTCAAGCAAAACATAAACTTAGAAAGAAGTAGAAGTTTGAAAACAGAAACTTCCAGCTATCCTTTAGAACGCCACAACTCGTTAACACTTCTTGAATCCATATGTTATAGAGCCAACCTTAGGAAATGTTCAGTGTACTTACCACAAGCTTAGCAATCTCCCAGTTTGAATTCAGATCCTTTCCTTGGTGAAAATTTTGAACTCTAACAGTGGTTTTGCCACATAACTTTACAGATTATTTGCCCTTCCTTAGTGCCTGAACAAGACATTCTCATACAGCTCCCCTATTTTCTCTTCCCTTAGTCAACTTCTGCCCATTTTCAGGGTGTTCTAAGATCTTTTCATTGACTCTTCTTATTCTTTTGGGATCTCTGGAAATAGTGCTACTCTCTACTTGTGTTCCTTGTGAGGAGACGTGTTCAAGAGCATCACTAATATTGTTCCTTGTGAGGAGACAGGCTCATGACAAAGGCAATATTCCCAGACTTAGACTCTTTTTCTTTCTTTTCTAAAGGGAATATCAAGGAGAGACTGTAATTGCCTGTCTGTTCGGAATGAAAGAGGAATCAAGTTCTGCGCATACCTAGTTCTTAAAAGGGGATCTGAACTCGCCATGTTAGACTGATTCCACTTGCAGCTTTCTACTTAGTAAGTCATGCACTCAACTACTACAGCAATGGTTCTTCAAGTGTCAACTTCATGTGGTTAGTTCCTAGAAAAACTGAAAGTTCCCACTAATTTTGACTCAATAAAACAATTTTTGAAAACTTTTGACTCAAGACTCTTAAAACAAAACACAAAGTCAGTAATCACCTCCTCCAGACTTAAACAACACTGTCCCCAGTGTTATCAAGCCCGAAGTTGGCTAAAAGAAAGATTGGAAACATCAATAAAAACCAGATAGAAGACTTACCTTCGTCTGCGTGTGGTGTCGATCGACACCTTATAGTGTCGATCGACACTGGTCCATGTCGAGTCCAATGTCGCTTTTTTCAACTGACTGAAACTAGGACTTAGTAAAACCAAAACAAAATAAAAAGAAAAACGTACCTAACAGTGGGTTGCCTCCCACTCAGCGCTCGTTTTCAGTCATTAGCTTGACTGTGTCGGGTTCAAACGTCTGGTGGATCAGAGGGTGGCAGTGAATGCTTCCCAGACGAATGTCTTCTCATCCATGGTGGTGTATAGGCAGTAGGTGCATGAGAGCGACCAAGGAAATGAGGAACAACAGTAGGGTGGGCCTTGATTTCGGGTGGGACACTTCGTTTTCCTGCAGCATAATCAAAAGAAACACCAAGCCCTCTACGAGAATCTCGTGACTTGCATAAGTGTGAAACAGCTTTTGAACCTTTGGTGTTCTTATTGCATAAAAGTGATCAATAAAAATAAAGGAGTTCCAAATTTGCTCTGAAGGAGACAAATTCTTCTCTCTAAAATCTCTAACACAATCAATTATGAAAAGGTATGTGGCTAAACAATGCCTGTAAACTATTTATAGAAGAGGATTTTCGTCCTGGGACAATCTTGTAATTCTTCAGAACTTTGGGCAATTTCCTTTTTCGGATGGAAGTCGGCAAAACGCGTCGGTCTCGTCTGGTGTCGATCGACCACATGGTTTCGATCGACACTCTTTGCAAGATTCTACTCTTCTGACTTCATCACTTCGCATCTTCTTGCAGAATGCTCCAAAAAGATCCAGAATCTCCAATTATGCTCCAAACGTAGTCCAACCTTTAAAGACTCTAATAGGACTCTAAAAATACCAAAAGACTCTATAAAAACACTTATATCATGGTCCAAAAATGGGTAAAAACCATGATATATCAACTCCCCCAAACTTAGCATTTGCTTGCCTTCAAGCAAAACAGAAACTAAATATAGAGTCGAGGTTTGAAAACCGAAAGATCCAGCTAACCTTCAGAATGGCACAGATGTTAACACTCTTGAATCCACATGTTTATAGAGCCAACCTTAGGAAATGTTTAGTGTACTTACCACAAGCTTAGCAATCTCCCATTTTGAATCCAGATCCTTTCCTTAGGAATATTTCGAACTCTAACATGGTATTCCTACAGAATTTTTCTGATTCTTTCCCTTCCTTAGCTCCTAGACAAGACATACTTTCTACAGCTCTCCTATTTTCTCTTCCCTTAGTCAACTTCTGCCCATTTTCAGGGTGTTCTAAGATCTTTTCATTTACTCTTCTTTTTCTTATGAAATCTCTGGAAACA
The DNA here is from genome assembly GCA_020283515.1 of Alliaria petiolata. Taxonomy (NCBI): domain Eukaryota; kingdom Viridiplantae; phylum Streptophyta; class Magnoliopsida; order Brassicales; family Brassicaceae; genus Alliaria; species Alliaria petiolata. The sequence continues at coordinate 44,724,420 of JAHZTW010000002.1, read as the reverse complement.
GTGCTACTCTCTACTTGTGTTCCTTGTGAGGAGACGTGTTCAAGAGCATCACTAATATTGTTCCTTGTGAGGAGACAGGCTCATGACAAGGCACTATTCCCAGACTTAAACTCTTTTTCTTTCTTTTCTCAAGGGAAGATCAAGGAGAGACTGCAATTGCCTATCTGTTCGGACTGAAAGAGGAATCAAGTTCTGCGCATACCTAGTTCTTATAAATCTGAACTCGCCCTGTTAGACTGATTCCACTTGCGGCTTTCTACTTAGTAAGTCCTGCAATCAACTCTTATAGCAATGGTTCTTCAAGTGTTAACTTCTGCGGTTAAGTTCTTAGAAAAACTGAAAATTTCACTGATTTTGACTCAATAAAACAAAAAGTTTTTGACTCTCAAAACAAAACACAAAGTCAGTAATCACCTCCCCCAGACTTAAACAACACTGACCCCAGTGTTATCAAGCCCGAAGTTAGCTAAAAGAAAGATTAGAAACAACATAAAAGACAAGATAGAAGATTTATCTTCGTGTGCGCGTGGTGTCGATCGACACTAGTGGTGTCGATCGACACTGGTCAATGTCGAGTCCATTGTCTCCGTTTTTTAACTAACTAAAACTAGGACTTAGTAAAACCAAAACAAAATAAAAAGAAAAACGTACCTAACAGTGGGTTGCCTCCCACTCAGCGCTTGTTTACCGTCATTAGCTTGATTGTGTCGGGGTTCAAACGTCTGGTGGATCAGAGGGTGGCAGTGAATGCTTCCCAGACGAATGTCTTCTTATCCATGGTGGTGTATAAGCGGTAGGTGCATGGGATCGACCAAGGAAATGAGGAACAACAGCAGGGTGGGCCTTGACTTTGGGTGGGACACTTCTTTTTCCTGCAACATTGTCAAAAGAAACACCAAGCCCTCTACGAGAATCTCGAGGCTTGAATAAGTGCGCAGCATCCTTTGAACCTTTAAAATTCTTATTGACAAGATCAGGAGGTTTGGAATTCATTCCAGGAGATGCGTACCTTTGCTTTCTCCGAGGTTTGTGGGCTATAGGATGTGGAGGCATCTGTTTGGCAGTATTTGAGACAGCGTCTGGTGTGATCCGCGAAGGGTGTCGATCGACACTAGTGGTGATCTAAATTTCAGGTCTAGACAGAATGTTAGGAATTATTAAGCACTGTTCTAGAACTCGAAACACTAATGTAAAATCAACCAACTCTCGCTGCGAAGATTATCTATGTCTAAACCCTAGAATCCCAAATCTCTTTGCGAATCCTAATAATTCAAACAAGCATTAAAGTTCGGGTTCGATTGTTCACAAAATCCTAAACCAAATCTCTTTGCGAATAGGTATTTTGCTCATCTAACATTAGTTCAGGCAATTAATAATACTCTCGCATCTATTAATTAACCTAAGATCATATTCTAGGTCATGAAGCTAGAATAAGCATTAAACATAAATCCAAATGAAGAACTCTAATGATTTTATCCTAACAATTTAATTCGACCTAACAATTCATCAATCACCTTTGAAAAACCCTAAACCTAACTAGCAAACTACTCAGACATGATTAATGAAACANCTCGCTGCCTTTGAAGGAGCTAAATGAATAGAAGGTGTCTTGTTGCTTGACCTCTTACATTTTCCATTTGCTCCTTGTGTGTTGGATTTTTCAGGGTTGAAAATGCGGAGGTCCTATGTTTGGGATTGGTATCGGTTACAGTGTTCATGCTTGTTATGCCGCTCTTCAAAGCCACTGGTGGTGTCTTGCTTCAGATGGCACCTCCAAACATTCCTTCTTCCGCATTAAGCAAATGCTTGCGGCAGGTTCGCTTCTTTTCCATAAAGTGTTATCCGAATGTGTACATATTTCCCATATAGAGAGAGATCGACCAAGCCGGGATTCTCTTCAACTCTCTTTCTGTACAGATTACTTCTCGAGAAGATGTCATGGAGGTTTTACAGGCACGTTTCTGGGAGGTTGTGCCTGGTCACACTGTTGGATCACTAAGAATCCAGGTACTAGCTTCCTTCTTGTTTTCATATCGGGTTAAAACATGAGTTCACAATAGGAATGGAAATGATTTGAGTTTGTTGTTTTGGTTTCGGGCTTAGGTGAAGAGCGGGATAGATGAAAGGCCTTTACTGCAATATGTGTATGATGTATACCATGATTTGGGTGTACAAGACTTGACTCTGCAAACTGATTACACCTGAGCTGCATCTATGTTTTCAAATACTGATTTGAGGATTTTTTTTTTTATGTATACTAGAGATTATGGTTCTATAAGAAAACAATTCTTGGTTTCAAGCTGTGGCTTCCTTGTTGCAATCTTGTTCCGTTTGTGTCTTTTGAACCACACACAAGGACCACAATCTTTGCAACTCTTTTAGTCTTTCAAGTTTGTGGATAGTTTGGCTCTTTCATGGTATGCTACTATGCTGCTAGTTAAATGAAACAAGATTTTAGAATTCTTCTTGTTTATACAAGAAAAAAGGAATCAAATATCATATTTATGCTCTTACCTAAAAACCTAATATTCTAAGTTATGGGGCCAGTAAAAGCATCTTAAAAAGAAAATTCATCGATTGCGAAATCACCATCCGTCCATGTCTACATTATTCTTTGCTTACCCTTTGCTTCATTGACCATTGTGAACTTATTTTATTTAACATATGATCCATTATATAAACCATGATTACATTTTTTGGACTGGACTATTAAACTAGAAAAATATATGTAATATGGTGTAATATTAAGTATATGTATATAAGTATGTTTAAATAAAGTCTGCTCTCCAACGATATTAACGTATAAAATAAGATAATAAACAAGACAATTGTCCAAAAAGACACTTTTATTTGAAACAAAATATGATTTTAATGTTATTGTTTAATTGATTCAAATCAAGAGAGGACCAGAGAATATGGGCATGAATCATCAAACCATTAACTCTAAACCTTTTCCATTAAAAAAATGCCCAATTGATAAGAGAGAATCAAAAGCAAAAAGTAGAGTTAAGCAATATAATATCTAAAAAGAAGAAGATTGTAAGATAAAGCTGATGAAATTCACATTGCAAGAAGAGAATCCGCTTAGTAAAGAGAGAGAGATATAGAGAAGGCACTGTTAAGTCTCTGATTTCTTCTTGATAACATTACTATGTACAGATTCAGCAACACAGTGATTGGGGTCTTAAACCTCCTCAGCTTACTAGCTTCGATACCAATCATAGGAACCGCTCTATGGAAGGCAAGAAGCAGCACGACTTGCGAAAACTTCCTCCAGACGCCGCTGCTCGTTATAGGATTCATCATACTCTTAGTATCGCTTGCGGGTTTCATAGGAGCCTGTTTCAACGTGGCATGGGCTCTTTGGGTGTACTTAGTGGTCATGATCTTCCTCATCGCGACTCTAATGGGTCTAACGCTGTTTGGTCTGGTGGTGACGAGCCAAGGAGGTGGTGAGGAAGTACCAGGCAGGGTTTATAAAGAGTATAGGCTTGGAGACTATCATCCATGGTTGAGAGAGAGAGTTAGGGATCCTGAGTATTGGAACTCCATTAGAAGCTGTATCTTGAGCTCCAAGACTTGCGCTAAGATTGAATCTTGGACTACACTTGATTATTTCCAAAGGGACATGACATCTGTTCAGGTATTATTTACTTTTATATCTTGCTCTTGTGTTTGCATTTGCTTACAAATGTTATATAGCTAAAGATTAGTCCTTAAAAACATTTTGTGTGTGTGTGTTTGATTGTAGTCGGGATGTTGTAAGCCACCGACGGCGTGTACGTACGAGGCCGGAGTGGTAGAAGGAGGAGAGGACTGCTACAGATGGAACAACGGAATCGAAATGTTATGCTACGAGTGCGATGCGTGCAAGGCAGGTGTTCTCGAGGAGATCCGTCTTGACTGGAGAAAGTTGTCGGTCGTCAACATTCTGGTCCTCGTCCTCCTCATCGCCGTCTACGCCGCCGGTTGCTGCGCCTTCCACAACACTCGCCACGCCGCTCATCCTTATCATCCTTCCGACGACAACCGCATGACCAAAGTCCGTCCTCGTTGGGACTATTACTGGTACCTACATGATTGACTTAATTGCACATATCTCTTTTTATATTTTACTAAAACAAAATCTCATTTCATTTTCGATATGTGATTCGTAACATCCTCCGAGAAATTTACAAAGAAAAACAAACCGAATCTATTAATAAAAAAAATTAAATTTTAAATGTTTTTGACAAAAGCAATTTCGTGTTTCTTTTTTTTTTTACAGGTGGAGATGGTGGCACGAAAAGAAAGAGCAGCTTTACTGAGAGCCTCATCGTCTGTGTTTTTTTCTTGTTTTCGTCATTTTCTTTTTTACCAACTTGAGATTAAGAAAACACGAAGATATGATATGTTGATGTAAGTTCCTATAAATTATCAAGAGATTAGTAATATCTGTTTTGAGACATAATAAATCAAGAAGCAAAATATATTTTGATAGTACCTGTTTTTTCAATACATTATTTCTCACAATTAAACAAAATTTACACCGTCGGTTAATTATGTCCCCTTGGTTGCAAGATTTCTCTCACGTGTAAGACCTGACATTCTCATTGTTCCTCCACCTGCAGAATTTTCCGAGTTAATGTCATTTACTTTAAAAAAAAAAAAGAATTTATAAAAGTTTATTATGATGATAAAAACTCGAACCTCCTCCATTTTTGTCAGATCTTTTACGGCTGCGCCAAAGAAGACGGATAGGAGTCCCAGCAAAGCCTGCATCAGTGCGTAGCTGCTTCTCCATATATCTTCTGTACGTATCCGAAAACAGCTTTGCATCGTTTACAAAGAACACAAACGTCGGTGGCCTTATTGCTGCCTGCATTATCACATCAAATTTCAGTACAAACCCCAAAAAGCCTCTAAAGATTTTCCTCTACTGCTAATGAAAGAAAGAAACATTGGGAGATGTTATTGTTTTACCTGGGTGCAATAATAGACGCGGCCTCGTTTGCCACCTCGGGTTCTTGGAGGGGATTTAAATGCAACCGCTTCCCTTATCACTTGGTTCAGTATGGCGGTACTAAGTCTTCTTGATCTCTCCTTTTGAACCGTCGCAGCAGCAACCACAATACTACATACATTTTTTTGTTCATACATACAATACTTCTTGGCTCGTGGAGCCTCTTGTCTTCTTTGCGGTCTCAATTGGAGGATCAACTGAAGGGTTGTAGAGATCATCATTTGGGGGACGGAAGCTGATGTGACTCCTCTCACTGAAACTAGTCAAATGGGGGCATGGAAGTCGGATCCTTGCTTCCGTTCTTTCGCCATAAGTAAATTTGTAGACATAGCTACCTCCCGCTGTTCCACTAAGGAACCTCGTCGCATCGGTTTGGCAAACCGATGGGCTCCTATCCGAGGCGGGAAAACGAAATGCGTCGGGCATGTCTCGGCTTGCTTGTCCGAGGTCGTCAGACCGAGGCGGGTTCTGGAGGATCCGTCTCAGATTGCTGTCCGAGGTGACCAGACCGAGGCATTCTCTGGTGGCTTCGTCTCGGTTTGCTCGTCCGAGGTGGCCAAACCGTGGTGAACTCTGGTGGCTTCATCCCGAGCTGCTCCGCACGTCCACACCGATGCAGCTAGACCGAGGCATTCTCTGGTGGATCCGTCTCGGTTTGCAGTCTGAGGTGCTCCAAACTGAGGCAGTGACAGACAACTTCTGTCAATCTTTGTTTCGACTCTTCTTTGATCCGAACTCATCCGCAAAAGTACAAATGGTTTCTTTAGCTCCAAATGTACCTGAGAAACACTCCAAATGCAGCAAATATGCAAAGACTATGCAAAGACACTTTAGACTCTAAATGATCAAAATGAAACACAATGATGCTTAAATATACTCCTCGATGATGAGAAACTTACACTAAATGGGTGAGAATATGATGCAAAATATAGACATATCATAGGGCTAGAGCATAAAGCTCTTTAGGTTGTTAAACAAGTAAACTACGCAAGAGAAGCGGCTAGTTCAACTTAACGAGCTTGATGAGTTGCGGTTTGAAGCTTAAGAGAGTGCTAAGGTTTGCAAGGAGATAACCAAGGCCTTTCACGATAAGAAGCTGGTGCACAAGGAGGTCACTGTTGGTGGCCTGGTTATGTTGTACAACTCAAGGATGAAGTTGTTTCCGGGAAAACTAAAATCAAGATGGTGTGGACCATTCGAAGTCGCGGAGGTGCTACCATATGGTGCAGTAACGTTAGTAGGCTCGGGTGGAGAGAAGTTCACTGTTAATGGGCATAGAGTCAAGCCATACTTGGCTAATGACTACAGAAAGGAGAGCACCACGCAGCTTCTTCAAGACCCAGAACCGGCCTAATCCGGTAAAGTCGAGCTAAACGACGTTAAACAAAAGCGCACTTGGGAGGCAATCCCATGACTATCATGTACATATTTTTGTTTGAATTTTATGCTTTTTAGTTTGGGTATGTAGGAACAAGGAGATAGTGGCCAAAGGTCATGCCCTTTTGGATTACCGAGGCAAGGAAACGGAAAACAAGCGCAGTAGATCGAGTTAGTAGATCGAATAAAGTCACTCGATCTGGAAGAGATCGAGTAGACAGATCGAGGGTACCAGTCGATTTCGTGAGGATGACCCACCCATGTGTTGAAATGAAAAATGAAACGGGGTGTGGATCGACTGGATGACTCGATCTTCGGAGTATGATCGATCGACTGGATCGATCAATTCACTCGATCTTTGCAAAAACGACCCCGACAATCAACAAGGGTGATCGATCCAGGAGGCAGGACAAACCCAAGTAGGATCCTGGAACAGTGCAAGCTCGATCCACGACTCGATCTGCTCTAGATCGAGTCTCCAATCGAGCAAGACACCCGATCTTGGATGGAGTGGGCATGAGATTGAGTGATAGATCGACCCGTTTCACTCGATCTTATGCCGAGGTAAGTTTTCAAATTTCCCTCTCTTTCCCTTTCCCTCCAATTTTGAATTTGAATTCTGCTCAAGGCTGACACCTTTGACTTTGGTGAGTGTGCCTTCACCACAATTCACGATGACTCTTGCATGCTTAGGTCCTAAATTTTTGCCTTTATAAGATCACACCTCACACTCTCTCAACACTTGCATTATAACATAAATTTTCGAAAATAGAGTGTGAGTTTCGGTTTTCCCAAGCAAGAGCATCTAGTATTTCCCCTTTTTCCAGAGGTATTTTGAAATTTTGAATTTTATATTTGAATTTTCGGGTATTTTCTTTTTATTGGAAAAAATAGGTGTCATTAGATTTGGGGATTGTGTTCTTAATTTTTATAAATATCTAGGATTTGGGGAGTAACTCTTAGATTTTCCACACTTAATACAAAACCCCCCCTAGATCTAAGGGTATCTTCTAAGCTAATCCCGAATTTTTTTGGATATATTGCATAGAATTCAAGTTCTTGATCATCCTTTCACTACGGTCCTCTAGAAATTTGTTCCATTCTCGTTCCTTTTGCAAGCTTTTGCCTCTCAGGTAAAATGGCGTCGAGGTTTGGGTATTCATCACAAGAAGGGCTGTTGGTGTGGACTGAAGAGGAGAAAAGGACTCGTATGAGACTCAAGAATCAGAGCATTGAGCCTATAAGGTTTGCAAGCCAAACCTTCTTGGAAGAGGTCGGACTGCTTTGCTCCTTCGATGAGCTACTCGGCAACATGGAGCTCGGCATTCTAGCAACCTTGGACTGTCCTACTTACCCGGAGGCGACGTTGCACTTCCTATCCACAATGGAGTTCTCCTACGACAATCCAAGCTTGCCGACACCATTAACCGGGCACATGACATTCAAGGTCCGGGGGAACGTGTTTGACCTAACCACAGACGACATATGCGAGGCATACCAGTTCAATACCGAAGCTCCTTTAACCAAGTTCCCCCAATTCGAGTCGGTAAGCGCATTGTGGAACTTGATCGGTGAATGACCCTTTGAGAGCAACGAGTCCGAGATTGAAGGGGTTAGGATCTTCAATGCCAGCTGCTCGAGTGATTCAAACTACGAATTCGGAGAGGCATACTCGCCCGTGTCATCGAAGTGCTCTTCTCAAGGATCTCTCGGGGAAGAAACCTCCGGCCGTTCGACTGCGGGGAACAAGGTCAGCCACGCGAGGCCAATCACGATGCACATTCAGAGGGAGAAGCTTATAGAATTCAATGCCAAGGTCAAAAAACTCCCCACAGAGATGTCATTCGAAGACGCCTGGAAAGGCCAGGGTTTGGCCGATTTCTTTCAAGATAGCTTGGAGAATAAGGATGATATTGAAGTCTACTTTAATCAGGCAAGGCATTCAGCCAACAAGGATGCTATCAGGATGCCTCCAACGAAGAAGCATGATTGGCACCAGAACCGAGTTGAGCCGTCGGCACTTGAGGAGTTCAACAAAGTGGTGCGAGAACTCCCTCTTGAGACGGATTTTGTGGAAGCACGGAGAGATCACCTTATCGGACATTTCTTCCACGAAAGCAGGGAGATAGTGTCAGACATTCAAGGCTTTTTCAACCTCGCCAGAACCGGAAAGCCTATTAGAAACGTCCACAAGATCCAAATCCACGAGCAATACCTCATAACTTGCATCATCCGAGGTGACATTTTCAAGAACGCCATATGCAATTCGGGGTCATGCATAAACATTATGCCAACCGGTGTAGCACGGAAACTCGGCGTGAAATGCATTTTCCCCACTGACATCAGGATTGGACTGGCGGATCAGTCCTTCGCTGCCCCGAAAGGAGTCATTTATGACCTCCCGGTCATCATTGGTGATTGTAGAATCCCGATAGACTTCTACATAGTCAAGACACGCCAAAAAGAAGTTGCACCTCTCATCTTGGGATGGCCGTTCTTAGCCACGGTAGGAGAGCCATCATGGATTGGCCAAACAGACGAGTCTCATTTGCCAATATCGACGGGAAGAAGTTCTATCCTGCGGTACCTTACACCATGGAGAAACACCTTCTTGAGAAGGATGAAGATGCCATCATGGAGAGACTCGAGGAGCCTTTAGCAGTAGAGGGCGCGCAGAAGGCAAAAAGACCTTGCCTAAGGTCGAACTCCACCTCCAACTAAGCTCCCAAACTACCATAGTCTAGCTAAAAGAAACTAAACAAGAGCGGCTCAATGGGAGACAACCCATTTTAGGTATTCTCTTTCTCATCTCCTTAACCATACTAATTTTTAGTTTTGGTTTCTTCTTAGTTTACAGCATTTTCATAAACCCCAAAAGCACAAAAAAATCAGAAAAACCCAAAAAGACCAAAAATATGAAGAAGGAGTTCCGAAGAACACTCACCGTGCGACAAACCGCCCGTGGGCAGGCCAGAAGGAGCCTGGCCGCGCCACAAGACACGATGGCGCGGAGGCGAGACGCTTGGCCGTGACCGCGACAACCAGTCGCGCGGCCGGCCCTCGTCTGAAGACGCTTCCATCCGAACTTCACCAAGCCGGATCTCCTTCAACCTGTTTCAAGCCTTTCAAGTATCCTCCTTGATTCAATGGCCTGAACACGACCCAAAGACCGCAAAGATCACTTCCACATCCGTGGCACATTGCTGTAGCATCAAAGACGGCGAGACAATACAAGACTCCATCCAAGTCAAGTTAAGTCAATGATCCATCTCATTCAACTTCTTCCTGTACGTTCAACGGACCTGTATCCATGAAGATGAAGAAGAACACCACGGTTCCGGAGGACGAAAACCGTTGTGCAAGCTCCAGAAGGAAGAAAATGCAATTTCATTCACCAAACCGCGAAGAGGAAAGTTCCCGAAGACTAGCTTCTCTCTTCCGCGACCAAGACCTTTAACGAAGCCAAGTAAGGATTTCATATGGCATTGAAGTTGTACTAGCAACACCTGTCTTCCGGGATCCCGAACAGATCACTAGTTAGGCCATCATAGACCCAAACTTCAAGTCAAGTTTCTGAGGTGACGTAATCTTCAAGACGCAAGGACGGAAGATTTTCCATCTCTCATTCACTGTGTTATCAAAGGTCAAGGAAACGAGACGAGTACTCAACAACCGGAGTACCTGCTCTTCTCAACATAGGCGTGCCCCAATCATCATCATCACCAGCCGCCAACATCACCACACACACGCCCACCACCACCATCCGAAGCGAGGAAGCTCAACCGCGCAACACATTTCCTTTCGAGCTAAGTTTTCGATTTCTTTTGTTAAATCAAATCGATTCTAAGCAGGGACATAAGGATAATGATCAAGTCCTTCGCTCAATCATACCAAACCCAACACCACTTTCAAGTATGTCTTCACAAGCTTGTACTTGAATTTACCTATCTTTTTCACCTCAACTCGATTTAAACAAACTGGGGACAGTTTGATTTAAGTATGGGGGGGGTTTCTTATATTACTAATTATGATTTTATTTGATGAGTCTTATGCATGCATGCATCATTTATCAAGTCGTTTTATAGAGTCAAAACTTTTTTTCTTTTAGTCGGAAACTATGAAGTTTGCTAGGTACAAGTCACTTTGAACAAGGAACCTTAATGACCATTCTCACGGATTTAGAAGCAAGGTTTACTAAGTTGAACACGGCGAGTGGATCATTCCAACGGAGAAAGTTCTAATCTCTAGAGTACTCGAAGGATCTTGCGTTGACTCCGCACCTAATGAATCAAATCTTCTCGTCAAGGGGCTTGAGGTACTTCGAACTTTGCTCCTCTTTTAGACTCTAGCATGACTAAGTAGATGCAATGCAACCTCTCCTTGATCTTCCCTTGTTATAGAAAAGAAAAAAAAATATAGAAAGAGAGGTTTTAGTTTGGGAATGGCAACCAGAGTTCCTTAAAGGACAATGACGGTTCACAGCAATCATGTAAACTTCAAAGAAGTGATCATTCTCAAGATAAGAAGAAAGAAAAAATGGAATAAGAAAGTCGATAGAAAAAATAAAATGATACCCTAGAAAAGTAGGGAGAAATCGACTAAGGGAAGAGAAAATAGGAGAGTTGTGTCTAAAATGTCTTTGTCTAGATGCTTGGAAGAGAAAGTATAATGTCTCGTTGACCAATACTCCCTCGATAGAGACCGCACGCCTAAATGAATAAAGGAGTCAACAAGAGGGAGCTCGAAATACTCAAAGGGACCATGAAGCGTATCCGGGAAGGGTGAAAATCTCAAGGTAACTAGACCCAAACGCCTTGAAGCTGAATTCCGAGTAATGTGGCTCAACAGGTCGATTGCTAGACTTGATGAGTTCCCATGTATTGATGAGTTTCCACGTTTTCAAACCTCTTTTCCTTAGTTAGATTTATGTTTTGTTTGAAGACAAACAAAGGTTTAAGTCTGGGGGAGTTGATAACATGCATATTTTACCCGTTTTTACTATCATAAGTGAGTGCTTTAATAAGTATTTCACTAAGGTTCTGATGCATAAACACTAGATTTCGAGTATTTGGTTGTTCAAGACTCTTTTCAGGTAATCTTAGCAAAAGACGCATATTTTGGAGCAAAATGGACAATTCCGGAAACAGTGCCCGAGGACAGAAGATCAACACCAAATGAAGGCCTTCCCACCACGAGATCAAGCTCTTATTTGGAGACAAGGTAGCCTTATCAGCTGTCTTTCACCTCGAAGTGGTTTGAGAGCAATCCCGCGGTTGGATCTCAAGTTATGAAGGAAGCAAGAAAGTCCGTCAAGCACCCGGAAGGACGAGCTGGCCGCGCCACGGCCGAACCAGACGACCAGTGGCCGCGTCACGGCCAGTCGCTCGAGCAGCCAGGCCACTCGCGGATTCCCGAGCCCATTGGAAGCCCAACTTAAACCCGCAGCCGTCTTATGCAAGACAATACCTAATCCATGACCTAGGGCACTTGAAGACCTATATATACTCGTCGTTTAGGGTTTTGTAAGAGATCATCAGCTTTCATTCCAAATACTCTAAGATATAGATTTCTCCTTGGCGGCCACGGATCTCTGATTCGTGGTCTTCACTTTGTTCTTTGAGGGAGATTGATTTGTTCTTGAACCCTCTTTTATTTTAATCGATTTATACAAGTTATGCATTCATCAATCACGTTTTCTACTTCTTCTTTTATGTCTGAGTAGTTTACTTTCGTTGGGTGTTCTTTAAGGGGATCTATGGGGAATTTCATTAACTGTTGTTAAACCGATTGTTTAGGCCGAAGATTAGGATTTTCTGTCTCACCTTATTCGTTCTTATTGCATGAGTCTAGCATCATGAACTATATTCTGATCGCAGGGTCTTAAGAGCGACGAATGTCCTGAATCTCAGATCTAGACCAAAATAGGGTAGAGAGCATCCTTTAAAAGATGTCTGAATGTTTATTTTCCCGATCCTATTGCATGTTCGTCTAGTACATAGGATATGAAAGTATACCTGTGGAATGGAAGTTCGCATATCGACCTAGTTTGATAAAGTTAGGTTGTTAAAACCAGTGAATAATTTTGGGAAAAATCGCCTAGTCTCGCTTGCTTAACTTTTGTGTGTTTGATTTCTAGTTAGAACCCTGATATGTCTATATTTTGCATCATTTTAGCATCCATTTAGTGCAAGTTTCTCATCATTTAGGAGTCTAATATAGCATCATAGTGTTGCATTGTACCATCTAGAGTCCTAGAGTGTTTTTGCATGGTTCTTTGCATACTTTGTTGCATTTGGAACTTTAATCAGGTGAAAAGGATGCTATGGAGATGAGGATGGAGCTGGAGAATGATGCATACTACTTGGAGGGGCAAGAAGAAACAAAGAAGATGAAGGAGAGGATTTTTCGTGATGGATCGACGAGTCAGATCGACGAGTGTCGTCGAGCCAGATTTCCAGGAGCTCGGATCGACGACTTGGATCGACGAGACACGCCGAACCAGATTTCCAGGAGCTCGGATCGACGAGCTGTATCGACGTGGTTTCGTCGAACCAAAATGTCAGGAGCTCGGATCGACGAATTGGATCGACGAACCTCACCGGACCAAAACCAAACGTCGAGAGAAGGAAGCCAAGACCAGGAGCTCAGTTCGACGAGACGGATCCATGACTTCGTCGAACCAAGTTTCTAAGGTGTCGGATCGACGACTTGGATCGATGAACACGTCGATCCGACCCCAGACGAATTCTTTTTCTTCATTCTCATGGGTCCCCCTATAAATACTCTTTAGACCTAATTTTTATGTTAACTTTGATTTCTCTTGTTCTTAGCATAAACATTTAGCCACTTTGGGCAATACTTTGTTTACGCTTGGATCTTTTGAGTTTAATACAATTTCTCTTTTGAATCTCTTGTTTTATCTTTTCCTAATCATGTTTAGCTTATCTTTCACCTTTGATTTGATGGGCTTAATGATGTTAGTGAGTAGTTTTCTAGAAACTTAGGGATGGGTTAGATTTAGGGTTTTCTAATGTTTCAATCTTGCAATCTAGGATAGATTCTTCCATTCCTCTTCTTATTAAGTAGTTCTTAATGCCAAATAGCTAATCTTTGCTATTTTGGATCATAGGCATTTCATACACCCACCAAGTGTTTGATGAAATGCTTGAACCAACTTAATAAGAGATTTACATTCCTAGC
>JAHZTW010000002.1:44694562-44704661 GCA_020283515.1 Alliaria petiolata | reverse complement strand
TTTTGAATTCAGCCCCCCCCCTCCAAAAACCCAAAATTATTTAAAAAAGAAAAAAAAATCAAAAAAACCTCGGTAGAGTGTTTTGATTTGAAGTGCTAATAGGAAGAAGTATACTCGGACCTATATTATGATATGTCTATGTATGTGAAACACTACGAATGTTAGTTTTGTTTTTTTCCAATAAATTATGTTAATAGGAAGAACTATACTCGGACCTATATTATGATATGCATGTGAAACACTCTGCCGATGCTAGTTTTTTTTCAATAAATTGTGTTGTCGCATTGGTACTATTTTTTTCATAGCAAAATATCATATTTTACATTTTGATAATGCGATTGTATCATATTTTATAAAGATTTGTAAATGGTGATTAAATGCATTTGATGCTATAACCCCTCCACAACTAGTCACTACTCGTACCTTACAATACCATTATAGAAGTATACTCGGACATAGAGTATGATATGTCTATGTATGTGAAACACACTACCGATGCTAGTTTTGCTTTTTCAAATAAATTGTGTTGACAAATTCCTACCATTTATTCATAGCAAATACATTATTTTTACTATATCAATATATGTTGTGGATATAAATAGGCTAATCATGTGTTAGATATTTTGAAAAACCCAAAATTGGGTTGAATTCAGCCCCCCCCCCCAAATTTTTTTGAATTCAGCCCCCCCCCTCCAAAAACCCAAAATTATTTAAAAAAGAAAAAAAAATCAAAAAAACCTCGGTAGAGTGTTTTGATTTGAAGTGCTAATAGGAAGAAGTATACTCGGACCTATATTATGATATGTCTATGTATGTGAAACACTACGAATGTTAGTTTTGTTTTTTTCCAATAAATTATGTTAATAGGAAGAACTATACTCGGACCTATATTATGATATGCATGTGAAACACTCTGCCGATGCTAGTTTTTTTTCAATAAATTGTGTTGTCGCATTGGTACTATTTTTTTCATAGCAAAATATCATATTTTACATTTTGATAATGCGATTGTATCATATTTTATAAAGATTTGTAAATGGTGATTAAATGCATTTGATGCTCTAACCCCTCCACAATTAGTCACTACTCGTACCTTACAATACCATTATAGAAGTATACTCGGACATAGAGTATGATATGTCTATGTATGTGAAACACACTACCGATGATAGTTTTGCTTTTTCAAATAAATTCTGTTGACGAATTCCTACCATTTTTTCATAGCAAATACATTGTTTTTACTATATCAATATATGTTGTGGATATAAATAGGCTAATCATGTGTTAGATATTTTGAAAAACTCAAAATTGGGTTGAATTCAGCCCCCCCCCCCCCCCCCCCAAAAACCCAAAATTATTTAAAAAGAAAAAAAAATCAAAAAAACCTCGGTAGAGTGTTTTGATTTGAAGTACTAATAGGAAGAAGTATACTCGGGCCTATATTATGATATGTCTATGTATGTGAAACACACATTCTCCCCCAAACTTAAATGACAACGTCTCGGTGTCAAACAAGTCCAAGAGGAGACCAACATCCAAGAAAAAGAAAAATGCAAGAGTATTTACAAGGGTTGAGTTGTGGTACCTTGGAACTAGGTGTGACCGGAGCTTGAGGATGCTCCGAATCTTCTGCTTTTGCGTGAGGACTCAGCTGGTGCTAGCCCTTCGTCCTTGCTCTGAGTTGGATGTTCTTGGAGAGAAAGGAGTCTTGCGTGCTCGCCTTCTTGGTCACGGATCACAGCTCCTTCGGTCGAGCATCTTGGCATAGTTGAAGCCACCTGATCAACTTCATCACTCAAGCTCATCTTAGATGTGCTGTCTTTTAGATCCTTAACCCTCTTCATTAGCTTCTTGATCATCTTGCCTTGCCACTTGTTAACCTTTCTTTGAATCTCCACCACCGAGACAAGGAACTTCTCGCTTTTGGTTCTCGGCTAAAAGTCGAGCTTGGGGAGGTCGAGGCTTGGTGGCATCTCAGCATCTGAAGGGGGTGAGATCGAGGGAGAATGAGTGAGAGGTGGTGGAGCTTCTGTTTCACCAAGTGGTGCATAGCATTCTTCATCACTTGGCAAAAATTCGATGTGGTCGGTTCTTCCTAGCAAGGTTTCCCTCAAATTTAGGAGGATGCAGGTCTTCTTCTCATTCTTCTCATTTGTGAACAAGTAGGCATAGAAGCCTGAAGCTGGAGAATGTCCTAGGGAATCTGTGACACTCATGTAAGACTGGTCCATGTATGCACGTTCGGTACAAGCCTTGATGTATTCATATATTTCATATATTTAGCTTGCATTTAGGACATAAATTGCATACATATAGCATTCATACTTAGGGAAATTGTAACTTTTGTTCCATTTTAGGTCCTAAGGCATTTTTCATTAGCGTTTGCATGTTTCTTGCATTCTTGCATCATATTCAGGTCGTTTTTGATACACTGGAGTTTTGGAGAACGCGTGGACATGCTAAGGATCAAAATGGAGTCTATGGACACCTGGGAGAGCTCGGGCATCAAGTAGGGGATCTGAGATCGAGCTAAGGATCGAGACAGGCAGGTCGATCTTGAGAAGATCGACCACAAGATCGAGTCACGAGGCCATTCGATGGAAGAATATCGAGGTCAAAGATCGACCATGATGATCGAGCTCAGGCACGGACGCGAATATAGAATGAGAGCCAGATCGAGCACAAGACTCGATCATCCGAAGATCGAGTAGACGATCGACAGAGGCACCCGATCTTTGCAGTTGGAACGACTAGGTGATCGAGCAAAGGAAGGAGTTCTACTGCCAAGATCGAGTAAGAGATCGACGAACAAGGTCGATCACTAACCTTATCCGGACAGCTCACATTTTGGAGCTTAGTGAGGGGACCATTACCCTTTTTGTAAAAAAGGACCTTGACCTATTTTTGGCAAAGGATCCGAAACTTGCGTTTTGTCTCTTCCTTTTTTTTGAGCAAAACCACCATTGTTAGTCTTTCAAGCTTTTCATGTTTTAGAAAATCTTAATCTTTAAGTTTATCTTAAGTACTTTGTTAATCGCTTTGCTTAATCGTTTAATCATGTTCAGCTTTCCTTCCTTTACGTTTTATAGCATCTTAATCATGCATAGTGAGTAGTAATCTTGTGGGTTTTCGGTTTGAGGTGATTAAGGGTTTTAAGGGTTTAAGCTTTGGTCTTTTTCTTGTTCTTTAAACCATTCTCTTCTTGGATTTGGGCGTTTAAGGCCTAGAGGATCTCGAGAGAGAAATCTTTGATCCAGGGATTTCCTTGTCCTAGACAGATCTAGAAGATCCCTTAAATCCAAATCCAAGAGACTAATCCATCCTTTCCCAAACGCCATGGTTGCTTAGGGGATTAGTTAAGCCACTTTTTGAGATCTACGCATCATGCTTCTCATCCTTTCTTTCCTCCACGATCAATGGGTAAGGAGGAAGGGATGAGGAAGGCTTCATACCACACGCCATGGATGAAGCTAGCTTAAGCTTCTCAAGGCTTAGAGAAAGCACAAAAAGTGTAGATCTATGTTTTAAAAACCCAAAGCTTGAATCTTGAACCCTCTAAGTTGATCCTCAAACCGTGAATCCATTTCTTATCATCTAAAAATATAAAAATCATCCTCCTTTAGTTTAAAGTTTTATTCTTTTAGATTAAAACCAATTAGTTATTTATTTCTTGCATTAAAGCTTTTTAATTTCATAAAGTTACATTCTTGATCTTGCTAGTATTTTAGAAATTCCCTAATATCATATTTCGTACCCTGGTAGAGTTTTAGAGTCACTAGATTTTTATTTCCATTTCTTAAAATTCGCCTCAAATCTTAGGCAATTTCATGTTTTGTCAGTTCTTAGTCTTGCATTTTCTAAAATTACTAGTTGTGCTTTTTAGTCCTTTAAAAGTAGATTTCTAGTTGTTTAACCCCTTGGTCGGGATTTTAAAATAGTTTTCACGTCCAGTAGATTACCTTGAGTATTTTATTTCGGCTTATTCCCCCATTTAATCCGAATCTGCTTAGCTTTACCAAAAGTTCTTGTATTCTTAGTATCCTTCAACTCTCCCAAATTGGATTGACCCTTAAGTACTGCAATGATATGAGCAAGCTTAAGGTTTGACAAACACAGCAAAAGCGTGTTATCAAATGGTACCGTTGCCAAGTTGGGATTAAGTTTGAAGTATTAGGATTTGGAATTTAGTAAAGACTAAGTCTTTGTTTTTCAATCTTTAGTTACTAATTTCTCTACCCTTTGATCTGTGTTTTCAGGTACATGAACTTGCGGTCTAGTGGTGATACCAACTTGATTCACCCACTAGACAACATTCATCAACTTGGAATTAAGTGCAAGACATAGAAGAGAAAGAGGGCAAGCGCTTCTACAAGAGTTTGTTCAAGAGGTTGCACAAGAGGTCATGGCTGACCAAGACCACGTTGGGGAACCACCACAGAATGGTGCTGGAAGGGGTAATGGAAACCCCATCCACGGCCAAAGACCACCACGCATCATAGGTGCGGGTGATGCACCAAACACTCACCATAATCGTTTTGGCATCACCCCTCCTCCGGTGCAAAACAACAACTTTGAGATCAAGCCGGGCTTCATCTCAATGGTTCAGAACAGTAAGTTCCACGGCCTTGCTTTGGAAGATCCCTTAGAGCACTTAGATAACTTCGAACAAGTGTGTGGCATGATTAAGATTAATGGGATTTCCGAAGACAGCTTCAAGCTTCGTTTATTCCCATTCTCTCTTGGGGACAAAGCTCGCCATTGGAAAAAGACCCTTCCTCAAGGTACCATCACATCTTGGGCAGATTGCAAGAAGGCCTTTCTCTCAAAGTTCTTCTCTTCTATAAGGACAGCTCGGCTAAGAAGCAAAATCAGTGGCTTTGCGCAAAGGCAAAATGAGACCTTTAGTGAGGCCATGGAAAGATTCAAGGACTACACCATTGCTTGTCCTCATCATGGTTTCACAGAGGAAACACTTCTAAGTACAATCTACAGATGAGCTTT
Source organism: Alliaria petiolata (assembly GCA_020283515.1). NCBI lineage: Eukaryota > Viridiplantae > Streptophyta > Magnoliopsida > Brassicales > Brassicaceae > Alliaria > Alliaria petiolata. Next base: position 44,699,660 of record JAHZTW010000002.1, on the reverse strand, counting down.
GCCAAAGATCCGCCTACTACTTGATACCGCAAGCAAAGGAAACTTCCTTGGACAAGAAGTGACCGCGGGTATGGAGCTCATAGAAAACTTGGCGTTGAGCGATGGCAACTACTCTGAGGACTATGATCGAGCACCAAGAGGTACTGAGATAGAGTCACACAGGAAGGAGCTGAAATCCCTTCATGAGAAGCTCGACAAGATGATACTTGCAAATCAAAAACACGTACACTTTGTGGGGGAAGCTCCGGAAGTGTTTGAAGAGGGTTGTCAAGAGGACATTGAGGAGGCAAATTGGGTAGACTACAACAAGCAACAAGGATATGCTCCACAGTATCAAGGCAACAATAACATTTCATACCGAAGCACCAATGTCGAGAACCCAAAGGACCAAGTCTACCCACCACAACAAGGAAAACCCTTTGTCCCTTTCAACAAGAGTGGGTTTACACAAAACAGTGGATATCAAGGCCAGAGGCAAGACAATTATCAAGGACAACAACATCAAGGGACCAAGAGTTATCCTCCTGGTTTTGGGCCACAGCAGCAACAAGTGCAACAACATCAACAAGATCCGTTCCAAGCTATGTTCCACCAATTGCTTCAAGGGCAAGCATCGCACAACCAAAAATTTGTCGAGCTTAATAATCGGATGGACTCTTCTTTTGCTGAAGTTTCTACACATATATCCCAACTAAACACTCGGATTCGGGAGCTAGAAAAAGGCAAGGCCAGTTCAAGTGGACAAAGCACCCTACCCGGGAAGTGTGAGATTATACCCTAAGGAGTATGCCAAGGCAATCACTTCAAAAGACGGAACACAGCTACCACCACGATCTATGCGTGAACACAATGAGGACATTGTGATTCAAGAGGGGGAGAATGATCAAGAGATCACCCTTGACAACATCTACATTGCAAGGCCAAAGAAAGTGGGAGAAGCGGTCTTGGAGAAGAAAATGGAGGAAGTTAGCAAGGAGAAAGAATTTTTCCTTCCTCCACCGTACAAACCCAAGCTCCCCTTCCTTGGACGTCTCAAGAAGCAGCTGATTGAGAAGCAAAAAGCCTTGTTTGAGAAGCACTTGAAGAACGTTGAGCTAAGATTGTCGTTGATTGATTGCTTGGCCATGGTACCAAAATATGCTAAGCTTCTGAAAGATACTCTTGCTAAGAGGGTAAACGAAGGCGAGGAAGTCTTGGCATTTTGTCAAGAGCGTGCTATCATCACTCCCCAAGAGCCAACACCAAAGAAACTTGGAGACCCCGACTCTTTTACGCTTCCTTGCGCTATAGGGAACTTGAAGTTTGAAAACAGCCTTTGTGATTTGGGAGCGAGCATTAACCTTATGCCATTCTCAACTGCGAAGTAGCTGGGCCTCACAGATTTCAAAGACAGCCACATGTCCCTAGTCCTTGCGGATAGAAGCATATGGCTGCCAAAAGGAGTACTTGAAGACCTCCCTTTGAAGATCAACAATGTCACTGTTCCTACTGATTTTGTTGTCTTGGATATGGATGAAGAGGATGAAAATCCCCTTGTATTGGGAAGGCCATTCTTAGCTACTGCTGGAGCTTTAATTGACGTGAAGCACGGGAAAATCTCCCTACGCTTAGGCAAGGGCGAGAAGTTCAAGTTTACCACTAAGGATGGCATGAGAAAACTGACGATCAACGGTCAAGTTTTTCAAGTGAGCACCACGAAATTGCTGAAATCAGAAAAAGGAAAGGATGTCGTCGTAGCCCAAGAGGCGTATGTTGAAAAAGAGGATAGCACGAAAGCCAACTCAATAAGAGAAAAAGCGCAAACCGCTACCTTGGTCACAAAGGATGAGTTTAGGATGGGTACTTTTTCCTCGGTTTCAACAAAGGGAGAAGATCGCTTCGAAGATGGGACTAGGGCCGAAGAAGAACCTTATGGAGAGGCTTTGCTAACCCTGTTCGGTTGTGAGGAAGAAGAGGGTCAACCGGAGACCGTACCGGGGGAAAGAAGAAGGAAAGCGAACGTTCGCAAGGTCCTCTTCAAAACCGATAAGGAGGCATCCAGCTATGGTCGCATCCAACACGAGAGTGTCCTGAGCTTGCGTCCATTGGAGCTCAAGGATGACTCTATGATCTGCAAGGTCACGGGAAAAGGGGGCGCAAGGCCGTTTGCAAAGCAAGATTCATACTCCCCCCGGGGATGGTCGAAAACGATAAGGGTAAGGTGATGGAGATGTTGAACACGGTCTACACCGTGGAGATCCAACCGAGATTAAGCTCCGCCAATTCTCCTTCCACTCCGATCGACCGAGCTCAACGCTAAAGGGAGTAAGAAAAGTCGAGGTAAACGACGTTAAACAAAAGCGCACTTGGGAGGCAATCCCATGACTATCCTTGTATATATTCCTTTTTTTCTATTTTATGCTGGTGTGTTTTTGTTTGTAGGAAAAGGGTAACGGGAACCAAGGATCATGATCCTAAACCTATAGAGGACAAGAGAAGGGGGAGGAAAAGAAATAGATCGAAGTGTTGAATCGATCAGATTTCTCGATCTTTGTCCAAGGATCGATGAGACGATCGACCAAACTGACCGATCTAGACGAGATCGAGTAAAGCGATCGAGTGAATCAGTCAATTTCGAGAGGATGACCCACCCGCTTGTTCAGCTTGAAATATGAACGAAGGGTGGATCAACTGGTCTCACTCGATCTTCTAACTTAGAACGACTGCAAGATCGATCAGATTTCTCGATCTCTATGCAGCGATCGAGTTGACGATCGATCAAAACATTCATTCTCGATCAGAACGACCTCACAATCGACCAAAGGAGCATGACCATAGCACCAGAAGTCCTTAATCGAGGAGAGCATTCGATCCGAAGCTCGATCTGCATAGGGCCGAGCCTCCAATCGATTGAACAATGCGATTTGGGACAAAATAGGCATGAGATCGAGGTCAAGATCGACCGAATTGACTCGATCTCATGTCGAGGTAAGTTTTCAAATTTCCCTCTCTTTCTCCTTCCCTCCTTAGTTTGAATTTGAATTGTGGTCAAGGCTGGCTCCTTTGACCATAGGTAACCGTGCTTTGACCGCGATTTTAATTCCCCACATGCATGATTGTCCGAAGTCTTTCTTCTTTATAAACCTCACACCCACTCTCTCACTCATTAGATACAAAACCGATTTTTGCTTTATAAAGAAAGAAAGTGAGAGATTCTGGGTGTGGAAAGAAAAAGAAAGCATTTCTTTCAGATTTTGCCAAGGTATTTCGGATTTTTGATTCGCATGTTAAGATTTTCGGAAATTCCCTTTTTGTAGCATGATGGGAAAATATTTGCTAGGGATGAGGAATAATTTTTAGAAATATCTAAGTATTAGAGAATATTCTTGATTTGTCATCATCTCAAGAGAATTTTCTCTTCTAATTATTGATAAATTCGAAGCTTTCCCCAAAAATCTAGGGCTTGAGTGAAAAATTCTTTTAAAGCTCTAGTCTCTTACTCTTATACTTCTCTCTTTACCGTCAACTATACTCATCCCCTCTTTGAGATTCTGAATTTCAGGAACAATGGCGTCAAGGTTTGGGTACTCACCCCAGGCAGGCCTGTTAGTGTGGACTGAAGAGGAAAGAAGAACCCGCATGAGACTCGCGAATAGGAGCGTTGACCCTACAAGGTTCGCGAGCCGACCCTTCTTGCAAGAGATCGGGTTGCTCGGCTCCTTCGATTAGCTGCTCGACTACATGGAGCTCGGCATTCTAGCGACCTTAGATTATCCTACTTACCCGGAGGCGACGTTGCACTTCCTATCAACAGTGGAGTTCTCCTACGACAATCCAAGCTTGCCAACACCATCAACCGGGCGCATGACATTCAAGATCCGGGGGAACGTGTTTGACCTGACCGCGGCCGATATATGCGAGGCATACCAATTCAATGCCGAGGCTCACTTAACCGAGTTCCCACCATTCGAGTCGGCAAGCGCATTATGGAACTTGATCGGTGAAGGACCCTTTGAGACCAACGAGTCAATGATTGAAGGGGTTAGGAACCCTTTGCTATGGTACACACTGCAACTCCTCACCAACACTATGGCCGGAAAGACTTCGGATTCAGTCGTGGGGAGGAACGAGATGAGCTTTAAATTTGAAGGCTTAAAGGAAATTATGTGGGATGAGGGGTGGCTCACGGGGAATGTAGGAGATCCAGTGGATGATAAATTTGGCGAAAATGTCAACTATGGATGCATCCTAGCTGCCTCATTGGTCAATTACAAGAGGATTGTCAGTAGATCAAGCTCATACCCTATCATCATAGGAGGATTCCTAACTCCCCTCTTCGAGAAAGCGGGAGTAGACCTCACGTTCTTCCAATCGTGCCCGGAAAGATTCTATATGAACCACGCTTACATGCTCGCGAAAGAGTTCTTCGGCTCACCCTCAGCCCCAAACACCTTCGCTTACTACTTCAAGAACAAGCAAAATGAAGGAAAGGCCTATATTCTCCCAAGCCCGAACGGCGTGCTAATAGACTGCCTCGAAGGACTTGAGTTCTTGCCACCAGATGAGGCATGCTACTTGGCGTTTGGAAGCACATCTACGATTCCAATCTCCATAGATTCATCCTCACCGACCTCCACCTTGTCGCAAGATTGAGGTACCAAAACACCAACCATTGTAAATACCATGCATCATTTTATTTTTGTTTTGGATTTTGGTCTCCTCTTGGACTTGTTTGACACTGAGACGTTGTCATTCAAGTTTGGGGGAGAATGTGTGCTTTAACATGTTTTATTTGAATCTTATTTTGTGTTTGCATCTTGAGTCTTCATGCATCCATATAAGTGCATAGAAAAATACAAAAAAAAAATCAGAATATTTTTCAAAAATTTCAAAAAAAATTCATGTAGCTTGCATTTACATTGTAGAATATTTTAGGATTGAGTCTAGAATTTTATCATTTAGGATTGCATTCATTTGCATAGGGAGCAATGATGAGCTAATCCAAGTAGGTTGTTAACTTTTGTGATCAATTCAACACCCTAGTTCTTAATTGTTTGATGCTTGTGAATGGAATTGAAAGTAAGGAAGAACCATGCTTGGACCACCTCATTTGTCACTA
>JAHZTW010000002.1:44545834-44590012 GCA_020283515.1 Alliaria petiolata | reverse complement strand
GGCCTAGCCACAGTACGGTACTTAACCTCACGGACGTACCACGGTTTGGTACCACAGACATACCACGGACGTACTACGGACGTACCACGGACGTACCACAGACGTACCACGGACGGTACCACGGACGTACCACTGTACAACACACATATTTACAGAAACGGACGAACCTCCACTGTACCAAGACATACATACAACGGTCATCCCATGACCCGCACGACCATACTTAGGATTTCTGGTCGCGGATGCTACAAAGCTCTTCTCCACATCGAGCACAACCCGATTAAGGAACGAAATCAGTGGCTTCACCCAAAAAGCCAACGAAACCTTTGGAGAAGCATGGGAAAGATTCAAAGGCTATACAAATCAGTGCCCTCACCATGGTTTCAGCCAAGAGTCACTCCTCAGTACCCTATATCGAGGAGTAATCCCCAAGATCCGAATGTTGCTCGATACGGCAAGTAATTGCAACTTTCTAGCCAAAGACATGGAAGATGGTCTTTAGCTAGTCAAGAACTTAGCTCAGAGTGATTTTTCCTAGCACGAAGACTATGACCGATCCAATCGTGCCTCCAAAGAAGAAGTTGAAGGAAGCCGAAAGGTAATCAAAGAGCTCAATGAAAAGCTTGACAAGTTGCTACTTGTCCAAACACAAAAGGCGGTCCATTTCGTGGAGGAATTCAATCAGGTTCATGAGGGGCAGGACTGATATACTCATATATTTCGCATATTTATCATGCATTTAGAATAAGTTTTCATCCATATTTCATTTATAGATAAGTATAATCATAGTATTTGATCATTTATAGGGTTTAGAACATTTGCATTAGCATTTGCATTTTCTTTTGTATATATGCATCATTTCAGGTTATTCTATGGATTTGGCGACAATGTGGAAGCTGCAAACATAAGATTATGAGCTAGGAACCGAATTGATGTCATCTGACTTGCTGTACCAAGATGTTGCAACCGATTCAAGTCCATGCCACCTAAAGCGACTTAAAGATCAGACTCTACAAAGACTTTCCATTCCGATTTAGCCTCCACAATCTTCATAAAACTCATAGAGAATTGAGTTACCTTTCGTACAGAGGTTATTTCAAGTCATTATGGTCAGTCGTACAGAAGATACGGCTATTTAAGTAACAACATGTCCGTCTGGAAGTTTGGCGACCAATTTCGTTAACTGAACAATCAGCTCGGATGAAGGGTTTTGCATTGAGTTTTAGCTTCGAAAGTCTTCATAAGAGTCTTAGGAAATTGAGTTAGCTTTAATTTGGTGGTGATTTCAAGTCAAACGGTGCAGTAGTACAAAAGTTACAGATCGATCAATCCATATACCCGAACCAAAAGCTACCACTCGCAAATTGCTCCAAAAAAGGTGTTTATGCTTTAGTAAAAGTGGGATTAGAGAGGTCCCTTGTCCCTTGCCCTTTGTCTCTTGCCCCTTGACCCCTTTTTTAAGGCCAAGAGCCATGTTTAAAACTCTATATAAGGAGTGTGTGTGTGCTTGTAATAATCATTCAGTTTTTTATCAAATAAACATTCAAGTCTTTATATTCTCTCTTACAAAGTCTTCTTAAGTTTTCTTGTAAGCTTTCCTTGTTCTTGAGTTTTATAGTTCTTCTTGTTTTAGTTCCTTAAAAATTCGTATTTTATATATAGATATTTCGTATTTAAGATATTCTAAAGTCAAGTCTTTCTTCTTAATTCTTGTTTAGATCTTTTGTTAAAAACTCTTATTTTTTATAGATAGCAAGTGTTTTAATTATTCTAATGTCAGATCTTTCTTCTTAGTTTTTATTTAGATCTTTTGATAATTCTTGTATTTTATTATCTTCAACAAGTATTTAATAAAAAATCTTTCTTTATTTTAAAAACCGCTTATGTTCATTAGCTCTAAAATTGTGTTTAAGAGAGGTATGAACATGAGTTGTGAGTAAACCACCTAAGATTCAAGGTTGGGATGATTAAGGAAGTTGGAGACTAAAAACTTGGTTTGTTTTCATCATGTACTTCATTTTAATTCTCTTCTTGGATTTGGGGGTTTTAAGGTCTAGAGACTCTCTAGCGAGATCTCTTTAATCTAGGGATTTCCTTATCCTAACAAGACTTAGGAAATCCCTTAAAACCAAATCCAAGAGACTAGCTCATCCTTTCCCACACATCATGGATGCTTAGGGAGCTAGTTAAACCATTTTTTAAGATCCATTCTTAATGTTCTTCACCTTTTCTTTCCACCAAACATCATGGGTTAGGAGGAAAGGGTGAAGAAAGGATTTATGCCACACATCATGGATAAATCTAATGTGGTTTCTTAAGGTTTAGAGAAATAACTAAAAGAGTAAGAATTTATGTTTTTAAACCCCAAGTTCGAATCTTCAACTTTCCTAAAGCATGATTCCCAACCTAGAATCTGTTTTTAATATTTCACAACCAAAAACCTTTTTCCTCTAGTTTTATGTTTGTTTATTTTGATTAAATTTCCATTAAATAGTTTAATTATGCAATATGGTTTTATAATTTTGTAAAATTGTGTTCTTACCATTTTATTATTTTAGAAAGTTCTTAGAGTCTTGTATTATTATCTGTTGTTGATTTGGTAATTGGTTGAATTTTAGAAATAGTTTTTCTTATTATCTTGCTACTCACCATCAAATATGTATTATTATTCCGGTTTTAGAATTGTATTTTATTAATTTAGTAGATCTGTTGTTTTATAATTTTAGAGTCATCTAGTACTTTTATAACCCTTTTGTGAAATTTGTAAAATAGTTTTCGTGTCTGTTTACAAACCGCTAGTAATTGTTTCAGAATTATTCACCCATTTAACTCGAATTTTGCTTAGCTTCTTATATCTCTTGTATTCTTAGTACCCTTTCACCCCAAGGTTGGATTGATATCCTAAAGTACTTCAATGACATAGACAAGCTTTAGGTTTTGTTAACCTGTGAAAAAGCTAGTTATCAAGGACCTTCAGTACGAAGATGATAACTACATTAATGCTTGGAGACCACAACCCGCAAGTCCAGACTTATCCACAACAACAAGCCGAAGGAACCAAGCAGTTCGTGACTTACACAACTCAACAAGGGTTTGTACCACGAAAGCCATTTCAAGGTGGCTATCCGCCACGACAACAAGTCATTGCACTTCCTGCTTTTCAACAACGACAAGGAAATCCACCTGCTTAAGCTGGCTTTGACCTCGAAGTGGTTTGAGAACAATCTTCGAAGGTACTCTCAATCAACTCCTCCAAGGTCAAACACACCTTCAGACGGATATGCACAAGCGTTTTGCCGACGTGCATAACAAGACAGTTTAAACACCGAATTATCCGGGACGGCATTGACCGTACCAGTCAAGACGCTTGAAAACAACAAAGGCATAGCTTCTACAAGCCAACCAAGCAACCTTCCTGGGAAGTCCGTCATGAGTCCAAAGTAGTATTTCCAAATGATCACCACTATCGATGAGGAAAAACGGGATCAAGCCGAAACAACTTCTCCAAAACGGGCTCAAGTCAATGAGGACATCGATATCCTAAGAGGGGGAGGAAGTTTTCAAAATTTGGCAGTCGATGAAGATCAATGGGTGAAGAATCCACCAAGGTTACCATTCCAGTGAGTCTACAAACCACCAATGCTATACCCTCTGAAGCATAAGAAGCGTCGACTAGAAGAAAAGGAAGCCGAGTTGGTTGAAATCTTAAGAAAAGTTGAAGAGCAATTCAACAACATAGACGAGACCAAGCATGTCCCAGCCTTTATTTTTGCTCTGAAGGTCAAGCTCTATGCCGAGGCAATCGCAACAAGAGGAAGGAATGTAGCATCCCGTGAGAAGAAAACCGAGGAAGAACCTTTTGTAGTCAAGAAGCTAGAGGAACCATGATCATTCACTCTTCCTTGCACACTCGGTGGAATCACTTTTGATAATTGCCTGTGTGATCTCGGTACAGGCATCAATGTGATGAGTGTAGCCACGGCAGAACATCTCGGGTATAACGACTATACCGACTGCAAGAAGTCGTTAGCCCTGGCCGATGGAAGCGAAAGGAAGACGGTTGGAAAACTGGTAGACTTGCTTCTCATGATTGGCAATGTGATACTCCCAAGTGACTTCCTGGTAATTGAAATGGACCAGGACGTGAAGGAAACGCTTCTGTTGGAGAAACGCTTCTGCCGGTTGCATGTTTGATTGCAAGTATGGCATAGTAGAGCTGAGACTAACCGGGAGCTTGGTGATGCACTTCGACACCAAAGGGAGGAAGATCAAGGAGAAAGAGCATGTGTACTCTCTCATACTTAAGAAGACGATCGAGAAATCCGAGGACCCATCCTTGGAGATATGCTATGATGGCGAGAGCTCTGATGGTGTCTGCCTCAATGCAATGTTTAAAGAGCAACCCGTAGAGGTCCAAGAAGAACCAAGGGCAGTGATTGATGGGGTCTAAATAGTCATCCGAGATTGGAGGATTTCTTTGGGACTCGTCGAGTTTTGAATTTGTAGGACCCTAAGATGCAATTGCGCGGCGTGCGTTGTAGTACTTAGGATATCGAACCCCAGGGAGGAGGTCAACTGCAAAACAGAGAATCAGGGCAAGGAAAGACGCCGAGAATTGAGGGTTTTGGGGATTGTGTCACGGTTTTGCAGAAAAGAAAGAGTAATATCACATTTTAAATAAAAGAGGTTGTCAATAAACTCTATAACCAACGGGAAAAGGAAAATCAACGCAAAGGCTTGTAAAAGGGAATAAGGTGAGAAATGCAGAAAAAGTAAATATTGAAGTGCGTAAATCTCGATTGAAAAGCATATGGGGGAAACACGTTGGAGATCTTCTCGGGAAATCTATGAGGTTCTAACTAGAAATCAAACTCACAAAAGTTAAGCAAACGAGACTAGGCGATTTTCCCTAAACTTATTCACTGGTTTTAACGACCTAACTCTGACAAGCAAGATCGATCTATGGATGCCTATTTTGCAGTGACACTATCGTATCATGCGTCCTAAAAAAACACGCAATAAGATCGGGACGATAAACATTCACGACACCTTCTTGACCACGCATAAACGCCCCAGGAATGATGCGCTCTATCCTACTCGGTATGGATCCGAGATTCAGGACGTTAGCCGCTCTCTAAATCCTTCGATCATACTCTAGTTCATGATGCTAGACTCATGCAATAAGAACAAGTATTGTAAGAAAGAAAACCATAATCTACGGCCTAAACGATTGGTTTAAAAACAGTTAATGAAATTCCCCATAGATCCCCTTATAGAACACCCAACGAAAGTAAACTACTCAGACATAAAAGAAGAAGTATAAATAGTGATTGATGAATGCATGCTTGTATAAATCAATGAAAAGTAACAAAGTTTTCGGTCATAAGTCGATCTCCCACAAAGAACGAGAGAGAAAAAGATATGTGGCTATCGGAACCAAAACAATGAACAGTGAAAAGAAAACTTTGAACTCTCTTAAAAAAAACCTAAACAACGAGTATATATAGGCCTTCAAGTCCCCTTGGTCGTCAATTAGGTCTTGACTTGCATAAGACGGCTGTGCGTTTAAGTTGGGGTTTAAATGGGCTCAGAAACTGCCAAGTGGCGTGGCCGCGCGAGCGACTGGCCGTGGCACGGCCGTTGGTCTTCTGGTGAGGCCTTGGCGCGGCCAGCCTCGCCTTCTAGGTGCTTGACGGACCTTCTTGCTTCTTCCATAACTTGAGATCCAACCGTGAGATTGTTCTCAAACCACTTCGAGGTGAAAGACAGCTGATAAGGCTACCTTGTCTCCAAATATGAGCTTGATCTTGTGGTGGGAAGGCCTTCATTTTGATGTTGAACTTCTGTTCTCGAGCACTGTTCCCGGAATTGTCAATTTTGCTCCAAAATATGTGTCTTTTGCTAAGATTACCTGAAAAGAGTCTTGAACAACTAAATACTCAAAATCTAGTGTTTATGCAGTAAAAACTTAGTGAAATGCTTATTAAAGCACTCACTTATGATAGTAAAAATGGGTAAAATATGCATGTTATTAGTGATCATGTGCAAAAAGTCCAATGAACAAGGACCTACCCTCGGTGATCTTCTGGTAGGTATGACTCTCAAACTTGTGTTCTCTGTTGTTGGTGAGGTGATATACAAGCCGAGATGCAAGGGAAAGACTAGACCCCTTGCTTACCTTTAGGTGATGAACAACACCAATTTGACCAATCAAAAGGGTACTAGGGCAAGCAAAGAGGGAGTCTCCCATGTGTCTTTGGCTAATTTTCATCTCTGTGATCAAGGAAAGTGTGGATCCTCCCATATGATCAAGGGGTGTTCATTTGCCCCTTTCACACTAAAAAAGAAACAAGGAAAATCAAGCTAAGTGACTAAAAAAAAGCTTTCTTGGGAGGCACGCCAAGCTTATCATTGTACATATTAATGATTTTTCTAGTTTAGTTAATGTTTTCAGGTACCTAAGGGAGACAAGGTGGGCAGTTTATGCAAAAGAAACCGTTTTAAGGATTGTCTGGCATAGCATCGGGGTGATATAATGGTTTAATACCGTAGTGACACCCAAGACATTCCATGTCGATCATGCACAATGGTGTGTAGCCGATATGGAACGAAGTTCAAGCCAGACAATCTTTATCGGGTCTCAATATCGGGCAAACAAGCCGAAATCTAAACTTTGGTCAGCCATATCGGGACCAAGTCGATGTGGTCAACCAGTTAATTGGGGTTTTCTCTTGGCCAATCCGAGAAAAGCGCCTTTTCCATGGCCCACTTTTCTGGATAAGACAAGGATACCTGGATGGGGTTAGCCGACATCTATTCCCCAAACCAAGAAACCCTAGTAGACCCCCCCCTCTCTCTTTGTTTTATCTTTAAAAGCCATCCTTTTCACCTCTTTCTCTTTCACTCTCTCCATCGCTTTCAAACCCATAAATTCTTGCTTTTACAACTCTTTCATTTTGAAGCCTTGTGTGAATTGTTACATCTCTTTTCAACTGTTTTAATCAATATCGTGCTAGGTAACTATTTCCTTTTCCTCGATATCGTTTTATTTCAATTATAGATTAATGATTTGTAAAATATTGTTTGCACAATTAGCCTTGATTCGAAAGCCTTGGTTTTGAAAGTAGATGGAGAGATTTTGGTTGAAGAATTTTTGCATAGATATCTAGGATTTTTTGTGGAAGTTTTCTAGGTTTTGACACTTCTTTTTGTGAGATAGCTTCATGTCTATACTCTTTTGATATGTCAAAACCTTTGAATTTTCCTTGTTCAGCCTTGTTGAATATGCATTGTTCGATAAAATGCTTGGATCTGTGATAATTTGCTTATTGAAAAATCCTTGCATTTCACGATTCAAGCTCATCTCGGTCTAATATGGAATTACTTGTGCTTGCTTGAGTTTCTCTCTAGTCATGAATAGAGATGCTTAGGTTTAAACATACATGCAAGAGACTTACTGTTTCGTTATTTCTACTTTGTACTTACACACTCTTGAGTGTTTTTGATTGATAGGTACAATGGTGGAAGCAACAAGAAGTGGTGCTGTCCTTGGGAGATCCATAGATCACCAAAAAGAGAAGAGAGATTGAAAGAAACCGGTGGGGATTTCAAGCCGAGTTGTCATGGTTCGGTCACCAACAAGGACATTGGAGAGAACAAGTACAAGCTCCAAACCCACACTGGCCGAAATTCTTGCAGCCTTCAAGCGAATGGAGTTCAAGGCCACTCGCTACCCCCATGAGGAGACCATGGTCGAGATGGGTATCTATGAGGATTGCCAAATTCTTTTTAACGTCATGGGTCTAAGGCGTTTTATGGAGAATGCCTATGCCTCACACGATGAGGCTACCTTCTAGTTCATGGCCTCACTCGAGGTGACCTTTTACGCCTTTGGAGAGGAGACTCCCGAGGAAGATAGAGATGGATACATCTGTTTTAAGTACGGAAACGAGATAAACCGGATGTCATTTTGGGAACTCGAGTCAATATTCGGGTTCAACCAAGGCGATATGCGTGAAATGGCACTCGGTATTGAAAGGGAGGAGTTGGAAGCGCTATGGGGTCATATCGGTGTAGGCTCGTATAAGCCAGGAGTGAACAAGAGCACTAAGATTAGGCATCCTTCCTTGTGGTATGTGCAAAGAGCTATTGCACATACATTCTTTGCAAGAAAGGAGTATGGAGCTGTGCTGACCAATGAGCTGGAGATCATGGATGACAATCTAGTGGAGATCATCCAAGAGACCCGAAACCGGACAGAGATGAGAGGAAGCAGGAGGAGCACCGACTTGATCACGATATTGCTCAAGCAGCTCATCCACTACAAGCCGTGGATGATTAGGCATCATGCCTTGAGGTATGTGGTTATTGACTTCGGCTGATCTTCATCGGGGTCAGACCGTGGCCCTTGTCGAGGTTCAGCCTTTTTGCTTCCTATATCGGGATGGGAACCGTTGTGGCTGCCTGATCGTCTGAGGGAAAACATCTTTCTTGTTTCTCTTTTGGCCAAATGACTTGTGGGTTATTTCTTAACCTCCTCTGGTTAACCTCAACTCCTTAAACACTTAATAAAGACTATAAACATGCACAAATGACTAGAAATCTGTTCTAATACACGCTAATCTTAAGATGTATGCAAACGGGGTTGAAACAAAAGAAAATATACACAAATGGGTTCTAAACTATCATGAATTTATACGTGAAATCATGCAATATGCAGAGGTTTTATTGTTTAGAGGTAAAACTTGAAGTTGAAATTTACCCTGCATCATCAGGTCGAACGGTTGGTTAATCCAAACTTCCTGGAGCCACCTGAGAGACCAGCCGTTCGACCCAATGCATTTTGGTTCAATCGAACGGAGCTTCTAGAAGCATTAAAAACATTCATTTTCTAATCAACTTTCGCCAAATTTTTTTGTAGTTTGCCCTATCTGATATCTACGCCTATAAAACACACATAGAGGCCACACAATACAGAGAGAGAGAGAAACTTAACAAACATTCAACTACAACCACCAAAAGTTTCATAGATTCATTGTTTTGTTAGGTTTTCTTTTATTTTTTTCAAGGGAGACGATTTCATCTTTGTATCTCGATATAGAGAAGTTTTCTAAACTCGTTTAACTTATGCAAACTACTGTTCTTAATGCCATGATTTCGTTTCATATGTGAGAGTAATCGTTTGTTGGGTTTAAGAGATTTCAAAGGGGATTTCAAAGAGGGTTCATCATGGCTAGACAAATTAGATTGAATGATTTAGGTTTAAGAGTTTAGTAGGAGTTCTTTGTCAATGTTGTTATTACTATTCCAATCCGTTCCATGCTTGCTTTCAAATTTACAATCTATAAGGAGGATCATATTACCTCAAGACTGTTAAAACCACTCAAACAACTGCATCAGCCCATCATATACATATGATATATATTATCTAAACTATAAACATAGATAAAAGTTCTAAAACTAATTTCTGATTACTTTTTCGATTTATTTCTGATTTTTTAAAAAAATCGCTAGATCTTTACAGAGCATCCAATTCACGTATAACGTGTTTCCAAAAAGGATACAAAATCGATATTTATTCGAAACATAAATTTTATATATAGATTTTAACAAAATTTTAGGGAGACCTAAGCGAATTTTGGTTCAAAATAAGGAGCTTAAATCAAAGTGGATTCAATACGATCAATAAATAAATAACTAAACATCGAAAGTCTAAGTGATAAAATAACTTAATCGATCCAAGCAAATACGAAAAAGCCAAAACAATAATAATAATAAAAATATTAATAAAGTAATAATATAAGAAGAGAGAGTCCGGGAAAGAAGAGTAGACAAAGAGACCTCCGTCCCGGCAAAGACGGGCTGTAACCTTCTTTTCCTACTACATTGGCCCCACCGCCCACATGCATCCATGTTCTCTTTTTTCTCGTCCCAACATTTTCTTTAGATTTCTTCTATAATTTCACATTCTTTACGGCTAAACCTTAATATCAATTACTTATAACAAAATTTTGTATATAAAGTTAGAAAATGTTTTCAACTAGGACGTACAGCCTAATTTATACTAGTATACTACTAATGTTATCGATGTGCCATAATCCAGCTAAAAGGTTCGGGACCCAAAAAATAACTAAAAGGTAGGAAATCCAAATCCGAACTGCAGTGTATGTAAAAGTTAAACACAAGACAAAAATTTTAAACTAATTTTCAGAACATTTATTCTTAGAAGGTAAATGTAAAGAATAAAAGAAAGAAATATTTTAGTAAAAAAAAGAATAAAAGAAAGAGAGTGAAAACAAATATCACATTTAATGGAGAGAACAAAATATTTTATTAAAATAAATTATTATATAATATTACTATATAAGAAATCTATGACCATTTTTCGCAAAAAAAAAGAAATCTATGACCATTCAAACTAAATAGAAGAGTTAAATCTGTAATTTTGATATTAAAAATCTAAATTAAAATAATGCGGTCATGTTTTCTCATGACTATAATTTTATAAGTACCAGTTGACCAAAAAAAAACTATGCAACCTACATTATTATAATTTTATTTCAGCATGTATATATATGTATGATGTATCCGATTCATTACTTGTATCAAGGAAAAGTTCTATTTCTAAAAATGGATCGAATTTTGACCAAACTATATATGTCCTGATATTGCCATCTGCAAAATGAGTGACAAGTCCGGAAACAAAATCATAAAATCAATTTGACAAAACAAGACAAACTGGAAAATTCAATATTTACATAATTACTTCTCAAATGTAAAAAAATATTTATATTGTTTAACAAATTTCAAAATATGAGAGCATAACAAAAGAATTAGGACTTGCTCACAGTGCATATCCAAATGCAATAAAAAAAATTATTAAATGAATATTAAATAACTTATTAATGTTACAGAAAATAAAAAATAGGGAGAGGCCAATATTCTCCTCGGGATTGGTGTGATAAAAGAATGACCCTTCTCTTCCCTTGTCCCTATAAATATCTTACCCTCGATCTCTTTCTTCCTCACAATTTCAACTTCTCTCTTTCTCTCCTCTAATTACCATTTTGCCAGCACTTTCTTCTTCCACAGTTAGGGTTTCGTCTACTCTACATGACCCTCTCTGTATTCTTCCACAGCTTTCTTGAACTGCAACTTTTTCCAAATGTTGTTTTCTTATATAAATCTCTTTGCATAAAATAGTATTTAATTTGCATATATTCGGTTGATTTGCGGTTCAATAAAGCTGTGGGAAGATACAGAAAGAGTCAAATGATTTTCTAAATTTCCCTTAAATTCATAATCCGAATTCCCTATTTTCATGTTCTGTGATATCCCTCTATTCATAAGTTCCTACATATTCCAGATCTTCAATTTACCTGTTGTTTTGCCTATCTTCAAGATATATGAATTCATTCTTGATTGATTTTGTTAATTTGATTGAGCACACAAAAACCCTAACTTCTTTCTACCTTGATCCGATCGGTGTTTATACATATATTTAATATCATTAAATATGATATTTATCAATACATCGAATGGGATTCATAACTCTCGTCTAGCTAATAGTATTGGTATGGGAGATTCTGTTTGTTGTCTGACGGAAATGGTTTAGATCGATGACCTGTAAATCTAGCAAGAGTAAATATTTATTTTATAACGATGAAATTATTTATTCTCTAATAATATAGTGAATGATTGATGGATCTCTATCTTTTGATTTGCTTGAGCAAATTGAGTCCATCGGTCAAGGTCATATATTTTTCATAAGATTGCTAACTACAGAACATTAGTTAGCAATTTTTGTTTGATTGATGAGCTAATAATGCGTTGATGGACCACTTTGAGTATTGATAATGTAGAGGAAGTAGTGGCAAAGTAGTTTCTTGGTTCTGTACACATTATTTGGAATGCCTTCTTAATTCTTATTAATTAATTTTGAGATAATGTGGACTTAATCAACCCTAACCACTTAAAAGAAAACGTACAATTTTACTATGGATTTGGTAAATTATACCTTTGAATCTTGTGTCCATATTTTAACTAAATTAACATTATCCAATTAAAAAAAATATCAAATTTATTATAAAAAAATTATTTTAAAAACAAAACATATCAAAAAATCAAAAACACCATAACTAAAAACAATTTATCTTAAATTTTTGGGAAAACAGAAAAATAAATATTTTTTTTCATGTTCTACAAATTTTAGAAAATCATATATGTTCTACGAAAGTTTAAAAAACATATTTTGCACTTTATATTATTTTTTTCATATATGTTTTAAGAAGTTTAGAATACGTGTATTTTGTTCTTTATACTTGTAAAACTACGAGTAGAGTTAATGATTCATATTCTCAATAGATCGAACAAAACCAAATATGTGAGTTTCGAAAGGTACAACATATTTAGGTGTTTCAATTATCTGTTTTCCGTTAAAAATAAAATACTTCACTAATCCATAGAACTATAGAAAGTAAATTGAATGGTACTCATTAGATGAATTAGTAAAATATAAATAAACCTGAATTCATAGACGATGATAGAAGACTAATTTCGTTTCTCTTATTCTTCTTCAATATAATAAAGGAACAATTTATAAAAAAACATTTGTTAGTATTTCAATATATTTATATCGGAAAACTGAATAATTTCAGAACAATTTCAATAGTTTTTTTAAAAAAATGTACAACCATAGACATCGTCAGTTCACCACATATAATATGTCATCAACTACCAGTATAGCTTAAATAGTAACTCATTGAATTACAAAACATATTTTTGTAATTCGAGTTTAAGTGAGCTTCTGAGTAAGATGGTTTATCATTTCGACACCTCTAATTTTAGTGGGTGGCTGCAATGGTTAATCCAACCATCATCTCATTTTCTCTAGATTGAAAGAAATAATACTTAAGTCGAAAAATAAAATTATCAGAAAATATATTCAAAAATAATGGATAGGCTCCGTAATTACGTGATATGATGTCTTACTGTCGGCATCTAATCCAGCACACACTAAATCATTTTTCTTTATAACGAAACGATCTTCTTTATTTTGTTTACATACATATATTTCTATTTTCTTCTTGGTCATATTTGTTTACTTTGAAGTGTTTGGACGCGTTGATCAAACAAAAAAAAAGTGTTTGGACGCTTACTGTTATGTCTTTATTGCTCACCATGTTGTTCTTTATATGTTTAGTGGTATATGCTTTACTTTTATTCTTTACTCAAATCGTTTGTCTTATTTTCTTCCAATTTTATCACTTGAAAAGTAAATCATATGCTTTGGAAAGGATATTTTTATTGGATTCCACTCAGCTAAGTCAATAATTAAAGGTGAAGTCATGTATGTAATTAATGGGTGATTTTAATAATTAAAGGTCAAGTCATATATGTAATTAATTATGTAAAGAGTAATAAATAATTCAAAATTAAGTAATTGTTTTTATTTACAAAAGTAATTTTCTTATTGCATGTTTGACAAAAGTAACTTATATTGATAGTAAATTTACAATTCTCTCGCTTATGATCAAACAAAAAACGTTCGCCATAATAACGGTTTTAACCCCCGAAAATCTGCTTACGAAGTCTACTGGTTGTAGACTTCTTTACTTCGTTTAAACAAGTCTTCTCTATAATTATTTTTAAAATTTTAATTATAAAAATCATAAAAAATAATTTGATAATAAATTTGTATACATAAACAAAACATATACATTTTTCATCTATAAAAAACAAATTTTCATACAAATGAATCAATTTAAATCAACAAAGACAGATTATGTTATAAACCAATACAACCCTATGAAGTCTTCTAATAAAGTCTACTAAATAACTAAATTTTAATTTTTAATTATAAAAATTATAAAAAATATTTTGATAAAAAATTACATACATAAATGATAGCTAGCTTTTTAAGCATTTTTATCAACCCTAAAGCATAGTCATGACATTGCAATACTTCAGGTTATCAATCCAATTCGGGTTGTGAAAGATACCAAGAATACATGAGCCCATAGTAAATCTAAACAGATTCGGGTTAAATGGAGATACAAATCAAAATAAACTACTTGGGACTACTAAATAACTGTAAAAACTATTTTAAAATCCCGACTAGGATGCTAACTAACTAGCGGAAGACTTCTAGGAATTTAAATGAGAAAACTACTGGTTTTATAAAATCAAAAGCTAAGACCAAACAAACTAGACAATTTCTAGGAATCAAAGACGAATTTTAAAAACTATGAAATGAAATCTAATGACCCTAAAACTATTACTAGACTACTAAATGAGACTCTAGGGGATTTCTAAAATACTAAAACAAGAAAGAACGAAACTTTATGAATTTAGACACCCTAATGAAAGCAATAAGCTAAAAAGACTATTTTTAAGAAATTAAAACAAAAGATTCAAACTTTAGAGCTAAGAAATGATGATTCTAAGTTTTCAGAGGCTAAAGATGGATTCGAGGTTGGGGATCATGCTCAAAGAGGTTCAAGATTTAAACTTTGGGTTTTGAAAACATAGATCTACACATTTTGTGCTTTCTCTAAGCCTTGAGAAGCTAAGGCTAGATTCATCTATGCCGTTTGGAATGAATCCTTTCCTCACCTTTTCCTCCTAACCCATGGTTCGTGGTGGAAAGAAATGATGAAGAGTTTGAAGCATAGATCTCAAAAGATGGCCTAGCTAGCTCCCTAAACATCCATGGCGTTTGGGAAAAGATGAGCTAGCCTCTTGGATTTGGATTTAAAGGATCTCCTAAATCTTTTTCGGACAAAGAAATCCTTGAGATCTAAGAGGTCTTTTTCAAGATCCTCTGAGATTTAAATGCCCAAATCCAAGAAGAGAATGAGTTAAGAGCAAGAAAGACCAAAGCTTAAACCCTTAAACACTCCTTAATCACCCCAACCTAAAACCCTCGGTGGATTACTCACTAAGCATGATTAAAGCACATGAAAACATAGAGGAAGAAAAGCTAAACATGATTAAGCGACTAAGCAAAAGAAACTAAGACAAGTACTTAGATTAAAGAAAGATTAAGGTTTTACATAAACAAGAAAAGCTTAAAAACTAACAATGGTGGTTTTGCTCAAAGAAAGAATAGACAAAACGTAAATTTTCGGATCCCTTTGCCAAAAATAGGTCAAGGACCCTTTATACCAAAAAGGAAATGGTCCCCTCATCAAACTCCAAAACGTGAGCTGTCCGGATAAGGTTAGAGATCGATCCCAGTCGTCGATCTCGTCCTCGATCTCATGTGTAGAACGCCCTCCCTTGCTCGATCGTCGGGTCGTTCCATTCGGGCAGATCGAGTACTCCTGTCGATCCTTGGATGATCGAGTCTTGACCTCGATCTAGCTCTCGTTCTTCTTCCGCGTCAGT
The DNA here is from genome assembly GCA_020283515.1 of Alliaria petiolata. Taxonomy (NCBI): domain Eukaryota; kingdom Viridiplantae; phylum Streptophyta; class Magnoliopsida; order Brassicales; family Brassicaceae; genus Alliaria; species Alliaria petiolata. Next base: position 44,574,625 of record JAHZTW010000002.1, on the reverse strand, counting down.
GCCCGCGTTCGATCATCTTGGTCAATCTCTGAGCTCGATCTTAATCCTTGGAACGACTCAATGCCTCGATCTTGTGGTCGATCTCTTCTAGATCGACCTGCCTAGCTCGATCTCCGTCTCGATCTCGGTTCCTTTGCTTCATGGCCGAGTCTTCCCAAGTGTCCATAGGCTCCTTTTTGATCCTTAGCATGTCCGCGCACCCTCCATAGCTCCAGTGTATCCAAAACAACCTGAATATGATGCAAGAATGCAAGAAATATGCAAATGCTAATGCAAAGTGCCTTAGGACCTAAAATGAGATAAAAGCTACAATTTCTCTAAGTATGAATGCAATATGAATGCAATTATGTCCTAAATGCAAGCTAAATGTATGAAATATATGAGTATATCAATAAAAAAAATATAGACAATTGGCATCTATAAAAAATAAAATTTCATGAAAATGAATCAATTTATAAGTTTCATGAGTATACAGTTTAAAAGGGTTTGGGTTTGAGGTTTAAATTTTAGGGTATAAGAGAGTGGTTGTTAGGGAAATGTGTCAAATTCTATGAATCATAGTTTATGGTTCTGTTAATGATTAGCGTTCATATTTTTGTTATTTTAACTCTAAATTTTGAATATGCTAACAAAATTAATGTATCATATAATTTTTAACCTAAAACATTCGATTTAGGGTTTAATGTTAAGGAGACTTCATCTGGAGACTTTGTTTGTAGACTTCAAAAAGAAGTCTGAAATTCAAATTAAACCTAGCGGGAAATCGAATTTTTTTACTAAATGGACGGGAACCGGATATGGAGACTTCTTCAGTAGACTTCATTTGTATACTTCAAAAGAAGTCTATTTAATCGAAATTTTGAACTATTCTACAAAATTTACCCTTATATATAAAGAGAGTTTAATATAATTGTATTAAAAAGAAATTTTGTCTCTCTCTCTAAAACGGCGCCTCCCTCTACTCTCCTTCCTCTCTCGCCGTGAACCTCCTCTCATTCCTCTCTCGCCGTCAATCTCATATTTGTTTTCCTCTTGCTTTTGTGTTCATACTTTTCAGTATGTGGATCTACTTTTCTTTGTCCGTATTTATCTCGTCTTCATCTTTTCGAATTTTATAATATCCAGATCTGACTTTCAACATTTCCCTTTTCTTATGGTTGCAGATATGTGTCTATAGTAATTATTTTGTAATGCTTTATTGTTTAATTGTACACAGGAATGGGGCAATTCAGCTACAGTCAACCTTCAAGTGATTCTACAAGGTTATTGAGTAACGGAGAACCATAAGGGAGCTCTACTCCTCTAGGTCGATCTATAGATTTTGGAAATTCTAACAGATGCTACTGCGGTTTGCTTTCGGTGATGAAATAAATGGACAGTATAGACGAGTATCTGGGTATGATGTTCTTTGGATGCAAGGATTATATGGTAAGTAGACTGTTTTTATGTTTTTGTTGTTATTTGATTATATTTGAAAACGAAAACTAAATGTACGTTTTCTGTTGTTCTTGTATAGTATTGTCCCCACCATCTAGTCAAGAGGTGGCATGAGGCTATGATGGAGGAATGTCAAGGGATACAATGTCCCCTGGTGATGAGGACATCAAGTCATCATCAGCCAAGGAGCATGGAAGCAGGAGTCATGAGGAGGAGAGCATGCATGAAGTTGAGGAGGGCTAGGGAGTAATGCGAGCTGAGTTTAGCTCAAATGGAGACCAAAACAAAATATTCCAACTCAACCGAATCTTGGAGAGTATACTCAAGTCATCTACAGTGCCCAACGAAGAAGAATCAGCTAAAAAGGAGTTCATATGAAGAAGATATTAAAGATACAATTTGGAAACTCTTCAATGGACCCGAGGGAGATATACGACTATTAATCAAATCATTCTGGCCAAACCCAGACGAACCAAGCAACAAATCCAATTGTTTTGAATTCTAAAGTCATCATAGGCCCACAGAGAATTGAACTTTTGACCAAATTCATTTTGGTTTAAGAGTTATTAATTTTAAAAATCAGGTGAACCGAAGCTTTCCCGATTTGGACATAGGAGCGCTAATTAGAGGATTCCGACCAAAACAGAAGGAATTAAGCTATGAACCGACTTGTTATGGAATTTGGACTCAACCAGAAAGCTCGTCGAATTGGATTCACAGCAAAATCGGTTCATACGTGAAAGTTATTAACCTTCTAATTCATAGTGATCTCGACTTTCCTTATTTGGAAGCATTCACACTTGGGCTATTAAAACACCAACGGCTCCTTCCCTGTCAAATCTGTAGCGTTTTGAGACTTGCTACAATGCACCTAGACGTCCCAAGACACCACTCCTTCACGCCCAAGCTGTCAAGACTCAAGATTACCAAGACTTTCCCCATTTCGGCCAAAGACCCCCAATTAAGTCTAACGGCTCTTTTTATTTATTGTGCACGATTTCTTTACTAGTTTTTAGACTATATAAATCTCAGTTGACCCTTTGTACAAATCGCTTTCAATCATCTAAGAAATATAAAGTTTGTTCTTCTTTTTATTCAAAGAGTTCTTTGTTTAAATTGTTGTCTTTAAGTTTCATTTGAGAGATTCATTTCATATTTGAGATTATAGGATTGTGATTGTTTGTGTGATTCAAATAAGTCTAGTTCTCTAAAGATTGAGAGAGTCAATCAAACCCACAGATTGAGAGAGTCAATCAAAGTTCCACCGCCATCTCTATCATCATTCACCATTTTCGCACAAGCTTTGCCACTTTGATCTCTGGTTATTCATATGATTTGAGGAGTGATTCCCAATCTTATATCATCTGGTATCACCCATTAGGTTGTATCCTTTCAACATCTACCTTTAATTTTCTGATTTTGTTTCTTATGTTTTGATTTTTATAAACCAAAAATCATAAATTTTGTTCTTGTTTTAAAATGTTTCATTTGTTACATTCATGTAATTTGCTTCGTCATTTCAAAAAAAAAAAAATACTTTCATCTCTGGTTCGGTCATTCACGATTAGCTATTGTCATTACAACCATTCATCATAAATTTTGTTCTTGTTTTAAGTTGTTTCATTTGTTACATTCTTGTAATTTGCTTTGTCATTTCAAAATCGGTCATTCACGATTAGCTATTGTCATTACAACTGTCATTACAACCATTCATTTGCTCATTCACAGTTGCATAAAACTTTTCGTTTGATTTGCATCACCGGTTTACATGGATTTGGACTACATGAAAGAAATTACGGATGAGATTATCGAAAGATCTCCGCTCACCACTGACTTGGTTGACGAGATCTCCCGGATCGAAGATTTTGATTTGGTGTTGGGGACTGGATTAGGTAATAAAAATCATTGGTTCCCAACGTTTAAACGACTTTTTATTACGGTAATCAATTGATACCTACAAGCGATGGCAAAATCAATGGAGATATTTGGAAGGCGAAATCAATTTGAGTTCTCTAATGATAAATTGGAATCTTATTTAGACTAGAGTTTGGGCTTCTCAGATACTATGCGGTTTTAACAACGATTAAGGTAAATAGATTTCCTCAGATCACAAATGGATTTCAATTTAGAAATCACCACATATGACGGATCAATTCAAGGTCTGTGATCAGGATATTAATTACGGACTGTATGGGTGGCAATGGGATTCACAATCGAGTATAAGTAGGGAAACGAATGGGGAATATAGCTCATATTATATTCACCATTGTCTTGTATTTTCTCTTTCTTGATTATTTTACTTGCATTTCTCTCTTTCTCTTATTTTGGTGCGAACAATGTCTCAATCTCTCAGAATCAACTCCAATGGTTCAGACAAGGGAAATGAGACACTTAACCCTCAGTATGAATCCTTCCATTCAAGATATGAATTCTATCATCTACATGTTGCCTCGGATTTGAAAGATGGAGGAGAGGGTAGCAGGTGCAGACTTAAGGTTAGGACGTTTTCAATTCGATTTTGATGTCGAGGAGGATATCATTGAAGTTTTGAAGATGGAGCCATATCATTTTGACTACTGGATGGTGTCATTGGTTCGATGGCAACCGGTGATGGATCCTAACTATCCATCATCATTGGCTTTTTGGGTGCGGATGATGGGCATTCCACTTCACTTCTGGGCGGAGCCAACATTCAAAACCATTGGTCAGGCCATCGGTGAGGTTCAAGCTGTGGATTTGGACAGGCGAAGAGTGCAAATCTGTTTGGATGGTTTCAAGCCATTAATATTTGAAACTACTGTCGAATTTCATAGTGGCGATGAAACGATGGTGGTGCTTCGGTATGAGAGACTCTTTGGATTCTGTCTTGAGTGCTTCAGTTTGTGTCACGATATCACTAAATGCCCTTCCTTGTATCCTAGAAGAGAAGGGCGTGGTGAAACTCAGCACAAAGAGGGGAAACCGGATGGCGGTGCAATGAGTTACAAGGAAGCGGTGGTGAAAGGAGCCACTGGAACAAATGAGGATGGGAAGGTGAATTCCGATGGAAAACTGGTAGAGCAAACAAAAGGCAAAGGGAAAATGGTGGATTCGCGAGAGGAGAGGAGGTCCAAACAGAATGGTGGAGGCAAAGAACGATATGGTGGTGAGGGATCGTCAACGTTTCGGAAGCCACCGGGTTACTTACCGCCCAAAGAGATGAGGAAAAGGTATGGGGGAGCAACGCGCGGGATTCATAATGCTCTTGAGGAGCAGGAATACGCTCATGAGGCACAACGAGAGAAACTCTCGACAAAGGTGAAGGAAAATGGTGCCACTACTCAAACTAGCCCAAGTCAACATTCTGCAAAAAAGGTTCGTAAGAAGCTTACTTTTGAGAAACCGATACTGGGCATGGATGATCTGGGTAATCAGATGGACATGATTGTGATGACTGATCTGCAGAACCAGTGGAGAATGATGTTAATTTAGATCTTATCAATGAGTGTGAGCTTGATGTTGGGTATGTGAGTGCTAAAATACAGGATCCCGATGGATTTGTTATGGATTTAGCGGACGTCATGCGTACTTTTGGTGATACCAGGGACATTTCTGAAGGTCTGGAAGATGACGATAGAGAGGTCTTAATGGAAGGGGCCGGGACTGAGGGGGAAACTTTGGTCATGGGCATTGCTGAGAATGAGAATTTGGTGTTAGGAAATGTACCCCCACCAATGTTGGCCAATGAGAAGGAAGAAATAAATGGCAATCAAGTGCCGTTATAAAAAGCAGGAGCTAGAAAGAAGTTATTTAGACTAATGGGTGGCTGATATGCCTGCAATTTACATCTTATTTCTCATGCATTACATGCTAGTTAGGATCTCATTCATGCACTTTTGTCTTAGTTTTTGTGTTATTTCCATTCATGTTAGGTCTAGGATGCATTAGGTTAGGATTTTGCATATTATTGCATGTTTGGAGTGTTTTCTCAGGTACTAAGGTGTGTGGAGGTTATTCAAAGAAGAACGTCCAAAGAGAGATCAAGAAGGAGGAGATAGACGTATTCCCACACAATATCAGACATGGATCACGGCTCCTTAGTTGATACGGGCAAGTGCATGGGCGAACCTCGATGTGTAGCAGCGACTTGATCCCGACGAAGGCATCCAGAGTGAAGATCCAACAAGGTGTTCCTCGAGAACGGATATCAGATCAAGGCATCAGCATTAACCCCATATTGGCAGCAGGCAACAGACTTCACAACGGCACGACCCCTTGATGTGGACATCCTAACCGAGCCAGACTTGACTGAACCACAACTCCAAGATACACAAGAAGTGGAGCTGCCAACCACGCATGATGGAGTTATAACCAGACAGCGAGCTAGAGCCTTACAATACAAGTATGATCAAGCTATTGCAAAAGTCATTCTAGAAGCTGATCAAGAGAAGCCAGAAGAGACTCATTGGACCGGACTTTGTGAAGCCATACAAGGAACCAACACTCCAAGTCCAAAGAAGCTGAGCGAATGGCCCATGATATCAAGACAAGCCCAAGCTAATCTCTTCACGGTTTCAATACAAGAACCAGGAGCTTAAACATGGTCTACATTCATCCAGCTATGAGTCAAAACCGTGTCTAGTATCTAAGGTAAGTCTTTGAATTCATTTCAATATGGTTTTGACTAATGATTTTCATGGTTTCTTTCTTTGTTTAATTTCTGCACCAGAATAGCTTTTGTTTTAATGCACTTTTGTATTTTTATTTTACACTTTTGTATTTTTATTTTGCATTTTACCTAAGCTGAAGAACTATATATAAGGTTCCCCTGCAGCCTTGTAATCTTTTCACCCTTGATTTTTAATAAAATTGGCAGTTCTTCTAAACCTTAAGATTTTTGGCAAAATCTGTTCTTCTCTAGCAAAGTGAGACCAGCACCTCCTTGGCTTGAGATTTCGTGTTGTATCACAAGTATTCCATAACTTGTGTGGTGCACTTTGATTCCCCCTGGTTCCATTCATCAGATCCATCCTCCATTGATTCAAAGGCTTCGAGTTTCTCAGCCCTTGTATCGCCCTCATCCATCCTCATAAGTTCTGTCTAGTTAAGCTTCGAGTTTCTCAGCTATACTAGATTAGACTTGGCGTCAGATCCATAAGCTTGAGTCTGGAGATCATATAAGAGGAGGTGAAAACCAAATCTTATATCACCCCTAAACCAGTCCCCGATATGGAGGTTACCCGAATAACACAAGGACTTATCATTTCGGCTTGCTTCCACGACATGAAGCCGATCGCTACAGTCCAAGAAAGTACCCATTTCGGGAAAGTTGTCCCAATATGTAGGGTTTTTCCTCTTTGGTGTATAAATACACATTGTCCCCCGAGCTTATCTCTCTCTCTCTCATTCCAATTTTACATTTTCAGCTTTCTTTGTAACCGAAACTCTTTGCTATCTCCATTAAAGCTTTGTTTTAAAGCTTGAACCTTTTATGTTATTTTGAAAGCTTCTTTCTTTTCTTGTTTTTGCAAGCTATGATTAACCTTTTCATCCTTATGGATCTTGAGGTTCCTCTAGTGGCGTGTGAGTAGTCGTTTTAAGGGTTTTGATGGGTTAAAAGAACCAAGGGACCCTCGGATTTACATTTCTTACTTACCTAGAACATAAATTTTGATTCTTTATTGTTTATTGTTCTCAATGCTTAGTCTAGTCTGATCATCTAGTCTAAGAACTATAGGCGGCTTGACATGAACACCACGTGCTTGCTTAGCCAAAACCATCAACAAGAGTTTGATCTTTCCTAGCTTAAGACATTAGTTGTCTAGGAGATCTTATGGTTCAATAGGGACGATTTAGCATGCTTGTTTCTTCTATTGTACGGCTATGCGAGAGCTAGTCTATGGCGATAGAGATTCAAAGAGGTTAGACCCAAACACCATGGGCTAAACATCTTGTGGATCCCTTTACCTAAGAATTACAATCAAAAGACCGAGTCTTAATGTGATCCAAAAGCTCAGCTTGTTAGGCAATCCGAGAGTTACCTAGTTCATAAAACCCATCATGATCCTTCTTTTATCTATAAAGCTTATCTCTTTCAACTTTTAAATCATTACTTCATGCCCAAATAGTCTAAAGTTCATAATTTTATGGTCTTGAGTGACACAAGATATAGTCTTTAGGCTTTTTCAGTAGTAAACTCTCAACCTTTAATCATTCAAAGTTTGACTTATTACACCGAAATTGCCGATCTGTCAACTAAACAACCTCAAATGGATTGATACCCCATACACTATACTACAACAGTCTAGTGGTGGATAATTGAACTCCATAACACTGTAAAAAGTGTTATCAGTGGCATCGGTGGTGGCTCTAAGCATATGGATACGGCAGCAACACCACATAAGAAAGTGACTATAAAATATGGGAACAAAAAACGGGATAAAGGGCTACAACAAACGCTAAGCGTGATGATCCAGCGGAGGGATCAGGTAATCATCAAACAGATGTTTAATGAGAGTTTTGAGTTGGAATTGTCATGTCTTGGTAATAGGTTCACAATAAGGTACCTTCGGGAGGTTTGGAGTAAATTTAAACCTGAGTTTCTATTTCTCACCGAAACCAAGCAATATTTTATTTTTTACAGAAATTTCAGGTTCATTTTGGTTATGATATGTTGTATATGGTTGATCCATGTGGACTCGCTCTTTTTTTTAAATAAAACATTTGATGTTCAAGTTTTATTTTCTAATAAACATATTATTGATATTGTGGCAACTTTTCAAGGAAAGACAATTTATTTATCGTATATTTACGGAGATCCAATCCTTAAATTTCGTGACCAAGTCTGGGAACAGTTAACGAGGATAGGCTTAATACGGACATAACCGTGGTTTTCAGTTGGAGACTTTAATGAAATAACGGGAAATCATGAAAAACAAGGAGGCACAATTTGACAGGCATCTTCGTTTGTAGCATTTAATACAATGATTAGTAATTGCGGATTATTGGATTTCCCAAGTCGTGGAAACACACTCTCATGGAAGGGACGGAGGAACGGATGTAATGTCTGATGTCGACTGGCATGAATTATTTCTCTATTCTTATCTGGAGTATTTACATATGACTAGGTCGGATCATAGACCAATAGTGGCGACTACTGAAACTAAAATACCAAAGAGACGCAGACAATTCTTGTTCGACAAACGATGGATAGGTCAAGAGGGTTTGATGGAATCAATCGAGCGAGGTTGGCACTCTGAGACGCCAGGTGCCTTTCCTAACTTGGTGGATAGAATTGGTAATTGCTAACATGAAATATCAAAATGGAGGCAACAAAATAAGCCTTGTGGAAAGTATAAAATAGAGGAACCTCAACGGGCACTAGAGGAAATACAAAACGACGATACTCGAATTCAGGAGGAACTCACTAAAGCAACACGGAAACTAAAAGAAGTATATCGTGATGAGGAGGAGTTTTGGCAGCAGAAGAGTAGAAATTTATGGTTTAAAAATGGGGATCTTAATTCAAAATTCTATCATGCAACGACGAAACAGCGGAGGACAATTAATCGACTAGTTGGTCTGCATAACAGCGAGGGTGTCTGGGTGGCGGGGAAAGATAAAATCAAAAAAGTTGAAGTGGATTATTTTGGTGAATTATTTAAGACCACCTCCCCGAAATACTTTGAGGAGGCACTGGATGAAATAAAATCGGAGTTCTCCGAGAGAGATATTGAAATATTAACAAAATTGCCGACATATGAGGAAGTCAAAGTGGCTCTTTTTATGATGCACCCGGAGAAGGATCCGAATGGAATGACAACTATGTTTTTCCAACGTTTGATAAGAGGATTTTTCCTTGTTCTTAAACAATTAGTCAAACCCTACTCATGTCATTGTAGTGTTTGAGGACCAATCCATATGGGTGTGATAGTGACAATAGGAATGCAAAAAACTTCTCAATCTAGGCTAACAATATGGTTTTGGAGTTTAACAAACAAAACAAAAGTAACTAAGACCTTGAGTAAGAAATCAACGCACTAATTAACTACTAAGCAAGATTATCAAATGACTAAAACGAATCCAGAGATGGGGTTATCAATCTAAGGTGTTCCAAGAACCAATCTTTGATGTCAATCAACCACAATATAAGCTAATCCCTAAGCTTAGAACTCAAAAGCAAGACTAATCCACTTTCATGGTACTAATCCCTTTATTAATCATCTTAATCAAGAACTAACTCTCATTTGTGAAAAGGAAGCTAACAAGCATTATGAAACAGTTCTAAAATGCTAATAAAAATCATAGACAATCACTTTCATGAGTTAGGAATGTAAATCACTTGTTTAGTTGGTTGGGGAATTTCAACAAACACCTTGTGGGTGGAAAATTCACTAAGGCCTAGTTTTAGCTTGATCATGGCTAAACTAGCATTTAGAACACAAAACAAGGAGGAAAATGAAAGAATCTAATCCTAGGCATCAAGATCAATCCATGAAACACCCTAAATCTGACCCATTCTTAGATCCTAATGAAACTACTCACTAATCATGATTAGACCCCCAAATCCTATGAAAGAGATGAAGATAAACATGATTAGAGAGATATAGATGAAATATTAAGAAAGATAAACACTAAATTGCATAAAATTAATGAAATGTCTTACAAAATAACTTAAAAACCAAAGAGGAAGGTTTTCTAAGGAAGAACAAAAGATTAAAAGATACTTAAGAAAAATTAGATCATTTCCTGTTTATAGTGAACAGTTGATGCGGTGGGGTTTGTTACTTCAAGTTTCAGCCCTAAAATAGCTGCAAGTGCATATTAATCATAGTATTATATTAAGGGATCGAATCCACATAGATTGTTGTTTTGCGAAAGTCCTAAGATTTCTAACTTCTTTAAACCGAAAGGGAAGTTGGGGGTTTGTGTGTCACGGTTTGCAGTAGTGATATCAAGCAGCAAAGGAGAATTAAACGGTTGTAAATCAATAGGTAAAAGGCGTTGGGTTCAGGGGTGTTCTCCGGGGTTCAAGGATCAGATCTAGCAAGCAATAGATTAGGTTCTAAATGACTTAATGGGGTTAGGTTCTTAAGATGAAACAGTCGACTATGACTACCCCGCACTCGCGGATCAAGCCACTTATGTTTGCCTTGCTCCGCCGATATGAGTTATCATCCCACGATGCAAGACAACCGCGCAAACATATCATTCACCTATTTGTAAACATTCGCGGTGCGGTCCATCGATATACCTATATAAGCATCCTACGGTGCGGTCCGCTCGTTAACCTCTAGATCCAGACAATATACCCACGTTCGTGAATCTAGTTGTCATGGGATCAGTTGCTAATTGATCAGAGAATCAAACATGCAATAAGAGCAAGACATAAACGAAGATACCTAAAAGAAACTTTATCTCTATCAACCTAGCGAGATTGATCCATGATTAAACCCCTTTTAAAACCCCCTTAAAACCCAACTACATGACTACTCGTTCATGGGAACGAGAGACATCTTCGAGATAAGAAAGGTGCGAATTGTATTGGATAAGAAACAAAGTGAGAAAACTTCTTCAAGGGAAATCTGAATGAAGAGATCTTCTTAAAGTATTGAAAAGCAAATAACTAAGAACAAAAGATGAAAAGAGAAGGAAGGAAAGGTGGCGGCTGCAGAAGGAATCTGTAGCATCCGCGACCAGAAATCCTGATTATGGTCTTGCGGGTCATGGGATGACCGTTGTATATACATTCTGATTCGAGTGAGGTTAGTCCGTGTCTGTGATTAAGGTATGTACAGTGACTGTGTCCGTGAGAGATGGACGGTACCGTGGCTAGTGTCGAGTGAAAATAGTTGGACCAAGTAAATATTGTGGAAATTGTCTAAGTGTCGAGAGACAAAGGTGCTAGGTCGTGGACCGTGGTTTTACTCGAGCGAAATCTGTTTATCCTTAGTGGAAAATGATTTATCTCGATAATTGCCGAGAGGTTTGAGTGTTGGCCGAGAGAAAAAGGAAAGTTGGTCGGTTTGGCCGAGTTAACTTGATTTGGACCGAGAGAAAAGTAAACCGCATGGGATAAATCGTGGTTGGACGATTTATTCTTAAGGTTTCACCTATATAAGTGAGTTTTTGGTGGATTTCTCGGGACAGCCGCATTATTCTGTAGAAATTGAGCGAGGGAGAGAGTTTGGCCGAGGGATTTCTCGAGAGAACCTGAGTGTTTCGCGAGTTTGTCGAGCGTGATTGACCGTAGCCAAGAGAAATTCAATTACGGCCGAGATATATTCGAGTTCATCCAAGAGAAAATAAGTTCCACCGAGAGATTGGCCGAGGAATGGGGTTTCACCGTGAGATAACCGAGAGATCTCACCGTTTCCTAGGGTTGTTCGAGTAATCCGAGATATTACTCGAGAGATTCTGAGTTTTCTGGGAGTTATCCGAGAGAAAGGAGCTTCGGCCGAGAGAAAGCCGAGTTCGTCCGAGAGATCGTGTGTTAGGGTTTATCATGGGTGTAGTGTGTCACGGTTTGCAGTAATAATATCAAGCAGCAGAAAAGAATCAACGGTTGTAAATTAATGAATAAAAGGCGTTGGGTTCAGGGACATTCTCTGTGGTTCATGGATCGAATCTAACAAGCAACATGATAGGTTCTAGATAATTTAATAAGTTAGGTTCTTAAGCTGAAACGGTCGACTATGACTACCCCGTCTTCACGGATCTAGCCACCTGCGTTTGTCTTTCACTGCAGATATGATTTCTCATCCCACGATGCAAGACAACCGCGCATACATATCATTCATCTATTTGTAAACACTCGCGGTGCGGTCCGTCGATATTCCTAAACATCCTACGGTGCGATCCGCTCGTTAACTTCTAGATCCAGACGACAGACCACATATTCATGTATCTAATCGCCCTGGAATCAGTTGCTAATTGATCAAAGAAGCAAACATGCAATAAGAACCAGACATCAACAAAGATACCTAAAAGAAACTCTATCTCTATCAACCTAGCGAAATCAATCCATGATTAAACCCCTTCGAGAATCCCCTTAAAATCCCAACTAGACGACTACTCGCTCATGGGAACGAGAGACATCTTCGAGATATGAAAGGTGCGAATTGTATTAATAAAAAGAACCAAGTGAGAAAACTTCTTCAACGGAAATCGATTGAAGAGAGGTTTTTTTAAAGTATTGAAAAGCAAAGAACTAAGAACAAAAGATGAAAGGGAAAAGAAGGAGGAGCAGGTGGCTGTAGAAGAGTTCTCTCTCGAGGTCTTCAACTCCGGGGCCGTCGAACTCTCTCTTCTCTCTCTCTCTGTGCGGCGCAGAAGTGTTTCTGGAAAAGCTCTCTGTGTGGTCACGCCTCTTCTGAAACCCTAAGGTTCCTTTATATAGGCTCCCGGTCTTCAGAAAGTGGGCTTCACGTTTTAACCTCGGGAAAATATCGGATAAGTGCAAACGGGCTCGGGATGGGCCGGAGTGGTGTGGCCGCGCGAGCGACCAGGTGTGGCGCGGCCACTGGTCTTTTGAAGATCCGTGGCGGGGCCATCCTTCTTCTGGGAATGTGTCTGACGAGCCTTCTTGCTTCCTTTGTAATTTGAGATCCAACCGTGGGATTGAACTCAGAGCACCTCGGCGTGAAAGACAGCTGGAAGGGCTATCTTGTCTCAAAATATGAGCTTGATCTTGTGGTGGGAAGGTCGTCATCTGATGCTGAACTTATGGCTCCGAGCACATGTCCTTGAAGTTCCCGTTTTGCTCCAAAATATGTTCTTTTTGTCCAATTTTCCTGAAATGACTTTTAAAACTAGGAAACGTGGAAATCACTTTAAAATCGTTGAAAACCGGGTCAAAACACTTATAAATGATCTTGAAATAATAGGTTTTAAGAGTAAAATATGAGTGTTATCAACTCCCCCAGACTTAAACCTTTGTTTGTCCTCAAACAAAACGCAGACAAAGCCTGGAAAAGAGGTTTGAAAATACAGGAACTAGCAAAAACTCAGCGACCGTCCTTCTAAACCATAAGTCATCGAACAAGTCTATCCAAGCTCAGCCTAGAAAATTCTCACTATAGTTCCTTCAACACTAGTCCCTTGCGAAACTTTCACTATCTAAACTTCAAGTTTCAGTCAACTAGCTCCCTAAGTAGTATTAAGTTTGGCGTGATCCTTGTCAAGGGATATACAGCTAGATTCAACGAGGTTAGGTATATAAAGGCTTTTATTGGTTAGGTTTAGAGTGCTTCGGGTTACCGTGTAAATCTCCGGAAGGTGCGAGATATTATGCAAAACAGCAAGAGAAGGTGGAACTGTTGAGATCCACGATTTCCAATCACTCTCCGTACATATCCGTAATTTCTCCTCGATACAGCCATTCCCCCCAGACTTAGTTTCTTGTTTCTGGTTCGGATTGTATGGCGTCTAAAACTTCTCACCATATCTCCCAGACTCTGCCTCTATGTATGTCACGATCCTCTTAAGACTCTTAGGCATTTTCTTCCCGTTTCTTCTCTCCTTTTTTTTTGTAACTCTCTTTTTTATAGATAAGTACCGTCATTACTCCAAAAAAAGTTCGGGTCCTCTATCCGAGCTATATATATATATTTTTTTTTATGAAACGGGAAGTGCCTTGTTGTGAGAGTCTTAAGGATCGCAAGAATATTACCATTCTTTCGAGATTTCCGAGGCATGAGTCGTCCTTCTTTTGTAGCTAACACTTCCGTTCCTTAACCATTCGATCCTTCGTCTTGAGTGACTAGTAATCGTGTCGTTCCTCCCTCTCCTGCGTTTTTGCACATATCTGCATATGGTGAAAACAAGAGAGTTGAATGAGGTATGAAAAGATGGTAAGGGTTTCGGGTATGGTACCAACTATGAGTTGGCCGTTCGGGAACAACAAGGGAGTGTGTAAAAATGGAAGAAGATGTCCCGAACGTTCTAGCTTTTTCGTTGAATGTTTACATCTATTGACAAGGAAATTAATGGTCAGTTTAAAGTCCAATAAAAATAGAGCTAGTGTATTCCTTCCCCTGAAGTCTCTATAGATCGGCATTCTCCAGGATTTCGCATCTCTGGCTTTCTAGCTACTGCCTGGTCTAGTACTAGAGCTTGAAAGATCTGTTGCTAGAAATAGCGTAGAAGCACACTGGTCGAATGTCATCCTTGGTTTTGCGTCATAATCCCTAAAACCATATTATATATATCGAAATACATCATTCTTAGTTCTTAAAAAAAAGAAAAATCAAATAAAAAACCAAAATAAAAGCAAAGTCATTAGTACGAACTCCCCCCAGACTTGAATCACACTGTCCCCAGTGTGAAATAGTGGTGACAGGTCGGGAATGACTGAAATAGATGAAAGATAAAGCAAAAATGAAAAGTAAATGATAGGGGTGGAATAGATGGAACCAGGCTCGTAAGCAGGAAGAGTGTTGGCCGAGACGCGAAGTCTTCTAGGCATCTGAACTCAGGGTCTAAAGGTCGCCATCTATGTGTCCTCTCTCTCGAAGCTGTCGCGCCATCCTCTCAAGCATCTCGTTCTGGCGTGCTACTTGCTCCTGAAGTGCGGTGATCGTGGGATCAGTCGAGGTGGACGGTGCAGCGGATCGTGAAGTACTGCGCATGGAGGAGGATGAGGTGTGGTGAGTCCTCTGACGGATCGCTTCTCTCCTAGCCTTGGCGGCTACGTACTCTCCAATGGTAAGCGGTAGACGTGAAAACTCGGTACGAAACTCATCATGGTTCGGGACCCACTGTGGTGAGCCTTCTGAAAGGCGTGGGACTGTAGGAGATGGTAAGTAGATCGTGCGGTTGTCCCTCTTTTCCAATCGGTAGCGGTATCCGAACCTGTCCGGATCCATGGCTGCGTCTATCAAGTTCCTGTCCGTTTGAAACTGAGACAAGTCAAACCAAGCCTCCTCTAAGGGCGTCTCAATGCTGGTGTCTACTCCTGCGGCCTCCATGATCGCTGTGATGATGCCTCCGTAAGTCGTGAAGGCAGTCTCGCATCGAGGTGCGGTGATGTCGTGCTTCACTCGCACGAGTCTCTCTGCCAAGACGCATCCAAAGCATGCTGAAAGTGGCTCGTCCCTAAAGGCGGACTGAAGTAGGACGAGCTCTGGAATGAGTATGCATGATTGATTGCTGCGAGAGTAAAGTCGGTGTGCTATGAGGCGGTGCATGAAACGTACGGCCGGATGTGAAAGAAAGGCGGACGGATGCCTTCCCTTGTCGTAAATGCCTCGGCCCATGAGTTCCCAAATATCTGCACTCCATTCTTCTTCAATGGTCGTCTCGCTCCTCAAGTCAAAACCAAATATCTCGCAAAGTCTAGGTATGCTCAACTCATACTCTTGAGAGCCAATGGTGAAGTAGAGAAAACCGTCTTTCGAGTGTGATTTCCTTCCTCTCTTGTATGTCAGCTGAACCGAAGCTAAGAATTCTTGGGCGAGTTCCTTGTAGGTCGGTCGATCAATCTCCATAAAGGTCTTGAGCCCTAGCTTGTCCAAGTACCACGTGACCTCCTCGGTGATGCCCAATGCATCAAGAGCGGAGTAGTCGATCTTCAATGTTGTCCTTACATCCATCTTCTTCATCTCCCTCAAATAATCAATGTTTGGGTCCANCCAATGCATCAAGAGCGGAGTAGTCGATCTTCAATGTTGTCCTTACATCCATCTTCTTCATCTCCCTCAAATAATCAATGTTCGGGTCCATTGGTGCCCCAAAATTTCGGACCTTGCGTTTAGGAGGAGAAGGGTTCAGCTCTCTTGTTGGCTCTTGAGGTGGAGAATCGTCGCGGCTTGCACGTGCTATCAATGAACTGCGGAATATCCTTCTTTGTTCCTCCACGTAGCTCCCTAGAGTGGTGTTTAGGCTCGGGTTTCCTAGCGCTGTCACGTGTCCTTGCTGTCGCAAAGAACTGCTTGAAGAGCTTAGTTGCTCTCTATACTTCGAACGTATCTCGAAGTTTCGGTCGGAACTCATTGTACCTTACAAAATAAAAACAAAAACTCGACCAAACATGTGAATTTGATGTGTCATATGGATCCTCAAGTGCAATGATATGCAAGACATATACCAAGACTAATAAAAATCGAGCTTATGCATTAATATTAAAGATCAATTTGGTACCCAAGCTCTATTTTCGGATTTTTGTGATTCTTAACCAAAAATTTTCCAGTAAATCGATTTTGTCAACTTATTATCATCGAACTTTGATCTCTAAGTGATACCTAGCATGAAGCAAGTTCAAACCAGGCAATTTGTTCAATAATTTCACAAAAAATCGGTTTTTAGCACACCATATTTTTTCTATTTCAAAGACTTCAACTTTTAGATACATGGTTGCAAAAATCGGGATCTAGGCAACCTAAATCATCAACCCAAGGTTCTCTATCATTATCCAAGCATCCTAGATAATTTTCTAGTCAAGCAAAGAGAGATCTCAAAATTGAGTTCTTTAGAGGTTTATAAAATTAGAGACCATACCTTGTAGATGAGGATGCATGAGCTTTAAAAAGTGAATCCTCTTTGAAAATAGATGAGTTTAGACCAAAGAATTTTTGAAAATGGTTTTGATTTGAAAAACTTAGAATCTCCCCAAAAATCTCCAAGTCTCTTGGAAGAGAAGAAGAAAAGAGAGTTCGATCCTAAAATTTCTTTTTTGTTTATAAAAAGGTGTTTTTATTTCCAAAAACCTTTATTTTCAAAAATTTTAAAACGAGAGAAGTTACCTTGCGTGTTGGCCACGAATCGATTAAATCCGTCATTTCACATTAACGGGAATAATTTTTCGGTGCGGGATTGTACCAAAACGCGGGAAGTTCGGTTCGGGAGGAAAACGTGAGTTTTCCGTGCTGGTGGCTCAGACGACCGCTGGCCACGCCATGGCCCGTCGCGGCCGCGGCCAGAGTGCTTCTCTCCGTGCGGTCGTGGTCCGTCGCGTGGCCACTGCCCTTCTCGCGTCGCCACGGGCTGTGCTCGTGCGGCCAGCCTCCTTCTGAGGCTCCTCTTCATATTTTTGGGTTTTTTCTTGGTCTTATATATTTTTTTTTTATTATTATTTTTGTATATTCCTAAGTACAGAAAACTTGCAAAAACCAAATGTTAGAAGTGAAAGAAAAGAAAAGAAATCAAAAACACGTACCGGATGGGTTGCCTCCCACCAAGCGCTTTTGTTTAAGTCGTTCAGCTCGACTCTGTTTGAAGCTTAGGCAGTTGGGGGAAGTGCTTCGAGAGTTGTCTCTCCTGAAGCTTCTCCTTGCTTCTGAATCAGCAGCCTACCTCCGTTTCCATTCCTTAGAATTTTAGCTTCTAAGATTACCCGCTTTGTCTTTTCGAGTGACTTAGAAACTTCCTCTTCGCCCAACTCTTCTAGCTCGGGAGGGATCAGAATTTCGATTCTAGAGAAGGGTCTCGAGTGGAGCTGTCCTGTTCTTAATATCATCCCCTTTTTCTCCTTCTTGGTCGTGTGGCTCTTTGTTTCCAGGGGCGGAGTGTTCAGCTCCTTCGGGTAGTATCTCTTCTGGCTTACATGTAGGAAGACTACGAAGTTGCTCACGTGATCGATCTTTGCTCCTACCGTGGCCAAGAAGGGTCTTCCAAGTATTAGTGGTTTGTCTTTGTCTTCCCCCATGTCGAGCACATGGAAGTCAGTCGGTACTATCTTATTTCCGACAAGGATTTGAACGTTGTAGATTACGCCATTTGATTTCTTCCTAGACGAGACTCCGAACACTAGCTGCGTAGGTGAGGGGAAATAAGTAGTTATTCTTAACCTTTCAGCGATTGCCACCGCCATGACATTGACATTGGCTCCTGTTTCGCATAGACAATCCTCGAATTTGATTCCCGTGATAGAGCATGGGAAGTTAAATGCGCCTGGATCTTCTTCTTTCTTCAGCCTGTTGAACCCACGGTTCTCCGGAGTATCGAAAGGTGGACTGGCAGTTCCTTTCATTGTCTTTGGGAAGAGTGGGACGAACCTGCACTTTTCTTCCATGGTTAGCTCTGGCTCCTTAGCCTCGTCGGCGACTGCTGAAATCGCGTTACAGAATCCTTTCGGGTTATCTTCCACCTTTCCGGGGAAGATCCCTGCTTGTCTCTTGATGGCTTCAGCGGTTTGAGAGACTTGCGTGTCTAATTTTTTCACCTGGGAAGACAGGGTATCGAACTTGTCGTTCAGGTCGTTGTACATGCAATCTACCTTGATGTTGAGATCCTTGACTGATTTTTGTTGAGACAATAGTAGCTGTTGCATCAGTACTTCGAGTTTGTCTTCTCGTGACGGGTAAGGTGCGTTTGGTGCAGCTTGCGGCGCTCCTTGCTGATTGTTGTAGGGCGTGAGCTGAGAGTTGTAGGGTTGCTTTGCCTGGTAGCTTTCGTTGTTCCCGTAGTTCACGTTCTGGAACTTGTTCTGGTAGGGTCTTCCTTGAGGTGGATACACTTGATCTCGCGGGTTCTCCACGTTTGGGTTCCGGTATGATAAGTTGTTGTTGTTCCTGAAGTTGTTGTTGAATCCACTGTTGAAGTTTCTGTTCGGATACGAATTCTGTCCTCCTACGAAGTTAATTTCTTCTTCCCGCGTGTAGGACTCGTCTCCATCGTCTTCGGGGCTAAGTTCTTCTCTTTCCGCCGCGGTTTCACACGCACTAATACTGCGCTGTTGTCCCTTAAGTAGCTGGCTCATCATATTCTTCAGCTCGGCTATCTGCATAGAATCTGAGTCTCCGGTTCGCGGATTTCTATCATAATCCGGACAGTTATTGCCCTTGCTTACAGCGAGGTTCTCGATGAGTGCGCGTCCTTGTCGCTCCGTCTTTGTTGTAAAATCTCCATTACTGGCCGTGTCGAGCGAAAGTTTGTATCTAGCCTGCAGTCCGCGG
Source organism: Alliaria petiolata (assembly GCA_020283515.1). Taxonomy (NCBI): domain Eukaryota; kingdom Viridiplantae; phylum Streptophyta; class Magnoliopsida; order Brassicales; family Brassicaceae; genus Alliaria; species Alliaria petiolata. The sequence continues at coordinate 44,555,318 of JAHZTW010000002.1, read as the reverse complement.
TAGAACGTGTTTAGCAAGCTGGCTCCAGAGAAGCCATGGTGAGGACAGTCGCGTTCATAGTCCTTGAATCGCTCCCACGCCTCAAAGAATGATTCGACCGGTCCTTGTTGGAAGCCTTGGATCTTGTTTCTCAGCAGGTTGGATCGGGACTTAGTGTAGAAGTGATTGAGGAAGGCGGACTTGCATTCCACCCAGTTAGTGATCGATCATGGTGGTAAAGTCTTCAGCCATTGATATATCATGGTTTTTACCCATTTTTAGACCATGATATAGATATTTTTATAGAGTCTTTTGTTAGATTTCGAGTCCTATATGAGTCTTTGCAGGATGGAGAACACTTGGAGCAAAATAGGAGAATCTGGAACGTTTTGGAGTATTTTGGAGAAGTTGTTGAAGTTATGAAGTCAGAAGGGTGAATTCTCGAGCTGAGTGTCGATCGACACACTCAGTGTCGATCGACACCAAAGAAGGTCGGCCAAAAGTGACGGTTTCCAATCAGAAAAAGGAAAGATGCCAAGTTTTGAAGAATGACAAGATTGTCCCTGGACGAAAAATCCCTTCCTATATATAGTTTTCTGGAATTGTTTAGCCAATTACACTTTCATAATTTAGAGATTTTGAGACTTAGAGAGAGATTGTTCCAGAGCTTTTAGGGAGACAAGTCTAACTCATCAGAGCCAGATTTCGAACCCTAGTATCATTCTCTTCTATTTATTTGCAATTTATTTCAGTCATGATTTGTGTTTCATTGATTATGTCTGAGTAGTTTGCTAGTTAGGTTAGGGTGATTTAGGGTTGATGAAAAGTCTGTAGAATTACTATCTTTGTTAGGGAAATCACTTAGATCTTCACCTTGATTTGAACTTAACTTGATTTCTGAATTGATCACTTAGGAATCAAACCTTAGGTTATTTAATAGATGCGAGAGCATTATTAGTAACTTGATCTAATCATAGGTGAGCAAAATAACTATTCGCAAAGAGATTTGGTTTAGGTATTTTGTGAACATATCGAACCTGAACTTTAATGCTTGCTTAGATTATTAGAACTCGCAAAGAGATTTGGTTTTCTGGAATTTAAGCATAGATAACTTCTGCAACGAGAGTTGATTGGTTTTAACTTAGTGATTCGAGTTCTAGACGGTTCTTAATAAGTCCCTAATAAAAATATTATCTGCATTCTTAGATTCATCCTGATAATTTACCCTCGCCTAGCGTTTTCGTCTCTGAATCTTAAAACCGTTTTACATCACATTTACTTATTCGCATAGTTTAATTTACATTAATACTTATTTGACTTAGCATAATCTGAACTTAGAAACCATAGCGTAGTAACTACTTCTCTTGGGATTTCGATACCCCTTGTACTTCAACTGCTTTGCTGTGCACTTGCAGTTAATTATTTAGGGTAAAACCTGACCCCTATCAAGTTTTTGGCGCCGTTGCCGGGGAAGTAGATTAACTACCTACGGAATCTAGCATTAGGATTTTGACTAGGTTTTGCTTTTTAATTTTTGGTTACTGATTTAGTTTCTAAATTTTTTGTTTTTCAGGTGCATGCTTTACCGCAGTACCAGGAGCAACAAGAACCAGGAACTAATCCCGTTGAACCAGGAGCTAGACCGTTTCGAACGTACGAACCGCAAGGCTGCACGAGCATCGATCGACACATCCAGCGTCGATCGACACCAGGAACCAGCGTCGAGCGACACCTTAGGCATCGATCGACACTGCGCGCAGATAAAGATGGCAGACATCGTGGTTCTAGTACAGGACGCGGCAGGCAACTTTTTCGACCGTCAGGGCAATAGAAGGAACGCCGACGGACAGAGACTTGATGAGGCTGGCGCCATCATAGTCGAACCGGCAAGACAACTTGGTGAACTCGCAGAAGCTGCACGCGGAAGAACACTTGGTGACTACAACCGCCCAGATCAGTTCTATGCCAATAGAGCTGCGATCCGTCCTCCTGCGTTTCAGAGGAATGACTTCGAGCTGAAGCCTGCTTACTTCCAGCTCGTAGCTCAGAATCCCTTCCATGGTCTTCCCAACGAGCATCCTATGGATCATGTCGAGAGATTCGAAGACTTAGCATCCAGCATTAAGGCCAATGGAGTTACATATGATTATCTCTTCTGCAAGCTTTTCCCTTACTCGCTTGCAGGAGATGCATCATATTGGCTGAAGCAGTTGGATCCTGGCTCGCTAACTACTTGGGAAGAGACAAAGAATGCATTCCTATGCAACTTCTTTGACGATGCGAGATCCGAGGAGATGAGGACTAAGATCACTACTTTCTCGCAAGGACATACTGAAGCATTCAAGGCTTCTTGGGTGAGATTCAAGGCCTACCAGAGGGACTGCCCACATCATGGCTTCAGCGAGCCGCAGTTGCTTGGTATCTTCTACCGAGGGATTGACTGGAGATACCAGATGGCCTTAAACGCAGCAAGCAACGGAAATTTCAACACCAGAGTTCCTGCAGACGCCGTGGTGCTTATAGAGAATTTGGCCTCTAGTAACAGCACCAAAAACGCAGATTTTGAGAGGAGACAAGGCGTAGGGACCAATGGAGGAAGCCAGATTGCTGAAGTCAACAGGAAGCTCGATCTTTTGGTGGGAAAGAAGCAGGTCCATTTTGCCAATGAGGTGGAGTCATTCGAACCAGAGGAAGATTGCGAGGAAGAGGATGTCAACTACATCAACAATGGAGGATTTCAAGGCCAAAGGTTTGGGAACCAGCAGGGAAACATGAACTTCAGCGGAAACTATCAGAAGAGCTCCTTCACAGGAAATCAGAACTCTTCTGGTTACAACCAAAAGCCCCCATTCCAGAGCAGCAACAGCAACTACACAAGGAACTATGGTTCATCCTCCTACCAGAAACCACCTCCGCAAGACAACAAAATGGAGGCCATGCTTGAGCAGTTATTGGAAGGACAGCAGAAGATGACAGTGAGCTTCAATGGCAAGATTGATGCACTGTATGAGGACCTGAATGGGAAGATTGACAACATCCATTCTCACATGAAGAAGCTAGATATTCAGGTTGCTCAGACCGCAGAAGCTGTTAAGAGGCAAGAAGGATATCTTCCTGGAAAGACAGATGTGAATCCGAGACAACATGTGCATGCCATCACGGTCCAGGACGAAAAGGAGCTTCAGAATATGCAGATAAGAGGATTTAATACTGAAGATTTGGAGAAACTTGAAGATGAAAATCATGCTGCGGAGTCTATGTCGATCGACACCTGAAGTAAAATCAGACGAATCGAGCCTGATCGAGACAGAATCATCGACGCAAACGTCCTGTGTCGATCGACACCAGATGGGTGTCGATCGACACCCGTCTCCAAGCTGTACAGATATGTCTACAACTTCACAGGTTGCATCAGAAAATTTCTGCAAGACCAATGTTTCGAACGCCCCCCTACCCAGACATCTGAGATCGCCCATTAGTGAGGAGAAACTAGCTGCTTTTAACAAGAAAGTGGCAATGATTCCTAAGGAACTCTCCTTTGATGAGGCTTATGAGAGGTATCCTTTGTGTGCTTTCTTCCAGAATAACAAAGAAACATTTGAAGAGATGGAAGAACTCTTTCACAAGGCGAGAGAAATACCACGCCAATGAAGCAACTGCTTAAGGTTGAAGATCATGGGATGTTTATGGTTCCATGCTCCATTGGTGGAGTTGAGTTTGAGCATTCCCTCTGCGATTCAGGAGCCAGCGTGAACCTCATGACGAAGGACATTGCAGAGAAGCTAGGAATTACTGCCATTCACCCTTCCAGCATTACTCTTGAGTTTGCCAATTCTTCTACCGCTGTCTCACATGGTGTAATCCCAAACTTGCTCGTAAAAGTTGGGAATTGCCTGGTTCCAACAGATTTCCAAATTGTGGAAGTAAGCAGAGCGTCTTTCATGCCGTTTATCCTTGGAAGACCATTCATGGCGACAGTAGGAGCAATTGTAGACATGCCCAATAGGAGAATGTCCTTCTCTAATGTTGACAAAGAAGTGTTCTACAAAGCTATCCCTACTACTTCTGGAATTTCCACGCCCATCTCATGTACTGCTGTGATCACTGGAGAAGAGCTGGATTCTAAGGAACAAGTGAGCAAGAAGGTTCTTCAAAAAACATTGGATGGGAGTTCTAAAGAAGCTGTGGAGATTGAAGATTGGGATGGGAACTGTCATACCTTCGGGATTTTGGGCGCAGATGAGAGTCTGATCAGTACTAAGTTGATGGAGGACGACGCTTTTGTCTTTGAGACAAAAATAGCAGAGCTAAATTGGACAACGAATGCGAAGACTCGAGCTGCAAGCTCGGTGTCGATCGACACCCGTCGCGGGTCACACCAGAAGTTGTCAAACAGACGCCTCGACATCATACGTGCCATAAACCTCGAAAGAAGCAAAGGTATGTATTTTCTGGAATAAATTCCAAACCTCCTGATCATCTCAATAAGAGTTTTAAAAATTCAAAAGATGCTGCGCACTTATCAAAGCCGCGAGATTCTCGTAGAGGGCTTGGTATTTCTTTTGACGATGCTGCAGGAAAACGAAATATTCCACCTACTGCTGTTCCTCATTTCCTTGGAAGATCTCATGAACCTACTGCGTATACACCACCATGGATGAGGAGACATTCATCTCGGAAGCATTCAATGCTACCCTCTGATCCACCCAACGCCTAAGTCACATATCCAGTCAAGCTATTGACGTTAAAAGAGCGCTGAGTGGGAGGCAACCCACTAAGGTACGTTTTATTTTATTTTTCGTTTTGATTTTGTTTTTACTTATTATCTATTTTGGCTTAAAAATAAAAATAAAAAAATAAAAAAAAAAAAATAATAAAAAAAGAAAGAAAAGAAGGATCGACCATATTTAGTGTCGATCGACACCCATTGTATCGATCGACACCACTCGTGGACACAGGTAAGTTCTTCAAAACCCCGATTCTTTTCTTTTGTTCTTCAATTTTCAAAACCCGAGCCTTTGAACAAAACTTCCCCAAATCACAACTTTTTCGTTTCTTAACCAAATTGAGCGATTCTTTGCTCTAATCCGTGCGGATTTTTGCTCTAATCCGTGCGGATTTTTGCTCTCTATCATAATCTATCATCCATTCATTCGATCTACAAGGTATGTTCTTCAAATCTCCCAATTTTATTTTCGGCCCTAAGGTGAAAATTTTCGAATTCGACCTATTTGGCTTGATTTCTTGCTTGAAGGATGCTCATTTAGGTTGTCTTTCATGATTAGAATCATTACCCAACCATTTTATTTCCTCTAATTTGAACAAATTTGAAATTTTCGAATTTTTGAGAATTCATGATGAATGTTGCGAATTTTGGAGTTTTTCTTGGGTTTTATTGTTTAGACTTGGTCGATATATGATATTGAGGTTGTTTGCAAAGCCATTTGATGTACCATTGAGCCTAGGATCACGATTTGTTTTCGATTTGCGATTACACACAGGGTGTCGATCGACACCCTTTGTGTCGATCGACACCAGACCTGCACAGGAATATTGTGTTTTATTTGAAAGACTTGGATGTTGATTTTGATTTTATTTTTCATGCACAGGAATATTGTGTTTTATTTGAAAGACTTGGATGTTGATTTTGATTTTATTTTTCATTGCAGATGGCTCCTGTGACTAAGAGGGCACGTCACACTGAAGCATCCGCTTCTGGGACAGCTAATGATGACGTGATTAGCTCTCCTCCTCCTTGGCCAAAACGTGAGGGTGCAAAGATCCGAAGTTTGAGACAGTGGGAAGATACACCGGCGAAGGAGGTTGCCAAAGATGAGTGCACTATGCGAGACATTGCTGAAGCATGGGATGACTATGACACGCTCTTCTACAATGCGTGGATTGGTGTGAAGATCGCTCCTACTCGCTTTGCTTGCGAGAAGACGATGACTGCACTGGGGATCAAAGACGACATTATGGGGTTGATGCGCAGAGTTGGCATGGGCACCATAGCGACGAGGCAGTTCGATCTCTATCCCGACCTTGTTCGCCAGGTCATAGCCACTGCCAGAGTCTACTACAGGAATGAGATTGTCCGCAATGCTCTGGAAGGGACTCTCACCTTTCTCATCCGCGGGATCCGTTACCGCATTTCACTTTCAGAGCTTTGCCAGCTCTATGGGTTCGAAGAAGAGCATGAGACAGGAGTTGCTCTTCAGACACAGCTGCCAAACAACCAGGACTTCTGGTCTCTATTCGGGAATGGGATCTATGATTCCAAGAGGTCCACTCATACAGACATCCGCCATCCCACTCTGCGATACTTGGTGCGCCTCTTCTCTACTACACTTCAGTGCAAGTCTGAGCCAGGGAAGATGCGGGTGGCTGAGTTGGTACTACTCTACCGCAGCATTTGGTCAGAGATCTATGAGGATTCAAACGCCCCACTTAGCGCCAACTTAGGCGCTGTGTTTGCACATCACTTGGCTTCCCTGAAGACGAAGCCTTTCTCTGGTACACAGGTGAAGCCCGAGACTATTGGCAGTCTCCTCACTCCCATCTTCATGCACTTCGCGATTGACACTTCCAGCTGTACCATCGATACTTCTCGATCTTTGGTTGATATGGAGTACCTGAAGAGGACACAATGGGTGAAGCCAGAGAGGCTTTGGGTTTTCACAGACGAGCAGAGAGTGCAGCACGCAGTTCTTCTACCTGACCGCGAGCTTACTCACATCACTTCAGATGTAGGGCGCCTCGCATTTCATCCTAGTCCGAACAAGCTTAGGACTATTGCTGCTGCTAGACCCAGAGGCGCATCATCTAGGCCAGCCGCAGACACCACACGCCCCTCCTGTCCCAGGCGCAGAGCTCAGGCGTCTACTTCTACTCATCAGCTTCCTGAGGCTCCCGCGATTCCTATGGAGCCAGACGTTTTCCAGAGATATGTGGTGTAGAGTTTCCAAGCGATTTGGAGCGCCATTACTACCATGTCTACATGTGGCTGCGTTCGCCCACCCACTCCACCACGTTCTTCTCCACCACATGATGAGGATGATGAGTGAGTTTCCATTCCTTTTAGTGTTTTGAGTCAGTTTTTCTTTTTATCTTGAGTCTGCATTTGCTTCAGTATTTTGCTTCATAACTTGTTAAACTTATTGAGTCTATTGGATTATCTTGTGCTTTTAACTGTTTGTTTGAATTTTTCTAACAGCTAGGAAACTTCTAACAACAATCTGACTTATCAACATTCAAGTTCGAGTGGCAGAACTCTATCTACGGATAGAGCATCGATCGACACCATCTGTGTCGATCGACACCAACTTCAGACACAGCATCGATCGACACCCCTTGTGTCGATCGACGCCACACGCAGAGTCAGGTAATCCGATTTTTCTCTTTAATTTCTAACAGTTGATTATTATTTTTCTTTTGCCAAACTCATTCTTAATAACACTGGGGACAGTGTTGTTCAAGTCTGGGGGAGGTGATTGCTAACATTGTGTTTTCTTTTGAGTTTGTTTTTGAGTCAAAAATCTGTTTTATTGAGTCAAAACCAGTTGGAACTTTCATTTTTTCTAGGAACTAACCACATATTGTTGACATTTGATGGACCATTGCTATAGCAATTGATTTCGGGTCTTACTAAGTAGAAAGCTGCAAGTGGATCAGTCTAATAGAGCGAATTCAGACCCCCTTACATGAACTAGGTATGCGCAGAACTTGATTCCTCTTTCAGCTTTAATAAGTTTAGAAATCTGCAGTCTCTCCTTGATCTTCCCTTGAAAAAGAAAAAGAAATAAAAGGTCTGAGAAGGAATAGTGCAAAGAACCTCATGAGTCTGTCTCCTCACAAGGAACAATATTAGTGAGAGCTCATGAACCTGTCTCCTCACAAGGAACACAAGTAGGAGCAGCACTATTCCAAGACTTAAAAGAATAAGAAAAAGTCAATGAAAAGATCTGTAGAACACCCAGAAAATGGGCAGCAGTTGACTAAGGGAAGAGAAAATAGGAGAGCTATAGAAAGTATGTCTTGTCTAGGCGTTAAGGAAGGGAAAGAATCAGAAAAGTTCTGTAGCATTACAACTGTTAGAGTTCGAATTTTTACCAAGGAAAGGGTCTGGATTTGAACTGGGAGATTGCTAAGCTTGTGGTAAGTACATTGAACACTACCTGAAGTTGGTTCTATAGCATGTGGATTCAAGAGTGTTAACATCTGAGGCGTTCTGAAAAAAGTACTTGAAAGCTCCTGTTTTCAAACCTCGACTCTATATTTTGTTTCTGTTTTGCTTGAGGGCAAGCAAAAGCTAAGTCTGGGGGAGTTGATATATCATGGTTTTTACCCATTTTTAGACCATGATATAGGTATTTTTATAGAGTCTTTTGTTAGATTTCGAGTCCTATATGAGTCTTTGCAGGATGGAGAACACTTGGAGCTAAATAGGAGATTCTGGAACGTTTTGGAGTATTTTGGAGAAGCTGCTGAAGTTATGAAGTCAGAAGGGTGAATTCTCGAGCTGAGTGTCGATCGACACACTCAGTGTCGATCGACACCAAAAAAGGTCGGCCAAAAGTGACAGTTTCCAATCAGAAAAAGGAAAGAGGCCAAGTTTTGAAGAATGACAAGATTGTCCCTGGACGAAAAATCCCTTCCTATATATAGTTTTCTGGCATTGTTTAGCCAATTCCATGCACTTTCATAATTTAGAGATTTTGAGACCTAGAGAGAGATTGTTCCAGAGCTTTTAGGGAGACAAGTCTAACTCATCAGAGCCAGATTTCAAACCCTAGTATCATTCTCTTCTATTTATTTATGCAATTTATTTCAGTCATGTTTTGTGTTTCATTGATTATGTCTGAGTAGTTTGCTAGTTAGGTTAGGGTGATTTAGGGTTGATGAAAAGTCTGTAGAATTACTATCTTTGTTAGGGAAATCACTTAGATCTTCACCTTGATTTGAACTTAACTTGATTTCTGAATTGATCACTTAGGAATCAAACCTTAGGTTATTTAATAGATGCGAGAGCATTATTAGTAACTTGATCTAATCATAGGTGAGCAAAATAACTATTCGCAAAGAGATTTGGTTTAGGTATTTTGTGAACATATCGAACCTGAACTTTAATGCTTGCTTAGATTATTAGAACTCGCAAAGAGATTTGGTTTTCTGGAATTTAAGCATAGATAACTTCTGCAACGAGAGTTGATTGGTTTTAACTTAGTGATTCGAGTTCTAGACGGTTCTTAATAAATCCCTAATAAAAATAATATCTGCATTCTTGGATTCAACCTGATAATTTACCCTCACCTAGGGCTTTAGTCTCTGAATTTTAAAATCGCTTTAATCACATCTACTTTATTCGCCTAGTTTAAATTACATTAATACTTATTTGACTTAGCATAATCTGAAATTAGAAACCATAGCGTAGTAACTACTTCTCTTGGGATTTCGATACCCCTTGTACTTCAACTGCTTTGCTGTGCACTTGCAGTTAATTATTTAG
>JAHZTW010000002.1:44527846-44543315 GCA_020283515.1 Alliaria petiolata | reverse complement strand
CTCCTGTGACTAAGAGAGCTCGCCACACTGAGGCTTCCGCTTCTGGGACAGCTAATGATGACGTGATTAGCTCTCTTCCTCCTTGGCCAAAACGTGAGGGTGCAAAGATCCGAAATTTGAGACAGTGGGAAGATACACCGGCGAAGGAGGTTGCCAAAGATGAGTGCACTATGCGAGACATTGCTGAAGCCTGGGATGACTATGACACGCTCTTCTACAATGCGTGGATTGGTGTGAAGATCGCTCCTACTCGCTTTGCTTGCGAGAAGACGATGACTGCACTGGGGATCAAAGACGACATTATGGGGTTGATGCGCAGAGTTGGCATGGGCACCATAGCGACGAGGCAGTTCGATCTCTATCCCGACCTTGTTCGCCAGGTCATAGCCACTGCCAGAGTCTACTACAGGAATGAGATTGTCCGCAATGCTCTGGAAGGGACTCTCACCTTTTTCATCCGCGGGATCCGTTACCGCATTTCACTTTCAGAGCTTTGCCAGCTCTATGGGTTCGAAGAAGAGCATGCGACAGGAGTTGCTCTTCAGACACAGTTGCCAAACAACTTTTTCTGCTAATATTTTACGTGTTTCTATTTATGATTCTTTAACCACCGATTGCTCACTGAGAACATCTTCGAAGCCCTATGTGCTATAATACTGAGCCAAGGGCGCAGGAAGCACAAAAACTTTAGTGAAGGACGTCTTCTTCTCTGCGATAAAGTAAACCGTACGACAGACAGCGCTGCCTACACGCGAATTAGCTTCCGACGCGGTTGGAAAACTAGCTCCTATGCGCCTGCAGGTAGGACGAGCCTACCCAAAGGTTTAGGCCAGATTGTAGGAAATGTTCAAAGCTGGTGTTATAAAGAGTATAAATTGACTTCTTATACTCTGGCAGTAAGTCACTTTTGAGCCAAGGGCAATAAAGATACCAGCTAACGGACCGAACCCCCACCAATAACGGAAATTGGAACAGTCTCCGATTTCAAAGGAGTTCCTCGGCAGCCACCTTTGATGTAACTAAACTAGATAGAGTTTGGGTCACGGCGCCTGCGGCGTTTTCGCCAGGCAGTCTTTGCCTGAGTCACTAGGGTGCCTCAAAACAAGTTCGGTTTTCGGATCCTCCCCCGAAAGACGCAATAAAATCCTGGAGGGGATGCACATAATTTCTGCTGCACACTAACGCCGGGACGCAGGCTCCCGGTGGGCCTACCCATCCCAACCAGGGGTATTCTGCTCGGTAGCACACCGGAGGCAACAAAGAAAGAGAGGTGCCGAAGGCAGTTCTCCGTGCACCGGACACGTAGCTTACCGAATCGTAGGCATTCCTCGGCGCGGAAGTTACTGTTTTTCATACTTTCTTATTTTACGGGAGGCTACCCTCTCCTCCCCGCATGCGGCTCACGCCATTCGAGGTGGCCCGGCCCAGCATTCATTCGCACAAACCTACTCATTTTTTTTGTTCAAATCTAGTTCCTTTGGCCGGGTATGTAAGCCATGTATCTAGGCGTTATGTTGAATCACCATTTAGCAGGGCTACTAGGACTTGGGTCCCTACCTTGGTTATCCGCTTTCATGCTACCACTGAATCATATGGAACCTTCTTTCGCATGAGATTTTCCGCAAACCAGGTTTGAAAGAGATGGGTAGGTAGAAAGCTCAGCCAGAATAAACCTATACCGAGTTTAGCAAAGGCAACATCTGGTGTCTTGTATGCCGTCCTATATGCCCATAGCGCATCGTGTTCAAAGGTTATTAAAAAAAAGCCCGAGTATGCTCTTGCTGCCCAAGGCGCAACTCCAATCTGCGGATTGCATTAGCAGATTTTCTGGCTTCGGCAACTCGACGACTGCGAGCACATACCTATGGATCTATGTCAACCAAAAGCAACGACCGGCAGACCGGCTACTAGCAGCAAGAATTGAAGGTTATCCCCTGCGTGACCAACCGCTGTACCCAAAAATTGGATAGGGGTCAAGACGCAGTCGGGCGTCGGAGGTGCCAAACGACTTCGTCGATAAGAGCTATGCGACAAAGTCTTCAGATCATTGTGCTTATCGGCTGCCTTGCTTGAGGAATAGTTTCAAGAAAATGGAGCCAGCGGGGGATTTCGGTATAGCAGCTCACGTTTGTTTGCGCCTTTCCGCAGGACTGGAAAGTACCAGTGACGGTGACTTTCTAGGTTTCCGTAGCGGATCAATTCCAACGAGCCTTTCAAACTAGTACTTACCAGGACTTCTGGTCTCTATTCGGGAATGGGATCTATGATTCCAAGAGGTCCACTCATACAGACATCCGCCATCCCACTCTGCGACACTTGGTGCGCCTCTTCTCTACTACACTTCAGTGCAAGTCTGAGCCAGGGAAGATGCGGGTGGCTGAGTTGGTACTACTCTACCACAACATTTGGTCAGAGATCTATGAGGATTCAAACGCCCCACTTAGCGCCAACTTAGGCGCTGTGTTTGCACATCACTTGGCTTCCCTGAAGACGAAGCCTTTCTCTGGNGGTGCGTTTGGTGCAGCTTGCGGCGCTCCTTGCTAATTGTTGTAGGGCGTGAGCTGAGAGTTGTAGGGTTGCTTCACCTGGTAGCTTCCGTTGTTCCCGTAGTTCACGTTCTGCAACTTGTTCTGGTAGGGTCTTCCTTGAGGTGGATACACTTGATCTCGCGGGTTCTCCACGTTTGGGTTCCGTTAAGATAAGTTGTTGTTGTTCCTGAAGTTGTTGTTGAATCCACTGTTGAAGTTTCTGTTCGGATACGAATTATGTCCTCCTAAAAAGTTAATTTCTTCTTCCCGCGTGTAGGACTCGTCTCCATCGTCTCCGGGGCTAAGTTCTTCTCTTTCCGCTGCGGTTTCACACGCACTAATACTGCGCTGCTGTCCCTTAAGTAGCTGGCTCATCATATTCTTCAGCTTGGCTATTTGATTAGAATCCGAGTCTCCGGTTCGCGGATTTCTATCATAATCCGGACAGTTATTGCTGTTGCTTACAGTGAGGTTTTCGATGAGTGCGCGTCCTTGTCGCTCCGTCTTTGTCGTAAAATCTCCATTACTGGCCGTGTCGAGCGAAAGTTTGTATCTAGCCTGCTGTCCGCGGTAGAACGTGTTTAGCAAGCTGGCTCCGGAGAAGCCATGGTGAGGACAGTCGCGTTCATAGTCCTTGAATCGCTCCCATGCCTCAAAGAATGATTCGACCGGTCCTTGTTGGAAGCCTTGGATCTTGTTTCTCAGCAGGTTGGATCTGGACTTAGTGTAGAAGTGATTGAGGAAGGCGGACTTGCATTCCACCCAGTTAGTGATCGATCCTGGTGGTAAAGTCTTCAGCCATCTATGAGCTTTGTCGCTCAAAGAAAATGGGAATAGCTTACACTTCAGATAGTCGGGAGGGATTCGGTTCGTCTTTGTGGTGCTGCAGATTTCCTCAAATAACTCGATGTGGTCCATCGGGTGCTCGTTTGATAATCCGTGAAACTGATTTTGCTTCACCAAAGAGATGATCTGCGGTTTGATCTCCAATTCGTCCTCATGGGGGACGTTAACTTGAATCGCTGCTCGATTCTGGAAGTGTTGATCAGGGGTATCGTGATCGGCTATGGTGCGGTTCCTAGCTCGCCTGGGAAGGTTAGCTGGTAGAACAGGTCGGATATCATATTGGTTATCCGGCTGGATGATAGGGTTCGTTCGGTTCGCGCCATTTCCGATGATCGGATTGTGTCCTCCTTGCTGTAAGGCAGGATCGCGTTCTTCTTCTTCCGAGTCAGCCTCAGGATTGGGGTTGATAGGGTTTCCATTGTTGTCGAGCTGTGGCTCCCCATCCTGTAACTCGTTAGGTGCTTGACCAGTGTTGCGAAGAACTTCTTCGCGGTTTCGTTGAACTCCAAGAGCGGCCTCGTTTTCGGCCATGCTGATCTGTCTTCTTAACCTTCAGATTTCTTTTTCGTGCCTGTCCATCTCGATGTGGCGGTGTAAGACGTTGGAAGCGTTCCTCCTAGTGGTCATACACCTGAAACATGAGAAGTAAACACAAGAAAATCGTGAGCAATGAACGGAAAAGCTTGAAAATCAACTTGGTCTAAAAGACAAATTAGAAACTGAAAATTCGCAAAAGCAAACAATCCCCGACAACGGCGCCAAAAACTTGATGCGGGGTTTATTTTACTTCAAGTTTTACCCCTAAGATAGCTGCAAGTGCACAGCAATCACAGTAGTATATTAAGGGATCGAATCCACAGAGATTGTTGTTTTGCGAAAGTACTATGATTTCTAACTTCTTTAAACCAAATGGGAGCTTGGTGGGTGTAGTGTGTCACGGTTTGCAGTAATAATATCAAGCAGCATAAAAGAATCAACGGTTGTAAATCAATGAATAAAAGGCGTTGGGTTCAGGGACATTCTCCGGGGTTCATGGATCGAATCCAACAAGCAACATGATAGGTTCTAGATAATTTAATAAGTTAGTTTCTTAAGCTGAAACGGTCGACTATGACTACCCCGTCTTCACGGATCTAGCCACATGCGTGTGTCTTTTCACTGCGGATATGATTTCTCATCCCACGATGCAAGACAACCGCGCATACATATCATTCACCTGTTTGTAAACGCTCACGGTGCGGTCCGTCGATATGCCTAAACATCCTACGGTGCGATCCGCTCGTTAACTTCTAGATCCAGACGACAGACCACATATTCATGTATCTAATAGCCCTGGAATCAGTTGCTAATTGATCAGAGAAGCAAACATGCAATAAGAAGAAGACATCAACGAAGATACCTAAAAGAAGCTTTATCTCTATCAACCTAGCGAAATCAATCCATGATTAAACCCCTTCGAAAATCCCCTTAAAAACCCAACTAGATGACTACTCGCTCATGGGAACGAGAGACATCTTCGAGATATGAAAGGTGCGAATTGTATTAATAAAAAGAACAAAGTGAGAAAACTTCTTCAAAGGAAATCGATTGAAGAGAGGTTTTCTTAAAGTATTGAAAAGCAAAGAACTAAGAACAAAAGATGAAAGGGAAGAGAAGGAGGAGCAGGCGACTGCAGAAGAGTTCTCTCTCGAGGTCTTCAACTCCGGGGCCGTCGAACACTCTCTCTCTCTCTCTCTCTCTCTCTCTCTCTCTCTCTCTCTCTCTCTGCGGCGCGAAAGTGTTTCTGGAAAAGCTCTGTGTGTTCACGCCTCTTCTGAAACCCTAAGATTCCTTTATATAGGCTCCCGATCTTCAGAAAGTGGGCTTCACGTTTTAACCTCGGGAAAATATTGGATAAGTGCAAACGGGCTCGGGATGGGCCGGAGTGGTGTGGCCGCGCGAGCGACCAGGCGTGGCGCGGCCACTGGTCTTCTGAAGATATGTGGCGCGGCCATCCTTCTTCTGGAAATGTGTCTGACGGGCCTTCTTGCTTCCTTTGTAACTTGAGATCCAACCGTGGAATTGAACTCAGACCACCTCGGCGTGAAAGACAGCTTGAAGGGCTATCTTGTCTCCAAATATGAGCTTGATCTTGAAGTGGGAAGGTGGTCATCTGATGCTGAACTTATGGCTCCGAGCACATGTCCTTGAAGTTCCCGTTTTGCTCCAAAATGTGTACCTTTTGTCCAATTTTCCTGAAATGACTTTTAAAACTAGGAAACGTGGAAATCACTTTAAAACCGTTGAAAACTGGGTCAAAACACTTATAAATGATCTTGAAATAATAGGTTTTAGGAGTAAAATATGAGTGTTATCAAGTAGCCTTGTGGTCTTGGATAGTCTTGAGCACCAACCCAATTGGCTTTCTCTTGGCATTGTTCTAGCTCCTCTAGAACGTCCATAGCCTCACCAACAAAATGCACTTGCTTTTGATTTGCAAGCACCAACTTGTCTATCTTCTCATGGAGTGATTTCAACTCCTTTTTGTGTGCCTCATGATCAGGCCCTCTTGGTGCTCGATCATAGTCCTCACAGTAGTTCCCATCACTCAAAACCAAGTTCTCAATGAGCTCCATACCCGCAGATACATCTTGGCCAAGGAAGTTTCCTTTGCTTGCTGTGTCCAAGAGCATACAAATCTTGGGCAAAGCTCCTCTATAGATGGTGCTCAAGACAAACTCTTCACTGAAACCATGATGAGGACATTGGATTGTGTAGTTCTTGGCTTTTAAACCATCCCTAAACCCTCGGCCTCAAATCTAAAACGAACTACTCACTAAGCATAATTAAAAACATGGAAAACGTACAACAAGAAACGTTAATCATACTTAAGCGATTAAAGAAGAAGATTAGAGATAAATACTTAAAATTAAGATTAAAAACCAAAGTTTTACAACTAAGAAAAGCTTAAAGAACTAACAGTGGCGGCTGAGTGCTTAAAGAAGAAGAGCAAAACGTAAGAAAAGATAAGATGGTCCCAAAAATAGGTTTAAAAATGTTTTATACCAAAAGGGAAATGGTCCCCTCACAAGAGGACAAACATGAGCTGTCCAGATAAGATCAGGGATCGAGCTGAGTCGTCGATCCTGTGTTCGATCACATGCTAAGTTCGGTTTGCTTCGCTCGATCTTCTGGTCGTTCTAACTCCGAGATCGACTTCCTTGCTCGATCGTCAGGTCGTTCTGATCTGGATCGTTTCTCAACCTCGATCTTGCCTCCGTTCTTCCTGGGTTCCGTCTTTGGGTCTGTACAGTCGCACGAATGATCTGGTCGATCTATGCCTCGTTCTTCTCCTTGAAACGGTCCGAGTTCCTCGATCTTATGGTCGGTCTCGTCTAGATCGACCTGCCTTGCCCGATATCTTCCTCGATCACAGTGAGAAATCTTTTGTCTGAGCTTCTCCAAGTGTTCCCAAGCTCTCCCTTGAACCTCATCATGTCTCAGCATCCACCATAGCTCTAATGTACTTAAAACAACCTGCTAATGATGCAGAAATGCAAAGAACTATGAAAATGCTAATGCAAAGTGTTATAGGACCTAAAATGAGTTAAAATATTCAAACTAACCTATTATGAATGCAATATGGATGCAAAACCTATTCTAAATGTATGTTAAATATGCAAAATATATGAGTATATCAACAGAGCAGGAAAAATGTCTTCTCCACGGCTCACCTCATCGGCATAAGTCTTGGACGAGTTTTTCCAATGCTTTCAGCTCAGTTCTTCTGGTCCACACCATTCATCATCCTCCACTAAGTCTCCTTAGCTCCAAATACACCTGAAAAAGACTCCAAGCCATACAAAACATGCAATGCCTAGTCTAAAACTTATCATGTCTAATATGAATGCAAACGAGACCAAAAGTGACTAAATCAATGCATAAATGGATGAAAAACTATCATAAATGAATGCTAAAACACGCTAAATTATGATTCTATCAAAGACTTTATGCGTCTAGCATGAACACCCCGTGCAAGATTAGCCAAACCCATAAAGAAAAGTATGATCTTTCTTAGCCTAAGGGATTAGCTGTCTAAGAGATCTTACGGTTCAATAGGGACGATTGATAACACTCATATTTTACTCCTAAAACCTATCATTTTAAGACCCTTTACAAGTGTTTTAACCCGGTTTTAATGGTTTTAAAGTGATTTTCACGTTTCCTAGTCTTAAGAGTCATTTCAGGGAAATTGGACAAAAATCATACATTTTGGAGAAAAACGGGAACTTCCAGGACAAGTGCTCGTGGACATAAGTTTAACATCAAACAACGACCTTCCCACCAAAAGATCATGCTCATATTTGGAGATAAGATAGCCTTTTCTGATGTGGCTCATATGTGGCGGCCGTGAAGCTCTCTCTTTGTGGCTCTTTCGAGACTTTAAGTGGCTGCCGAAATTAGGTTTTAGAATAGGAGTATTTATAGGTCTTGTGGTCCTCTTAAGTGTCACTTAGGGTTCTTTTGCGTTTGACAACAATTGGGCTTGACGGGCTTGCAAACGGGCTTCAAAAATGTGTTTTATGGTGGCCTTGCCACGGACCACTCATGGCCCGGCCACATGGAGTCTGGCCACACGAGGAAGTTGCCATGGCGCGGTGGAGAGTGCTCTGGCCGCGGTCACGAGCCTTGGTAGCGCGGCCATTGGTCTTGCAACTTCTGCGCTTGCTTCTCCCGCGAGACTGCATAATATATCTATATATATATAGAAAAAGTGACTCGGATAGAGGACCTGGATTCCATGGAGTGATGATGGTACTTATCCATAAAAAAGGGGAGTTACACAAAAAAAATATAGAGAAAAAGAAACGGTAAGAAAATGCCTAAGAGTCTTAAGAGAATCGGAACATTCAAAGAGGGAGAGACTGGTCGATATGGTTAGAAGTTTTAGACGCCATCCAATTTAAACCCGAAGCAAGAAAACAAGTCTGGGGGAATGGCGATATGTAGGAGAACTCAGGGATGTGTATGTGCGAAGAGTGATTGGAAATCGTGGATCCTAACAGTTCCACCTTCTTCTGTTGTTTTGCATAATATCTCGCACCTTCTGGAGATCTATACGGTAACCCAAAACACTCTAAACCTCACCAACAAGGGCCTTACATCCCTTGACAAGGATCACGCCAATATTAATATTACTTAGAGAGCTAGTTGACTGGAACTTGAGATTTAGATAGTGAAAGCTTCTAAGGGACTAGTGTTGAAGGAATTATAGTGAGAATTTTCTAGGCTGAGATTGAATAAACTTGTTCGATGACTTAACGTTTAGAAGGACGGTCGCTGAGTTTTCCCTAGTTCCCATATTTTCAAACCTCTTTCCGAGCTTTTATCTGCGTTTTGTTTGAAAACAAACAAAGGTTTAAATCTGGGGGAGTTGATAACACTCATGTTTTACTCCTAAAACCTATCATTTCAAGATTCTTTACAAGTGTTTTAACCCTGTTTTCAATAGTTATAAAGTGATTTCCACGTTTCCTAGTCTTAAGAGTCATTTCAGGGAAATTGGACAAAAAGAATACATTTTGGACTGAAACGGGAACTTTCAGGAGAAGTGCTCGGGGACATAAGTTTAATATCAAACGACAACCCTTTCCACCACAAGATCAAGCTCAAATATGGTGATAAGATAGCCTTTTTATCTGTCTTTCACCTCGAGGTTATTTGAGTTCAATCCCATGATTGAATCTCAAGTTATGAAGGAAGCAAGAAGGTCCGTCAGGCACACCCTCAGAAGAAGGCTGGCCGCGCCAAGGATGTTCAGAAGACCAGTGGTCGGCCCACGCCCGGTCGCTCGCTCGGCCAGGGCACTTCGGCCCATCCCGAGCCCGTTTGCACTTATTCGATATTTTCCGAGGTTAAAACGCAAAGCCCACCTATGAAAACATGAAGGCCTGTATAAAGAGACCCCTAGGGCTTCACAAAGGACGCGACATTCACAAGAGCTTTTCCGAAACACTTCTCACGCCACCTAAGAGAGAGAGAAAGAGAGAGAGAGATATATATATATAGAGAGAGAGAGAGAGAGAGAGAGAGAGAGAGAGAGAGAGAGAGAGAGAAAGAGAGAGAGAGATCAATGACGCCCGGAGTCGAAGACCTCGAGAGAGATTTCTTCTGCAGCCTCGACCTTTCTTCCCTTTTCTTTTCTCCTACTGTTCTTAGTTCTTTTGCTTTCTCAATACTTTAAGAAGATCTCTTCATTCAGATTTCCTTTGGAGAAGTTTCCTAACTCTATTTCTTATTCAATACAATTCACACCTTTTCATATCTCGAAGGATGTCTCTCGTTCCCATGAACGAGTAGTCATCTAGTTGGGTTTTAAGGGGTTTTTTCAATGGAGTTTAATCATGGATCGATTTCACTAGGTTGATAGAGATAAAGTTTCTATTAGGTATCTTCGTTTATGTCTTGCTCTTATTGCATGTTTGCTTTTCTGATCAATTAGCAACTGATCCCAGGACGATTAGATACACGATCATGTAGTCTACTGTCTGGATCTAGAGGTTAACGAGCGCACCGCACCGTAGGATGCTTAGGCATATCAACGGACCGCACCGCGAGTGTTTAAAAATAGATGAATGTTATATTTGTGCGGTTGATTTGCAACGTGGGATGATAACTCATATCCGTGGAGCGAAGAAAGCGTAGGTGCTTATATCCGCGAGCGCGGGGTAATCATAGTCGATCATTTCAGCTTAAAAGCCTAACCAACTAAGCCGTTTAAAACCTAAACTATTGCTTGTTAGATCCGATCCATGAACCCCGGAGAACACCCCTAAACCCAACGCCTTTTACATATTGATTTACAACCGTTTAATTCTCTTTTGCTGCTAGATATCATTACTGCAAACCGTGACACACAAACCCTCAACCTTCCCTTTTGGTTTAAAGAAGTTAGAAATCTTAGAACTTTCGCGAAACAACAATCTCTGTGGATTCGATCCCTTAATATACTACTGTGATTGCTGTTCACTTGCATCTATCTTAGGGATAAAACTTAGAGTAACAAAATCCCACGCATCAACTATTTAGCATGCTTTTTTCTTCTATTGTACCGCGTTGCGAAAGCTAGTATGTGTTGATAGAGATTCAAAGAGGTTTGACCCAAACACCATTGGCTAAGCGTCTTGCGGATACTTTTACCTAAGAATAACCATCAAAAGACCAAGTCTTGATGCGATCTAAAAGCTTAGCTTGTTAGGCAATCCGAGAGTTACCTAGTTCATAAAACCCATCTTGATCCTTCTTTTATCATAAAGTTTAATACTTTTGTCTTTTAAATCATTACTTCTTGCTCAAGTAGTTTAAAGTTCTTGTTTTTATGGTCTTGAGTGACATGATATAGGTCAAATTTACCCTAAAGCAACTCTCTCAAATTAAGAGATCAGTTGTAGTACTTAGGGATCGAATCCACAGAGAAGGGATAGTCACACATCAGTTTTTTAATTTCGAATTAAGCTAAGAAATAATATGAAATTAAAAGACAGAAAGCAATTAAACGATTTAGATTCAGGAGACGAAACGCTAGGTTCAGGGAAATTCTCAAGTGATCTAAATTGCAGGTCTAGACAGAATGTTAGGAATTATTAAGATCTGTTCTCGAACTCGAATCACTAATGTAAAATCAACCAACTCTCGCTGCGAAGATTATCTATGTCTAAACCCTAGAATTCCAAATCTCTTTGCAAATTCTAACAATTCAAACAAGCATTAAAGTTCAGGTTCAATTGTTCACAAAACCCTAAACCAAATCTCTTTGCGAATAGGTATTTTGCTCATCTAACATTAGTTCAGGCAATCAATAATACTCTCGCATCTATTAATTAACCTAAGATCAGATTCTAGGTCGCGAAGCTAGAATAAGCATTAAACACAAATCCAGATGAAGAACTCTAATGATTTTATCCTAACAATTTAATTCGACCTAACAATTCATTGATCACCTTTGAAAACCCTAAACCTAACTAGCAAACTACTCAGACATGGTGAATAAAGAAAACATCATGAATATAATAGTTTGCATAAAAAGAAATCAATAGAAACAAAGGAGTTCCAAATTTGCTCTGAAAGAGACAAATTCTTCTCTCTAAAATCTCTCTAAAAATCTCACTCTAAAATAATGTGTGTGTTGTAAGTTGTGTAGCCTAAACAATGGCTGAAAAACTATATTTATAGGCCTAAAACACGAATTGGGCACTCTTGCAAATAAGGAAATCTTTTTGGGCAATTTCCTTTTCTTCAAAACTTGTAAAGTCACGACCAGTTTCTGGAAATCTCGGGTGTCGATCGACACCATGAACAGTGTCGATCGACACTATTCATCAATCTTCAATCCGAGTTCATCTTTTCAGCAGCTTGTTCCACAATGCTCCAAAAAGCTCCAAAATCTCCAATTATGCTCAAAACGTAGCTGAACCTGCAAAGACTCTAATAGGACTCTAAAAATACCAAAAGACTCTATAAAAACACTTATATCATGGTCCAAAAACGGGTAAAAACCATGAGATATCAACTCCCCCAAACTTAGATTTTGCTTGCCCTCAAGCAAAACAGAAACTTAGAATGAAGTAGAAGTTTGAAAACAGAAACTTTCGAGCACCTCTTCAGAACGCCACATTGATTAACACTTCTTGAATCAACATGATATAGAGCCAACCTTAGGAAAGTTCAGTGGACTTACCACAAGCTTAGCAATCTCCCAGTTTGAATTTAGATCCTTTCCTTGGTAAACATTTCGAACTCTAACAATGGTAATGCTACAGAACTTTAGAGATTCTTTTCCCTTCCTTAGTGCCTGAACAAGACATTCTCATACAACTCCCCTATTCTCTCTTCCCTTAGTCAACTTCTGGCCATTTTCAGGGTGTCCTAAGATCTTTTCATTGACTCTTCTTTTTCTTATGAAATCTCAGGAAATAGTGCTACTCTCTACTTGTGTTCCTTGTGAGGAGAGGTGTTCAAAAGTATCACTAATATTGTTCCTTGTGAGGAGACACGTTCATGACAAAGGCACTATTCCCAGACTTAGACTCTTTTTTCTTTCTTTTCTATTCTCAAGTGAAGATCAAGGAGAGACTGTAATTGCCTATCTGTTCGGACTGAAAGAGGAATCAAGTTCTGCGCATACCTAGTTCTTATAAGGGGATCTGAACTCGCCCTGTTAGACAGATTCCACTTGCACCTTTCTACTTAGTAAGACCTGCAGTCAACTCTTATAACAATGGTTCTTTTAAGTGTCAACTTCCGGTGGTTAGTTCCTAGAAAAACTGAAAGTTCCAACTAATTTTGACTCAATAAAACAAAAATTTTCAAAATTTTGACTCAAGACAGACTCTCAAAACAAAACACAAAGTCAGTAATCACCTCGCCCAGACTTAAACAACACTGTCCCCAGTGTTATCAAGCCCGAAGTTGGCTAAAAGAAATATTAGAAACAACTTAAAAGACCAGATAGAAGATTTAACTTCGTCTGCGCGTTGTGTCGATCAACATGATAGCGTGTCGATCGACACTGGTCTGTGTCGAGTCCAATGTCACCTTTTTTCAACTGACTAAAACTAGGACTTATTAAAAGCAAAACAAAATATAAAGAAAAACGTACCTAACTGTGGGTTGCCTCCCACTCAGCGCTCGTTTTCAGTCATTAGCTTGACTGTGTCGGGGTTCAGACGTCTGGTGGATCAGAGGGTGGCATTGAATGCTTCTGAGAAGAATGTCTTCTCATCCATGGTGGTGTATAGGCATTAGGTGCATGTAAGCGGCAAAGGAAGTGAGGAACAGCAGCAGGGTGGGACTTGAGTTCTGGTGGGACACTTTGTTTTCCTGCAGAAGCATCAAAAGCAATACCAAGCCTTCTACGAGAATCTCGTTGCTTGCATAAGTGTGCAACATCTTTTGAACATTTGGTATTCTTATTGACAAGATCAGGGGGTTTGGAATTGATTCCAGGAAATGCATACCTTTGCTTTCTTCGAGGTTTATGGGAAGAAGGATGTGGAGTAGTCTGTTTGACAGCACATGATGGATCTGCAGCATCGGAAACAGCTTCCGGTATGATCGTGTCGATAGACACAGGTGGTGTCGATCGACTCCAAGCTTGCAGCTCGAGTCTCTGCACTTTTTCTCCAATTTAGCTCTGCTATCCTTGCCTCCATCACAAAGACGTCTTCCTCCACCAACTTGGCATTGTTTAGACCTTCATCCTCGCACAAAGTCTTGAAGATATGATTATTTCCACTCCAATCTTCAAGCTCCACAGCTTTCTTAGAATTCTTAGCCAATGTCTCTTGAATAACCAGTTGGTTCACTTGCTCCTTAGAATCATCTTCCTTGACATTCCCAGCAGTAGTGTCATCCGAACTTTCCATGATTGGACCTTCATCTATGGACATCTCTACTGAAAAAGCTTGACCATCAATGGTGGATGGTCCTCTTAATTTGTCCATGTCAAAGTTCATGACACCTTCACCTAAATCAAGCTCCATTTTCCCTCTTCTCACATCAATAATGGCACCAACTGAAGCCAACAATGATCTTCCTAAAATAAGAGGATCTGCAGGCTCTTCATCGTACTTCAAAACCACAAAGTCTGTGGGAATTATGCAGCCTTCAATCTTCAGGGGAACATCTTCTAAGACATCTTCTGGGAATCTCTTTGATCGATCATCTAGGATTAGAGAGATTCTGCTTGACTTGAAATCAGTCATTCCAAGTCTCACAGCAACTGAGTATGGTATCAAGTTGATACTTGAACCTAAATCGCAGAGAGAACGAGGAAATCTTCCTGTTGAGATTGAGCAATCTAGCACAAAGTTCCCTGGATCAGGTAACTTCTCTGGAATCCTTCTCTAAATCACAGCACTGACTTGTTCAGAAACCCACACCTTCTTCTTCTTCTTTGGAACTATGTTCAAGAGAATTGCATTTATTTTTCTGGTAAGCAATGCTCCTTCCTCAGGACTCACACCATTGACAACCATTCTCTTGACATATCTTCTTAATGCAGGTGAAAGTCTGACTGCATCAACTAGGGGTAGTTTAACCATCAGCTTATCCATCATCTCCTTGCATCTAGCTTCCTCTCTCTCTCCTGTTTAGATCTTCTGGGAGGCAGGGGGTAGGATATTTTTGGTTTGTACACCCTTTCTTCTGCAACCTTTGTTGTTGTGAGCTATTCTGGTGAAGTTTGTGTAGAGCGTCGATTGACACCCTCCTGGTGTCGGTCGACACTCGCCTTTGGTGTCGAGTCCCCCGTGTCGAGTTTGCTCGTTTCGTCTGGTTTCTCCTTGGGTGTCGATCGACACAGAGTAGTGTCGATCGACACTGGCTCCGCAGCATCTTCCACATCTTCAAGCTCCTCGAATTCTTTAGCATTTAGACCCCCTTTCAACTCTGTTTGAAGGCCTCTTTCACTCTGGATTGTGATGGCATTCACGTGGTGTCTTGGATTAGTATCAGTTTTCCCTGGAAGGAAACCTTCTTGCCTACGAACAGCTTCTGCAGTTTGAGCAACTTGAGTATCCAATTTCTTGACATGGTTGTTCAGAGATTCGAATTTCCCATTCAAGTCTTGGTACATGGCGTCCATCTTTCCAGTCACATCTTGATATAATGTGTCAATCTTCCCATTAAAGCTCACTATCATCTTCTGTTGCCCTTCTAGAAGCTGTTCCATCATAGCCTCCATCTTATTGTCTTGTGCAGGAGGCTTCTGGTAAGAAGAAGAATAATTGCTTCTCTGGAAGTTGTTGTCCTGAAAAGGCTTCTGGTAAGAAGAACCATAGCTCTGCTGATTGCCAAACCTTTGACCTTGAAAACCAGCTCCATTGATGTAATTGACTTCTTCTTGCTCACGCTCAAATGTCTCCACCTCATTAGCAAAGTGAACTTGCTTCTTTCCCACCAAAAGATCCAGCTTCCTGTTCACCTCAGCTATGTGGCTTCCTCCAGTTACTCCAGCGTTTTGTCTTCTCTCAAAGTCTGCATTTTTGGTGCTGTTACAAGAGGCCAAATTCTCTATAAGCACCACCGCGTCAGCTGGGTATCTGGTGTTGAAGTTG
>JAHZTW010000002.1:44409143-44456386 GCA_020283515.1 Alliaria petiolata | reverse complement strand
CGGCTGAGTTATGATACCTTGCGGCTGAGTTATGATACTTTATGGCTGAGTTATGATACCTTACGGCTGAGTTATGATACCTTACGACTGAGTTATGATACCTTGCGGCTGAGTTATGATACCTTGCGGCTGAGTTATTATTCTTTATGGCTGAGTTATGTTAACGTAGCGGCTGAGTTATGATACTTCATATAAACATAAAACACATAAACCAACAGTCATGTTCGATATTACCATATAGGGAAAAGAAAATACATGCCAACAATACTACGTCGGACAAGTTTTCGCATTATGCCCAACTTGTTTACATCGAGAACATGCGTGTTGCTTCCTAGGGCGTTTATTTCTAAAGGCAACTTCCAAAGATGATTTAATCCTAGTTTTCTTGGGCCTTCCTGGCTGGTTTACAACAATCGGAGGCAAGCACAGTTGGATAGTTACAATTTCAGGAACAGGTAGCGCTGTATCTGAAGGCATGATTGAATTGGCATATGCGTTAACCAAATAGCCGCTCTTATAGTAAGGACTGCACAGGGATATACGAGACACACCCATATGCTCTGCAGCTGCGATTGCATGGACGCATGGTATTTTTTCGTGGTCGAAACGACGGCATGTGCATCTTTTTGCATCCACATTTACAACATGCAAATATGTTCCATATGTTACCTCTACACGTAAAGCATCAATCGTTTGTACATCCATAAGTCTTGCTGCGGTGACACGGGCCTATTTACAAAAAAAAAAAAAATGTTAAGGCTGATTTATCAAAATAATGTCTGGTTTATGAGCATTTGACGACTGACTTATGTAAACGATTACAGCTGAGTTACCTGTAACAGTTTTTCAACACCTCGTGAGAGCGTTGTTAGCTGCGACTTCGCATCCTCTCTCCGTTCGGCAAACCATCTGGTCATCATAGTCCGTATCGATTCTAACAGTCGAACTATGGGAAGACTTCTAGCATTTGACAGTGCTTTGTTCATTGATTCCGCAATATTGGTAGTCATTAAATTGTACCTTTCACCCGGGAAATGAACACGCGCCCACATTCGGACACCAGCTCTTTCGAGGTATCCATGTAGTTCAGGATGAAGCGCTTCAATCTCATTGAACGCCTCAGTAAAATCAGCCAGCCTAAAACACCTTGCCGCTTTTTTCATCAAGGGGAACAAATGTTTTCCTTTGAATTTCACCAAAATGTTCTTATACAAATGGTAAGTGCAAATTCCACGAGAAGCCAACAGATACACATTACCAATTGCTTTCCCTATTGACTTATGTATGTCCGAGATTATCGCAAGATCCTTATCGTCAGGAATAACAACTTTCAGTTGCGTAAAAAACCAACGCCAAGAATCATCATTTTCAGTGTCAACAACACCGAACGCTATTGGGAAAATCTGAAAATTACCATCCTGAGCTAGGGCTGTGAGAAGCGTCCCTTTGTAACTACCATGGAGAAAAGTACCGTCGACAACAACAACTTTGCGCATAAAAGGAAAACCAGCAACACTCGCACCAAAAGCAATGAACACATACTTGAATCTTCCACACTCATCAATTTGAAGACGCGTGACTGTACCCGGATTTGCCCGTCTTATCATGTATAGGTAAGAAGGCAATTCTTTAAAACTATTCTCAGGAGTCCCCAGATCGTTCTACCTTGCAAACTTTAGCGTCCTATGTGACTTCCAATAATCCATCTGTCGACACCAACATATTAATAAATCAGCCGAAATGAGAATAACTCAGCCATAATATATCTATAACTCAGCCGTAAACAACCTATAAGTCAGCCGTAAACAACCAATAAGTCAGCCATAACGTCATGATAAATCAGCCGTCAATAACCTATAACTCAGTCGGAGTGTATTAATAACTCAGCCGGAGTGTATTAATAACTCAGCCGAAATGAGAATAACCCAGCCGTAACGTAATGACATTTCACACATAATATATGAATAAGTCAGCCATAAAACAATCTATAAGTCAGCCGCAAACAATCTATTACCTTTATGCTAAAATGCTTATTGATAATTATTCCGACACTGCGAGGTTTAACGGTCGGACCAACGTCACCAAGAAAGTCCCTGTAAAGAGCTCCCAAAATATTAGGTGTTGCTTGTTGTGATCGATTAGAACGTTCCGTTACAGAACATGTGTGTTCCGAATCGTATATACGAACATAGAAATGCGGCTCATCCCCTTGTTTAGATGCACGAACTCTCCAACGACATCCATCCACCCAGCAAGTCATAATCACTGTACTCGGATTTGATACTGGTACATCAAAATCAATTCCATCCCTTACCGAAAGAAGTTTTAGTCGTTTCTCCAACTCGTCTTTGCTCCCGTATCGTTGTCCTACAGCGAGGTTTAGCGAAGACATCTCCAACCTTAAAGCCTCCGAGTTCCCAATCGATCCGGTCGTTTCAATGTTCTGAGGTCTCTTCTTAGGAGGCAGAGTCGGTGAATCTTCGTCTTTCTGAGACTCGCCGTATACAGTGAAGTTGTCATCATCAGATGATGCACCATCGGAGTCGTCGAAAACATCACATCGGCTTGAAAATTCATCATCTTCTTCTTCGTCATCTGCTTCTTCGACATCTTCAACGTCTTCTTCGTCTCTGTTTTTACTATAATCATAACAGAAACCATCAAATCCCCCACCGTGATCTTCGTATCTAGATTCAACTTTTGAGTCAGAAGGCCGTTTCATCCTTCCTCTCGATCCATCATTCCGACTAATTTCGGTAGACTCTTTCTCCGTAAACTCCACACTGAGATGTAGTCGATCGATTTTCCATAGGCTTGGAAAACATTGCAACTGTCGATCATTGGAGACATAAACTGGTGGAGTATCATGCGACATATTTTTCATAGCCTTGTTCGAGAACATGTAGCTCAGCTTTACCTGATGGCTCAACTCCTTCAATCCGTAGTCATCGAGAACCAACTTCACAAGCTTGTCGTGCATTGTTTCCGCATCTATCTGCACAACTCTACACCCTCTATCGTCGGTGTTAAATATATATTTGTGTTTCTTTGCCCAATTACCAAAAACTACAATTACCGAAACCGGATCCATCATATATCGGAGAAAGATGAAAGAAAATGAAGAAGAACGAGGAAGACGATGACGAACAGATCTGTTCATGTGAAGAACATACATCGACGGCGATAAAAACGATGAACACGGCGAGAAAGACGAAGAGGAAGACGACGTTTCGTATTTCTCAGTTGATGATGACATGGAAATATGCATCCGACGTCATTTTTTAATTGATGAAGTGGCAAGTAAGCCACCAAGCGATCACGTAAATTAACTGTCTTAAACCAGCCATCAAACAAAACTTTAAGTCAGTCGTAACATGAATACTATTACAGTAATTAAAAAACATAAAAAACAGCTGCCAAATTCAGCCGTAACTCAAATGAAAATCTTTAACTCAGCCGTATCGTTTCATAAGTCAGCCGTCAAAACATGCTATTGTAGTAATTAATCTTTCGCTACCAAATCAGCCGTAATTAGGCCGAGTTTTCGTTAACCCAGCTTGTTTCGGCTTAGTTATGACACTTACACGAAAATCAGCCGTAACGAAGCAATAACTCAGCCAGCCGGAGAAAGTTAATTCAGCCCTGTCGAGACAATAACTCAGCCAAATTTTGACAACTCAACCATCGGGTTATAACTAAGCCGTAACCTATGTCTGAGTTATCTCGTAAGTCAGCCGTTTTCTCATAACTCAGACATATTTTGTTAACTCAGCCGTAACGTATGTCTGAGTTATCGCGTAAGTCAACCGTTTTCTCATAACTCAGACATATTTCTTAAATCAGCCGCAACATACCGTAACTCAGCCGTGATTGCCGTTGTATCGCTTTACGGCTGAGTTCATTAATACACGTCAGCGATTTCTGACGTGGCGCATTTTTTCTGATGTGGAATTAAAAAGTAATGGCATTCTTTGTAATTACGTTTTTTCCTATAACATGTAACAAGGGCACGCTGGGTATGGAAAATATAGGCAAAATATGATAGTAATAAAAAAAAGTTTTGTATGTTTCTGGTCATATCACCTAATTTTTATGATATCTGAGTAAACTTCCCATATCTTAAACAATCATAACTTATAATGTAATCTCAACGACAAAAAAAAGGATACCATGAAGAATATTTGCTAGGATTCTTTATTTATTATATAGATTTTTTGCCAAAATTAAAACAGATTAACAAGAAAATAAGATATTGTTGAACCTTCTTTTTAAATAAGTATCTACACTTTTACTTAAAAAATCGTACACTTCAGTATGAAAAAAAGAAAACCATATTGAAGATAATTTTCGCATTGCAAACACACAAAGAACCAACTTTATTCAATCTACTCCTTCTTCTATTCAATCCAGTTTGCAATCTGAAATATGTGATGGCGGGACTCCCACTTCTGTTAAAGTTAAATCTGCCTTCAGCCGTATTCTTAATGATATTTCTAATTTACCTAGATCGATGCAACCATTAGATCAATTTGTTAACAAAGTTGTATGTCCTGTTCTTTCGAATGAAAACCAATATTGTTCTGATCCCGGTTAGTTTTCCAAACATATTATTATCTATTCATGCACTTTTTCATTGATTTCATTCACAATTTTGTTAATCGTATGATTATATTTGTATGTTTTACAGCAATTCTTTCGAATGATTGTCTAATCTCTGAACCCAATAATAGTCTCCTGACGAAACACAAAAGGAAAAAACCTGAATCACCGTCTTCAAGTATGTATTTTAACCATTAAAATTATATTTAAATTGTGATTTATGAAATAACTTTCTACTTAACCATACATATTAATTACCATTTAATTTTCCAGTTGACAAAGAAAATATTTCCCAGCTGACGTCAACTAGGAATGAATCTTCCATTGTTAATTTGCAAAAAAAAGCTGCAAAGGCGGTTTTTAAAGACATTACAAATTCTCCTACTATTATATTAAAAAATCCAAAAGGAAAGAAGTTGCATGAGGTTATACCTAATTCATCAAGTAAAGGCACATGTATGACTGCAGCAAGCCAAACCAACTTTTTTTTGCAAAATTGTATTTTACGATTTTATAAAATTTATTATTAAATGTATACATATAACAAAATTAAATAAAATATTTGCCTAATTTTTACAAATTTTAGGAAAGTGCGCTGATAAGGGTAAATGTATTTTAATAGCAAACACCAATGATTCCGAAGAAGAACTTTCAGATTTGGAATTTTATGACTGTTCTGAAGGTATGTTTATATTCATACTACCAAATATATATGAACTAATAGATAGTTCCGTTTTTTAAAATATATACCTTTTTAATGTAGGGGAAGATGAACGTGATCAGCAATTTGATTGTAGTAGTCTTGAAGACTCTTCTTCTGATTCTGAAAATGAATGTGATATTCTCGGTGGTGTTCGTGCCGATAGTACCAGAAGTTCATCGTACCAATATAACTCCAGTGATAACATTTCTAAACTAGCCCTTATTTTAAATGACCTATTTTCTGGGACGGATCACACATGTGATGAGACTGTCAATTATTATAAAGGTAAATTGTTTTTATTATATAGTATAAATGAGTTTTAGTTTAAAATTCATTAAAATTTAACAATCAAATATCATCATAGTATTTACATATACCTTATATTTTACAGAATATGTCGATGACGGCGATCCTAGATACGAGTGTTAACATTGTCATGCAATGTTTTGGTATGGTGAACGTATTAACAAAATGAAAAATTCCAGAAAACCTAGTTTCACTATATGTTGTAATCAGGAATCAGTACAACTACCGATTCTAGGGGAGATTCCAGAAGTCTTGCGTGGCTTGCTAACTAATGATGATGACCTTACAATATGTTATTCTCATTTACTTCGATTGGAGGTAGAGTAGACAGGTCTATTAAACCAGGTCGGGGTCTATCTATGTTTCAATTACATGGTGAAAACTACCATTTGATGGGTAGTATGCTGCCAGTACCTCCTGGAGTCGCAAAGTTCTATCAATTATACATAGTGGACATTGAGAACGAAGTCGACAACCGATCGACAATTATGAGGTATACATTTTTATTTTTTATCTCATGATTTTTCATTGTATAACAGTAGAATATTTTTTTGATAATTTGACTCATGCATAATTGCAGCAAGAGTAAGAATCCGATGAAAGTGTCTAAGAAAAAACAGTTTAGGAAAGAAACCATCGACTTACTAATAAAGATGTTAGATTCTTTCAACCCTTACGTTTAGAAATTCAGGGCAGCTAGAGATAGATTTCAAGTAAATCCAGACGAAGTTTTTCATATGAGGATTGTTAGCGACATAGTTAAGGATTCGAGATTGTATAACAAACCTACTGCATCTGAAGTTGCTGCATTGATTCCAGGAGATTTTCATCTGGACATGGTTCATCGTGATATAGTTCTTCAGAAGCAGAATGGTAAACTGAAAAGGATCAAAGAGATTCATCCATCTTATCTTGCGCTTCAGTATCCTCTTCTTTTTCCCTTTGGCGAAGATGGTTTCCATATCAAAATAAAGAAGACCATGAAAAATGGGAAAACAAGCAAACGTCAAAACATTATCATGAGAGAGTTCTTTGCATTCCGAATACAAGAACGACCTCAAGAAAGTGACAAAATTCTCATATCGAAGAGATTATTCCAGCAGTTTTTAGTTGATGCTTTCACAATGATTGAGAGTAACATAATTTCATACTTGGATAAAAATCAGAAGTCATTGAGGTCCGAAGATTTCGACTCTATTCAAGAGGCATCAGTTGCAGGAAAGACTAATATGCATGATCAAGGACGAAGAACCTTATTGCCTTCTTCGTTTACAGGAGGACCACGACATATGATGGAGAATTATTTAGATGCTATGGCTATTGCTCAATATTATGGGTTTCCTGATCTTTTCATTACCTTTACTTGCAATCCAAAGTGGCCAAAAATTCAAAGATACGTCAACAAGCGCAAACTAGCATATGACGATCGACCAGATATTATATGCAGGATATTCAAGATGAAACTTGATCAAATGATGTTTGATCTAACAGAGAAGAAGCTCCTAGGAGAGACTGTTGCATGTAAGTTTAATATTTCTTTGATCAATATCTTTTTATGTAGAACAATTATTTGTAAACTAACTTACTGTTGTGGTTTCAAACATTTTTTCAGCTATGTATACAATAGTGTTTCAGAAGAGAGGACTTCCACATGCTCATATATTACTATTCTTGCATCCAAAGAATAATTTACCACTGCCAGGTGATATTGACAAAATTATATCTGCTGAGATTCCAGATCCATTGGAGGAGCCTGAATTGTATGGAGTTGTTTCTGATATGATGATACATGGTCCATCTGGATCTATTAACCCAAATTCACCATGTATGGTTGAAGGTCAGTGTTCTAAATTATATTCAAAGAAACATGTTGACGAAACTAGAATAGGCAAAGATGGTTTTGCCTTATACTGAAGAAGTTCCGCAAGCACACACAGGGTTGAGAAGAATGGTTTTAAATGTGACAATAGATACGTCATTCCTTATAACAAGAAGTTGTCTCTTCGTTATAGAGCTCACATCAACGTAGAATGGTGTAATCAAGTGGGATCCATCAAATACTTATTCAAATATATCAAGAAAGGTTATGATCGTGTTGCTGTAGTAGTTGAGCCACCTGCGAAACTGGCTTCTACGTTTAAGATTATATATTTTGACGTTTCTTTGATAATTTTTATTTAATTCCTTTCCGTGTTACTTAGTTGGACTATTTCTGTTATTTCCATATGTTTGTATTGAAATATTTATTAATTGCGTATTTGTCCTTTCCTATATTCAATAATAGGATACTTTCTTATAAGAATATTCAATAAATATTTCTTTGATATACTTTAATTTTAATTCCGGTTCAGAACCAAACAACAAGTAAGTCCAAAATACTTTTTTGTCTACCACACAACGTTATATTTTACAAAGAATCAATTAATCAAAGTAACCAAGTGTCTACATATAATTTTTATAATCTGATTTCGCAACCTTAGCTAGAAAAGAAAAAATTACCGTCCTTACGGGCGGGTCAAAATCTAGTGTGTATTATTTGAAGAGCCCAAAAGGTTTGTGTATTTTTCTTCTAAATGTAATTTAGTTGGCGTATTTCTAAGTTTTTTTTCTCTTTTTTATCATGTGTAAAGATAAAATAGACGGTTTGAAATGGACATATGAAATGATTGGTTGCAATAAACAGTTTTTTTACACTTTATTTTATTGATATTCGTTTGGAATGATTAATACAAAGAAAAGATCCAACATATCAAATACAAAGAGAAACAAACGATCTTTCTCGCACCAACAATTTAGTAAAACGGGCTTTTTTGATGATACATTGGCGATATTAAAACAGTCTTGTTCGAGTCTTTAAAAGGTCAATAAAAGATGTTTTCGTACCACAATAGCAAACGAACTTCTTATACTTTTGACGACTATACGACAAAAATTCTCACGATGTAGATTTATCTCTTTCTTTAATTGTTTTCGTCAATTTGATTCCGAAAGAGTTAGATTCTGTGAACCCCATTCTAAATACCGTCAAACAAACTTGAACTGTAAAACGCAAAGCAGATAGATAACCAAAATCGACAAAAACAAGACATCTAAAGCAAACTATAAATACGAAAAAATCCTAGATAAAAACTTCATCTTAAAAAGAGAAAAACTAAACCTAAACAAGAGAGTCACAAAAACCCATAAAACTGAATGTTACCAACTATTAGATCTGAAACATACTAGAACGAAAACCAAAACAACAAAAATCGCAACTCACAGAAGAAAGCTACTATTTTTACAACCCTCTCATGATGCAAATCTCCCGTTTTCTCTCTGGCGACTAAGGTTTCTCACACAACTCCAGTCGCAATAAACAGTTAAAATTTGTTTATTTTATGTAGAGTTTTATAATTTTATATTTTTTATTAAAGGGCTTCGTTAATTTATAAAAGAAATTACAATTTTTTTTCATTTAACATAATCGGTGTACCCTAATGGGTCCGGTTAGGGGCTACAAACCAGAAACAAAAAGCTACAAAACAAGTCTAAACCAGACTTGACTTAACCGCCGCGGAGCCGGAATCTTCAGTAAACCCACCCAAACGCCTCCGTCTTGTCGCCGCCGCGGAGCCGGAGGCTCGACCATCGACAAGAAGCAACTCGTCGAACCCAACATCCAAAAACTTCGGGTTTTATAATTTTTTATAACAAAAAATTTCCATTTAAAAAAAATAATAATTATTTTTGCTGTTATTTAAGAATTTTTGTAAAATAAAAAAATACTGTAAAAATATGATTCATTTATTTACTATGTTATAATTATTTGTTATCAAATTATACTTTTTAAAAGAAAATTTTAATAGTAATTACATTTGTTACAATTATAACTGTTTCCTTTATAACCGCTACAAAAATTCTGAAGCTTTTCGATTAAAAGTATAAGTTAAAAAAAAAATTTAAAATAATTATTAAAAAAATCCATATTTTTGGAGTTTCACCTAAAACCATCAACTACTTTATTTTTATTTTATTTTATATTTTGTTAGTTTTGTATATAATAATATAATTTTGACAACATTAACATAAATCTCATTTTCTTTTAAATTAAACATATATACTTTTTATAATTTTTTAAAAAATAAATTGAGATATTCATTGCCTTTTATTTTCTTTTAAAAATAACAAAAATAACAATCACAAAAATTTAATAATTGTATTTGTAATTTTGTTGTATTACATGTACTTTCAGAGTTTTATTCTCTATACGATTAATCATTTTTTATTATTTTAATTGTTAATCAGGTTAAAAAAATAATTTATTGTATTTAAAAAAAAAGAAAAAAATTTGAAACGATGTTTTTTGGTATTAAAAATTATTTTTATAAGAAATGGTCAACCATGAATTTCATTAGAAGATGAAGGTCGTACTTCAGTAAACGTTCACATAGAAGTATCACCAGAATTTGGTTTCATGAATTATTGTTTATATGCACGAATACCAAGAGCACACAGAGTTGGAGGATTATTCAACATTTGGAGAAATAAAGAATGACCAATTTAAATGAAAGTCATCAAAGTGATTCAGGAGGCGAAGATTAGTTTAGTAGTACTTGTATTTTGTTATTAACAATTATGTTGTGTTTCACTTTATGGTTTTATAATATCCAATATGTATTAATACATAATTGATATTATAAAACCATAAAGTGAAACATATATGCATTATTGAACATTGTAATTTCATATCAATTTAATTTAAGTTTTACCTCGTGGTTACAAATTTGATTTAAGCTTTACCTTATGTTAACAAATTTTCTGCCTTTTCGTATATGTCAGTTGCGATCACATGGTACAATCTAAGTTATGAGGAGAGAATTGAGTTGTAGAATTTGGAAAACGAGCAGTTTGAAGAGTTAATAATTCAACCATCATTAAGTTACACAATCGAGATTATCAAAGAGGACCAGCCCAAACTTATGGCGGTTTGGGATAGAGAAATATTTTGTGTCGATTATAAGAAGATAATGCTGCTCGTCTTCAGCTATTACGAATGTCACTTGGTTTTTTTCGAACATTGTGTGATAAACTGCAAACGACTTACGGTTTACAACCAACATTAAATGTAAGCGTTGAAGAGAGTGTGGCCATGTTTCTATGGATATGTGGGCATAACAAAGTTCAGAGAGATGCTGGATTATGATTTAGACGAACGCAAGAGACATTGAATCAGAAATTTTTTGAAGTGCTTAGAGCTACTGAGTTACTTGCTTGTGATTATATCAAGACTCAAATGACATAGGAACTAAGACGGATTCCCGAACGACCAGTTATGGATGGAACATATTGGCCATATTTTGGTGGTTTTGTTGGAGCCATGGATGGAGTTCATGTTTGCGTTAAAGTGAAGCCTGAAATACAAGGAATGTATTGGAATAAGCACATTATAACATCATTTAATATAATGGCGATATGTGATTTGAATATGTTACAACAGTTCATGTCATGATACAACAGTTCTCACAATGGCGCAAGATAGTGATTCCGACTTTCTTTTACCTCCAGCTTATAAGTATTATCTAGTCGATTCTAGCTATCCAAATAAACAAGGTTTTTTGGCTCCCTATAGATCTTCACGAAACGTGGTTGTTAGGTATCATATGTCACAGTTCGACAGTGGCCATCCTCCCAGGAACAAACAAGAGTTGTTTAATTGATATCATGCATCTTTACGTTTGGTTATTGAGCGGACATTTGGAGTTTGGAAGAAGAAATGGAGAATTCTTTGTGAGTTTCCTAGATATGATATGCATAATCAAAAAGAGTGGTAATGGCGACAATGAGATTACATAATTTTATTAGAATTTCAAATTTTTCAGAGAAAGATTTTGCTGATACAATGAAACATACATAGATTGATAACACTAGTTCTGTGATTGAACCAAGTGATATGGAAGAAACAAAAATTGGACAAGGAGATCTTATGGCAAACATCATGGAAATTATTGCAAATACATTATGGACAGACAAAAATACTCTATAGTAATTTTATTTTTAATTTTTCACCGTATGTTGTAATCGTATTTAATTTTAAAATTTTCACTCTATATTGTAATCATATTTAATTTTTAGATAATTTTAGGTTTTCAACGGTATTTATTTTATTTTTTATATATATAATTTGTATTTTTTTGTTTTAGATATTTAATGTGCATCATTTTTACGTTTTTTCAACGTTCAATCAAATATAATAACTCGGTTAGTTTATTTGATCTGCTTAATCTGCATTTGTTCTGCATGATCTGCTAGATCTGCGTTTGTTCTTCTTTATCTGCATTATCTGCATGATCTGCTAGATATGCGTTTGTTCTGAGGCTTCGAATGGAAACGCAGATAAAAAAATGCAGATCAAGCAGATAGGAAAGATTGTTGTTGTTCCTATAGTTGTTGTTGTATCCTTGTTGATAACCTTGGCCACCCACATAGTTGACCTCCTCTTGGCTATCCTCATTCAACTCTTGTTGAACCCCTTGACTCTCATCATGGTCACCCACAAAGTGAACATGTTTTTGTGAGGCTTGAAGTAACTTATCCATTTTCTCATTAAGAGATTTCAGCTCTTTCCTTCTTTGGTCCTCATAAACACTATCACCTCTTGAAGATCTATCATAGTCTTCACCATAGTTTCCATCACTTTGGGCCAAGTTTTCCACAAGTTCAAGACTCTCATCCACATCTTTGTCCAAGAAGTTTCCATTACTTGCTGTGTCTAGAAGCATCCTAAACTTGGGGAGAACTCCACGGTAGAGTGTGCTGAAGAGAGTTTCTTTGGAGAAACCATGATGTGGGCATTGGGTTGTGTAACCCTTGAACCTTTCCCATGCTTCACAAAAGCTCTCATAGTTCTTTTGGGTGAAGCTAGATAGCTCATTCCTCAACCTTGTTGTTCTTGTGTT
Organism: Alliaria petiolata; assembly: GCA_020283515.1. Taxonomy (NCBI): domain Eukaryota; kingdom Viridiplantae; phylum Streptophyta; class Magnoliopsida; order Brassicales; family Brassicaceae; genus Alliaria; species Alliaria petiolata. The sequence continues at coordinate 44,443,843 of JAHZTW010000002.1, read as the reverse complement.
GGAGAAGAACTTGGCAAGAAAAACCTTCTTGCCTTGGTCCCATGAAGTGATGGATCCTCTTGGAAGTGTCTTCTCCCATTGGTGTGCTTTGTCTCCTAGAGAGAATGGAAACAACCTCAACTTGAAACCATCTTCGGATATGCCATTGATCTTGGTCATATCACAAATCCTATCAAACTCATCCAAATGGTCTAGAGGATCCTCCATAGCCAACCCATGAAACTTGTTGTGTTGCACCATGTTAATCAACCCACTCTTGATCTCAAAGTTGTTGTTCTCAACTGGAGGAGGGATGATACCTTGGCGGTTAGCATGAGTATTAGGAGCATCTCCAACTCCAATGTGCCTAGGTGGGTGTGGAGGGTGTTGGGGAACTCTAGGGACTTGAGCTTCATTCCCTTGAGCTCCTTGTTGTGGTCCATTACCACCCAATCCTTGTTGGTTATTCATACCCAAACGCTCTATGTGTGCTAGGCGTTCTTGTTCTCTTCTTACAAAAGCTCCTCTTGTCAAGCGATGGATGTTGTCTAGAGGCTCAACTAGGTTGTTGTTTCCACTAGATTTCAAGTTCATACACCTACAGAGACAAAGAGCAAACCAAGCAAAAGAGATTAGTAATCAAAAGAAAAATAAAGCTTAGTCTCAAGTGGAATTAAAATCCTAATGCACAAAACTAAACCCCAAATCGGCAACGGCGCCAAATTGATACATGCTTTTTCAAGCTATCAATTTCTCAAACCCACTCATGTCATTGTAGGTACTTGAGGATCAATCCAAATTGGGGATGATTGTGATAATAGGAATGCATAAAACTTCTTAATCTAAGCAAGCATAAAAGGTTTTGTGTTTAGCTATCAACCTAAGTGATCAAACCAAGCAAACAAACCAAACAAAAGTAACTAACACCTTAATTAAGCAATAAATGCACTAATCCAGTAATTCAAAGACTAATTAGATACTAAACGAGATTAACAAATGACTAAAACGAATCCAAAGACGGGGTTATCAATCTAAGGTGTTCTAAGAATCAATCTTTGATGTCAATCAATCATAATATATGATAATCCCTAAGCTTAGAACTCAAAAGCAAGACTAATCCACTCTCATGGCACTAATCCCTTCATTAATCATCCTAATCAAGAACAAACTCTCATTTGTGAAAAGGAAGCTAACAAGCATTATGAAACAGTTCTAAATTGCTAATAAACACCCTAGACAATCACTTCCATGAGTTAGGAATGTAAATCCCTTGTTTAGTTGGTTGGAAAATTTCAACAAACACCTTGTGGGTGGAAAAATTCCTTAAGGTCTAGTTTTAGCTTGATCATAGCTAAACTAGCATTAAGATCACTAAACAAGGAGGGAAATGAGAAGATCAAACCCTAGACATCAAGATCAATCCTTAAAACACCCTAAATCTAACCCATCCCTATATCCTAATAAAACTACTCACTAATCATGATTAGACCCTCAAATCCTATGAAAGAGATGTTGGTAAACATGATTAGAGATAGAGAAGATGAAAGATTAACAAAGACAAATACTAAAATTGCATAAACTCATAAAAGGTCTTACAAAATCACTTAGAAACCAAAGAGGAAGGCTTTCTAAGTAAGAACAAAAGATTAAAAGATGATTAGGAAAATTTAGGTTTTTTTGCTTTTATAGTGAACAGTGAACGAACCGGGTCAACCCGGAACAAACCGGGTATTGACCCGGTTTAAGGCTGGAAATCGGACAACGTATCGAGCTTGCTAGGTTCATATGCAGCTCGATACACATCTAAAAGCTTTCTTCAAAGATTGTATCGAGCTTGGTAGCTCGATGTAAACGCTCGACACGCCGTCTTCCGCATCCCTGGTCGTTTGTATCGAGCTTGGTAGCTCGATACAAATGGTCGATACGCCTCTTCAAGAATTTCGGGTGGACTTGTATCGAGCTATGTAGCTCGATTCAAATGCTCGATGTGCTCCCTTCGTCTTCACTGCTGGACCGTCCAAGCTCGATATGCTGCTACATCTCCTCTCCTTCTCATTTGGCCACTTCTCTTCCTCCTCTTGATCATCCATGAAGTCCACATGGTCCTCCAGCCTCTAAAACACCTAATAAGGACTCCATATGTACAAATATGCAACAAACTAGGCTAGGACTCACTAAACTTTAATATGAATGCAAATGGGACTAAAAGTGACTAAATGAATGCATAAGTGAATGTAAAACTACCTAAAATGGATGGTAAATCATGCTAAATTATGAGTCTATCAGACCCTCGACAAGACTCAGTTTATGATTCTGATCAGTAGGAGAACCTGCAGGTTTACATCCGAGAAGCCCCATTTTTTCAACAATATCAAAAGCATACTTGCGCTGGCACAAGTAAATCCCAGAAGAATTACGGGCAACCTCCAAACTAAGGAAATATTTAACTGCTCCAAGATCCTTCATGTGAAATCACATAGATAAGTATTCTTTGAAAGTTTGAATCGCCTCATGAGTAGAACCCTATATGATCAAATCATCAACATATACCAAAATACGGAGTGAGACACCACGTTTCACATACACAAATGGAGAGTTATCCGATCGAGTTTGTGTAAAGCCATATTTGCGAACGGCATCTTCTAATTTTGCAAACCAACATCGAGGAGCCTGCTTTAAACCATATAAAGATTTCTGGAGACGACATTGGAATTTGTATGAAATTTAAAAATCAGTACACCAATAACATTGAATTTTAGTAAGATCAGCAAAATTTATGATCCAATAACAATGGATTTTGAAATTTTTAACAATCCTTAAAAAGGAAACATTAAAATGCCTTCTCTGACATAATAAGATGCACCGACTGCAATCTTAATTACCAAGCGCTCATAGCTTACTAAGAGAATTTTGTGCGCAAAGATCTCATATTCATATCATAGTTTGAAAAGAAAACATTAAAATGCCTTCTCTGACTTAATAAGATGCACCGACTGAAATTTCTCCATTAACAAAAACAAACAAAATAATATGAATTATAAGTTCTTGATCTTTACTTGCAATTAGTTATTTCATTTTCTGTAATATAAAGGTTGTTGTAAAGTATGAAAAATCTTTGGGAAAAATGGATTGTATATTACGATGAAGTACAATCGATCTTGTATCGCGTATCGCGTCCCGCACACTGTGACAATCGATCTTGTATCGCGTCCCGCACACTGTGACAATCTGCTTCAATGTGTTTAGTTCTTTCGTGAAATGCAATATGCATTGCTGATTTATTGTCACAAAACATTTCCATAGGACCATCTTGTGATATTCCCAAATCAGCCAATAGTTGTTTCAATACTCGGCCTCGCCCGAAGAGTGTGACACAATGTCCTGCTTTTTAGTCTTCGATGCGACATGAGAACCCCCAAGATGTATCACATAAGCAGACAGTGATCGACGCGTTCGAGGACACGAAGCCCAGTCAGAATCACTATACGCATGCACTCGTAAATGGCCATCTGCTCGCAACAAAATTCCCTGACCCGGCGATCCTTTAATCTACCGAACAACCTTGATTACAGCATCCCAATGTGCTTTGCGTGGTTCATGCATTACTTTTGAAAGAACATGAATAACATAGCACAACTCTTGTCGCGTAATCGTTAAATAAACTAAACGTCCAACTAGTCTTTGAAACCTCACCGGATCTTCATATAAATGACCATTATTCGCTAACAGAGTATAATTTTGTTCCATATGAAAAGATAAAGGCTGACAACCAAGCAACCCATGATCTGCCATTATATTCAAAGCGTACTTGCGTTGAGAAAGAAAAATCCCTGACTCTCCTCTTGCAACTTCTATTCCAAGAAAATATTTGACTTTACCAAGATCCTTCATATGAAAATACTTACTGAACTTGACGAGCATATCTATTTCATTGTAACATATGATCAGGTCATCCATATAAATAAGCACTCGAAAGCTCATGTCTCCTTTGATATACGTGAAGAGTGAGTAATCAGATTTAGACTGAGCCAAGCAGAATTCCATCGAGGCACGACTTAACTTTGAAAACCATCACCGTGGAACCTACTTTAGACCATAAAGAGACTTGCGTAACTTGCACACTTTCGTCGAAAGACAATTATTGAGCACCAGTGAGAACAAGAGGAAAATCAGTGTTATTTTATCGAAAATGGCGTTATAAGAAACATAATCTCTCAGATTAACAAACAGAAACTTCTGATTTTGTACTCTTTCCAACTCAGCTAGCTCATTAATCAATTATGTTTCAACAGCTTGCGCTCCATCAAAATTCTCTTTGAACCACAACAGGCTCGCTTGCCTAAATACTAGGTAAAGCTTCTGCCTCGTTACTGCTCTCAACAATTCTGTTTTCACTTGCACCACTAACTTCATGCAAACGTTCATAGCTCCCCTTATATTTGAAAGAGTCGACTACTGGAGGAAGCACAATCGGAACAGAAGCTTGATCGGATTGCTCCATGTTCTTACTTGCATACAGAAAAAAGAAGACTCGTCGAATCTACATCCTGTGAAACATAGAACTTATTGCGCTCAAGATCATATAAATTCCAGACCTTTTTCCCGTATGGATAACCGAGAAAGATGCACTTCCTATTGCGTTCTCCAAACTTTTCTTTATCTCTAGTATATCGATGTGCAAAACATAAGCAATCAAAGGTTTTAATGGAATTGTAAGAAGGCGATTCTCCATAGATACATTCATATGGAGTTTTTCCTTGTAGAACACTTGACGGTGTACGATTAATAACATGTGCAGCAGCTAACACACTTATTCTCTAAAACTTAGTCGGTAAGTTAGCTTGAAATAACAGAGACCTTGAGACATTAAGTATGTGTCTGTGTTTCCTCTCAACCCTTCCATTCTGTTGCAGCGTTGCAACACATGAGGTCTAACGCAAAATTCCAGACTCATTGAAATATTTTGTGAGACACAAGAATTCTGAACCGTCGTTAGAATAAATTATCTTAACCATATTTCCAAATTGGCGATGGATCATGACACATAAATTTGGCAAGATTGCTTTGACTTCACTTTTCTCAAGCAACAAGTATATCCATACTACGGGTCCGAATGGTAATGTATAAATTTTGCTGAATGTGAAATTTAGCTGAATTTTTTTTATACTTTTTGGCAGAATCTGGCTGAATAACTATGAATTCAAATGGTAACCGAGGAATCTAGCTGAATAACTTAAAATATTTATAAGCTAAATGGTCTAAATGATTACAAATTTAATGCCAAAAGTTTAAAATTTTCCACTTAAGTGTTTACTTATCATGTTATAGATTTTATTTATAAAGTTATAAGTATTCTTTTTTTAAAATAACAAAGAATTTTTTATTTATTTAAAATTAACAGTTATTTTCGAGTCCTTAAAGATTCTTTAATTGTTAATTGATTTGTATCAGACAATCATCGGAAAACACTATTCCATCGTGTTTTCGGAATATCACATTTATTTTTAGTAGATTTTATCATATAGAGAAATAAAATTATCTTAAATACAAAGTTTAAAATCAATATATTTGGTCTCATATTAGTAGGAGTTGAAATTCCTATGTGGAACTTAGATCCCAGCAAAGTTCAAAAAAAAAAAAAAACCTTATATCCTAACAATCGTTCGCTCAAACAATGCATACAAATTCACTCGGACAAAACGTGACACTCATATTATACAGTTATTATCATATAACTAGAATATTCAATTTATATATAAGCTATAACAAAATAAAGTTTAAACAAATATTTGAGTCTAATTAGGAGGACTTACAAAAAAAGAGATAATGATTTCCCCAAAATTACATAAAGAAGAAAACAAATTGATTTTTACCAAATATAGGAATCAGAAAATTATTTTTAAAGAAAAAAAATATCTTTAACGATCAATAAAAATATAAAATAACACAAAAATAACAAAATGAAAAAAAAAGAGTATGTGAAATTCCTCAATTCAGCTAGATTCCACAAAATAAGAAAATGCAAAAAAGTAGTCATATTCTTCAATTCAACACTTTTTCTCAACTGGTGTCTATTTTTTTTTTCAGCCACAATTCAGCTAGATTCCACAGAAATGTTGTTACCATTTAGTGCCTACGTGTGAGAAATCATCTACGATTGTTAAAAATAAGTGGCTCCACATGAAGAGAGAATACGGTAATGCCCCCCCCCCCCCCCCATAGATCGCAATGTATCAAACCAAAACATACAGAAACTTTATTAGAACTTTCAAAAAACACCTCTCGAGTTTGTTTAGACCTAAAACATACTTTGCATCCACCGAACTTGTCAGGAATGTTCTTAACACCAGAAATAAAAGGCCAAACATTCAAAACACCAAATGCGACAGTAATAATCCGAAAAACATAAACACCATTCCGTTCTTCACCGGCTCCAATCAGGGTCTTCATAAATTGATCCTGCAAAATACAAGTGTATCAGTAAACACAGCAAAGCAACCAATTTTCTTTAACAATTTTGCAACAGACAAAAACGTGCAATTCAGATTTGGCACAAAGAGAACATTCTCCAAGACCAAGTTCTTTGATTACGACAAGTAATCACACTTGGTCGCAAAAACTATACTTCCATCTACAAAAGATACGGGGAAAGGTGGAATAAACCGCAACGAGCTAAGAATAAGGACATCTCCAGTCATATGATGAGATGTTCCCGTATCAAGTATCACTTCACCTGCATGAACCTTACCGTTCAAACGATCTGGTACATGAGCTGGATTTTGTTGTCCCAACAGCTGAGTTAACGAGGTCCACTGTTCTGGCGTGAAGATTGGGTACGATCCAGACTGAGAGGAAGATGCTTGAGAAGCGTTAGAACGATATTGCGGTTGTTGTTGATGATGAAAACCTCCCCTTCCACGTCCTTGAGAGTAGCCTCATCTGCCTCTCGAGTTTGATCCTCCTCTGCCTCCTCGATCACCTTATGAAGAGTTTTGATTCTTCTCCACCCAACACTCCGGGAATTCCAATGATGTTTGTCACCACATTCCCAAATCGAGCATCATCAAGCCTCATAAGGAACTGATGAACATGTTCCTCTTCATACTCTTTAATGTACGAAATCCTTGTGGAACACGTACACATCAGAAGCGGCTTGTACATAAGAAGCTCTTCCCATTTAATGAATAGTTTCTCAAAGTAATCCATTACACTCAACCCATCTTGTTTATACACAACAAGATCGGCTTTAAGCTGATGCACTCGAACTGCGTTTCCGATCGAGAAACACTTTAACATATCTCCCCACAACTTGTGAGCATTGGAAGTAAACGTCACCGTTGAGCAAATTTTAGGCAAGAATGATGCCCTAATCCACCCAACAATCATGGAATTCACTTTATTTCATGTTTCTAACTCACTAGAACCCTTTATTGGTTTGGAAAAGTACCGTTGATAAACTCATATTTTCATTTTGCTCGAAGAGCATTCTCTAACTCGGACGCCCATTAAGCATAGGTCTCACCGGTTAGTTGCACCGGAGAGATCACTACAAGAAAAACTATTTATAGCCACAAAATAGTTACAACATTTTTGTAGCTATGGGTTGAAAGCCCCAAAACAAGACACATTTCAAATATTCAAAATTTTGTAGCTAAAACATAGCTATTTCGTGGCTAAATAGCTACGAAAAAACATTGTGGTTAGTCGTACCTCCTTAGGTACGGTTAGACACGACTATGCTCGTGGCTATAAAATCAATATATAGCCACAACCAAACTGTGGCAAGAATAAGACACAACATCATTTGTACCAATTTGTATGTACTTGTCACGACCATTGTTGTGGCTATTCGTAGCTACAAGTTATTGCCGACTAGTCATATCAAACAATTCACGGGTCGAAACTTTCATCTTAAAAGTTACTCTCATCCACAACTCTTTTGCGGCTAGTCATAGCTAAGGTAGATATTTTTAAGTGAGCCACAAATTACGTCGTGGCTAATCGTAGATAAAAGCTTCGTCACTTGCTTTCAGAGAATATATTCAGTAGTCTCGTCGATGCAGAGAGGTCTCGTCAATAAACTTTGGCAGAGAATATATTCGTGTTAGCTATGATACAAATCGTGGCTATCCGTGGCTGGAACAAAGTTTATAAATACCTGACAAACTCACTATGCTGGAGCAAGAAAAATACTTCAAATTTAAAATGTCAAACTTTTTAGAATCTAGAGAGTGGATGTATAAACGGTTTTCAGATTCTAACAATAAATGTGTTTCAGATGAGTTTGTTAAGGGAATAAACACTTTTCTTTCTTTCACTCGTAGTCAAATGTCTTTCTTAGAATGTAACGACTTAATATGTCCGTGTAAGAAGTGCAAGAACCAAAGGCGACGCGATGCTGATACCGTGACGAACCAAAAGAATTTACGGAAAATTATTATGTGTGGACACATCATGGAGAAAATTGCGATTACGGCGTCGTAGCATCGACAAGTCATCACGTGGACGGACAAGAAACATGGAGTGGTTATGCTAATATTCAAGTGCTTGTCGATCAACATCATGATCTAAGTCGAGATGTTAACATGTTTTCTGCCGGTGTCAACTTTCCCGAAAACATTCAAGAACCAGTTTACGAGGAAACCCAAGATACCATTTTCCAGGCGTTAGAAGCGGCAAGGCAACCCCTTTACGAGGGATATGCTGATGGGATTCCTCAATTGTACCTGACCTCGAAAGTGATAAACTGGAAGGCCAAATACAATCTTCCAGAGGAATGCAAGGATGATATTACTCACACGTTTAAAGTTGTTCTTCCGTCCCCTAATAAAGCTTTGAAATCGTATTACAAGACGAAGAAATTGACACGGTCGCTAGGGTTGCCATGACATAAAATTGATGTATGTGAGGATAATTGTATGTTATTTAAGAAGGGTGAAGAACATGATTTGGATTGTTGTCGGTTTTGTCCCTTGAAGCTGAAATGCATCATCCTTCAGATGGAGACGCATGAAAGCATTTTCAGAAGGTATATCCCGCATCTGCTTATGAAAGTAGTTATATTATCTAGGCTTATCAACATATGGCTTTAATCCAATTGGTATGAACGGGCAATCTTATCATGTATGGCATATCGTAGTAACACCATACAATTTGCCCACCGAGATGTGCATGAAGAAGGAATATTATTTTTCTCTCTGTATTACTTTCGGGGCCAAACCATCCTAAGAAAAGCCTAGATATTTATCTTCAACCATTGATTGAAGAATTATAAAATTTATGGAATGACAGTGTTGCGGCTTGCAATGTCTCAAGGATGCAAACTGTCTTGATGTGGACAATTAGCGATTTTCTGTCATACGGTATGCTATCAAGATTGATGACGCATGGCATGTTGGCTTATCCTTATTGTATGAATGAGACAATATTTTTGGTTTCCAAATGGAAGAAAACACAGTTGGTTTGATTGTTACTTAGGGTTTTTGCCTATAGGACATGCTTACAGGCGGAATGTGAGAGCTTTCCTGAAGGGAAAACCCATACACGATGATTCCCTGCCTTGGTTAAATGGAGAGGAAATTCTACACGAAATGATAAATAACATAGACAAGTTGTTCAAGACTGTTGATTGTGGAGGCAAAGGACATGACAATGATGCTCGAAAAATTGATGGGTATGGTGTTCATCGTAATTGGGTGAAGAAAAGTATATTTTGGGAGTTATCGTACTGGGAGAATCTAATTCTTAGACATAACATCGATTTCATGCATATTGAAAAAACTTCTTCGATAATCTCTTCAACACGGTGTTAAATGTTCAGGGAAAGATAAAAGATACCGTCAAAACAAGAATGGTTCTCCCTTCATTTGGCCGAAGACCCGACTTAAAGGTTACGCAAGTTGGAAAAATGCATGTTTCCATCTTTAGACTGTCAAAGGAAGGTAATGAAAAATTTCTGACATGGTTGAAGAAAGAGATTAAATTTCCAGATGGATATGTCTTAAATTTTTCACATTGTGCTAAGTTTGATAGTGGAAAATATCAGGTCTAAATAGCCATGACTGTCATGTCATCATGCAAAGACTTCTCCCAATTGCATTTACGGAGCTCCTTCCAAAAACTGTTCACACGACAATCTCAAGTATTGTTTTGTTTCTAAATTAATGTTTTTAGTTAATTAATTTTTTTTTAATTTATTTAATTTGTATCTAGATATTTCACTTTTTTCGAGACATATCTACAAAAATTCTGAAGACCGAAGATGTTGCCATATTAAAATAAACTATTGCTATGAAGAACTGCAATCTTGAAAAAATATTTTTCCGCCGTTCTTTGTTGTAATAGAACATCTACCTGTGCATCTGCCAGATGAAACCGCTTTAGGCGGTCCGGTCTAATATATGTGAATGTATCCGTTTGAAGGGTACATGTATCATCTGGAAAAAAAAAGTTAAAAACAAGGCATAAATTGGAGGGTCGATAGTTGCTCGGTGTATGATCAAGAGATTTGCTATGTGACAAACAATTATATTGTACCTCCAGAAGCTTCAAACCCCTCAGAAGATGTCCATGAGGTTCGATTCACCTACACTTATCCTGATGTTCCTATCATGTTCCAACAAGTAGGAAGAGCCAGTTGGAAATCGACAAGAGAGTGGTTAAATGACAAGAATTATAATGTGCTCCAAACATTGTTATTACTCAACCTTGAATAATTTGCACCGTACAAAAGGTATATTATGATATTTATATATATTTCTTATTTATGAAGTTAGTGTATAAATATATATATATATATATATATATAACCCATTTGATGAGCCTATGCATGATGTTTAAAGAATATATGACACTTAACATCTCCAACATTACTTCCGATGCAACGACGAGAGCAAAAGATGAACAATTTGCATATTTGTAGACTATGTAAGTGTAAAAATTTATCAGATAATGAGATTTTTAGAAAAAAAATCTCATCTATACTCAAATTTAAAAATATTTTGCAGATTAACGATGCTAGTGCGTCATATGAGTTCCCTTTATGGATGTTTGAATTTGTACAAGGTCCAAAGGGCCAATTCACTTCATGCCCTATGTATTATTTGAACGTTGCCATGAAAAAAAAACTGGACGACGATGAATTATGGTGTAAGTGTTCGTGGGACCACCGACAAAGTATTTTGGTCTGTACGAAGATATATTCACGATAGAGTATCACAGTGCTGTTGGGCTGAAATCCATGATTTTAAAATGTGAATGTTTTGAACACCACACTTTGTCTAGGAATACGAAGGCATCCTTCTGGTATTGTCGGCGTTTGCCACAAATGCATTACGACAAATACGATCCTTTCATATTACCGGAGCAATATGATCAAGTGTGTTACATTCCTTATCCACATTTGTGTCCAGTCAGAGAAGAATGGTGGGCAACGACAAAAGTTATGCCAAGAGAGTTTCGTGAAACCTAAGAAGTTGCCCAAATTGCATTTCAAGAAAATATTATTGAAAGAGCGGCCCCTCGTACTAATATTATGCGAGTTGAAGCACATGCACTCGAAGATGCATCAAATGATTAGCTTATACCGATTGATAATTAATGCAAGCATTTTTTACACTTCTTGCGAGCAATTACTCAAGCTTGCTCATGTCATTGCAACACTTAAGGATCAATCTAGTCTGGGGTGTTTAGTAGCAATAAGATTACATGAAACTTATGTTGAGCTAGGTGGAATCAAATAGTTGTGGTAAAGGATAAACGTTTAAACGAAGAGAGCATAAAGATGCAATATTGAATTCAAAAGTGTAAATACCAAAACTACAAATGTAAAATGAAAGAAATAAACTATGAGACATAAAACTAATACTAAGCAATATGAAATTATCGAACTTTAACAAGAGTGAATAATAGACGGTTTGAAACTATAATGTAAAAGAGTGGTCCTTGGATGGGTCTAGTGATTTCGGACGAATCAAGCATCAATCTTTGACATTCTTTATGCATGAAGTCTAAACAATCCTAAGTCTAAGGCTCGGAAATAGATCTCTTTAGATCACCTCGTATCCTATAATAGGACCACCACTAAGTGTGGCCAGAAGCTTTCTAAGCAAAGAGAACCAGCCTTAATTGTGACCTAACAAGCCCCATAGGTCCGCCACTAAGTGTGCGCCTTGCTGACAAGTCTCCACCTTTAGCACTTTCAAGGGATCCAAGAACATTGGTGTACTGGAGGATCCCTTAAGATCATGGTTCGCATGGTGTTTACGATCCAAGCATTTAATACGCCAAAGGGGAAGGAAAGTCTCTATCTTTGGGGTTTCAAGGAATCCAAGAACATCTAAGGGATGGAGGATTCTCTAAGATCCATGAACGCATGGTGTATACGCTCAAGCGGTTCATTCGCCAAAGAAGAGTTAAAGATTCGATCTTTACCCTTAACGAGAACTTCAAGAACATCCAAAGGATAGTGAGTTTCTTTGCATCATTGAACGCATGGTGTATGATGTTCTAACATCAAAATCGCTAAGGGTGAAAGAAAGTTTCAAGCTTTGTTCTTGAATACCAAAGATTAACACTTGAAAACGTCCTAATCTAACCCATCCTCAAACCCACGTAAGAACTACTCGCTACCCATGTTTTGTCTCCTCAAATCCATAAGAAAGGGATGAGAAAACATGGTTAGAGGGTTGATGATATGAAAGCTATGAATCGAAAATGCAGTAATCTAAAAACAGAAAAGTAAAGTGCTAGAAATTTGAAAAACAGAAAAATAGATTCAACTTAAAATAGAGGTTCGATCTTGAAGAACCAAGAACACCAAAAATGGTGGCTTGATTTTCTCTCCAAGAAAGAAGATGACCAAAAGTACTAAAGCAGAAAATAAAAATAGCTGTCTAAAAGAAAGAAAAGCGTGACCACAACATGTGGTCCCAAAAGTATTTATAGAGAAGAGCAAAAAGACAAAAGATGAAAGGAAGGAGGTTTGACGCGAGCAATTTGGGTCGTGTCTTTTGGTCGCGTGTTGCGTGCTACGTCAATCGTCCTTATCTGTAAGCTTCGTATGTACATCATTTGTCTTCAACTGGCAGACGTCATCTGGTACACACCAACGCGTGAAAACTTGGCCGCATCACACGGTCGCGTGAGCTCCTTAAAACCTCCATTCAGCTCCTTAGCTTGCATGAATTCCCTTGTTATGACTCTCAGCTTCCTCAAGCCTTCATCCATAATGGTCTCCATATTCCATTCTCCATTTCAAACTCCAAATCACCTAATAGAATGCAAAATGGGACAAAATATGCAAAAGTCTATCCTAGATGCACCTAATACCCAAAGTGAGTGAAACTAATGCAAAACTATCAAATGGAAGTGAGAATGGATGCAAAAGCTGTGCTAAATTGATGCTAAAACAGTGTAAAATATGTACACACACTACAAGAAATCAAGTGTGTTGTATCATTTATTTTATTTGTTAATATCATTTATTGATTGATGCAAATTCAGTTGCATCATTTAATTAATTGACCCTGGAAGTGGTGACTCTAATCATTTACATCAATATTATTTAATTGATGTTAATATGTATCATTTGCAATAAATGATATTAATATTTTGCATCATTTAAAATAAATGATATTAGTATTTTGCATCAATTAGAATAAATGATATTAAAATTTGCATCAGTTAAAAGAAATGATATTAAAGTTTACATCAGTTAATATAATTGAGGTAAACATTTGCATCAATTAATATAAATGATGTTAATATTTGTCTTGGTTATAACAATTGATGTTATATATTTATATCATATATTTTAGTTGATACTATATAAATTATAAATAATTAATATTAAAATTCATGTAAATTTTAAATTTTGTGTTAGTTTTTATAATATTATCAATTGGAGATAACTAATCATTTTGTATTTATTATTCTAAGGAATATATGTAAATACATATGTATGATTTAACATATAAAAAAATATGGTGTAGATCTTTTATAGAGTAGAAGACTAGTACTCTTCATCCTTCTTTAGCAATATGGGACAAATAGTTGTTTAGTTAAAATTTTGTTTGCATCACTTTTTAGTGTCAATTTTTAATAAGTGATTCAAAATAGAGTCATTTATTTTTTTGACAATTTATAAGTGATGACGATACGTTTCTGAATATTACATCAATAATTCTAATGACGAATACGTTTCTGAATATGATTTAGAAGATCAATGTCATGAATATTCGGATACATATTTAGATTCAGCTTAAGATTAAAAATATTGTAAGTATTTCATAATTTCATAATTAATTATCAATCTACATATATTTATGACATTCAGATTTGTAATCTAAGTAAGTAAGTGTTTATAATTTAAATCTATACTAAATCTTGATTTACATGTAATATTATCATATAGCCACGAATAGTAAAAACATAATTTGTGGCTATGTGAAAATGGGATATTTTGGCACCAAAATTTTCATTCGCGGGTTAAATTATGAAAACCAAGAAACATTTTGGTGTGTAAAGTTTAATTCGCGGGTTACCAAATTTTAGACACCTAAGTTAGTGTTAAATCAAAATTAAATCTTGATTTACATGTTTAGATATATTACAACCTAATTTTCCTTCTTCTATTCTTCTTACGCAGCCGCCTAAGTGTAAGTTTTTCTCACTCGTTTCTTCCCAGCCGATTGTCGATTGTTCTTTAATCCCACCAAATCAATGTTTGACTCTCTATCTCTCTCTCTCTCTCTTTCGCTATCTCTTTCATTCTGTATCAATTTCTTACTCTGTTTTTTCTTTTCATGCGTGTTCTTCACCTCGATTTCTGCTTCCTCTACTCGTTCTCACGGATTCCAGGTTCCTCTCTCTCTCTCTCTCTCTCTCTCTCTATATATATATATATATATATATATTCTTCTTGTTTTTCTCACTCGATTTACATTTCTTCCTTGTTCTTCTCAGCCGATTCTCGATTGTTCTTTAATCCCACCAAATCAAGGTTCGTCTCTCTATCCCTCTCTCTCTTTCGTTATCTCTTTCCTTCTGTATCGATTTTTTACTCTAGTTTCTTCTTTGCATGCGTGTTATTCGCCTCAATTTCTGCTTTCTCTACTCGTTCTCATGGATTCTAGGTTCCTCTCTCTCTCTCCCTCTCTCTCTCTCTCTCTCTCTCTCTGTCTCTCTCTCTCTCTCTCCCTTTTGTTTATCTCTCGCTATTTCAGTTTTGGTTACAAAAAAAACTCTACTCACTCTTCAATTCTTTTGTAGATGAATCTTTGAGGCCCTTCTTCGTCACGACGATCTAACCGGACTTGCCAAACTTGTTTGCCTCCTAGAGCAACAAGATCAACCAATTACACAGTTCCCGACATATGCTTCCTAGCCTAGCAGCGTTTTGAGTTCACCGGAGAGGCGCAACATGCCTCTTCTCCATCCACATATGCTCAACGGAGATTTATTATGAAATTATGAAATACTTACAATATTTTTATGAGTTCACCGGAGAGGTCGCTCGGCCGGCCAGCCACTTGACGGTTTCCGAGCCCATTTGAAGTCCAACTTAAACCCGCAACCATCTTATGCAAGCCAAGACCTAAATGACACCGAAGGGGACTTGAAGACCTATATAAACTCGATGTTTAGGGTTTCTTTTAGAGAGTTCAAAGTTTTTTTTCACGTTTTATTATTTTGGTTCCGACGGCCGCGGCTCTCGCTCTCTCTCTCGATCTCCATCTTTGTTCTTCGAGGGAGATCGATTTCTGCTGGAACCTTTGCTATTTCTTATTGATTTATACAAGTATGCATTCATCTATCACGTTTTCTACTCCTTCTTTCATGTCTGAGTAGTTTATTTTCGTTGGGTGTTCTTTAAGGGGATCTATGGAGAATTTCGTTAACTTTTCTTAAACCGATCGTTTAGACTGTAGATTAGCGTTTTCTTTCTTATCAAACTTGTTCTTATTGCATGAGTCTAGCGTCATAAACTAGACGTCTGATCTTAGAATCTTTGAAAACCATTAACCTGCTGAATTTCAGATGCGAACCTAGTTTGGTGGAGCGCAACACTTCTGGGATGCTTATGCATACCTAAGGAGAACCTAAGGAGAAGTCGTGAACGTTTATTGTCCCGATCATTACTGCGTGTTTTCCTAGGACGCAGGATACGATAGTACACCTGTGAAGTTTGCATAACATAGATCGATCTTGCTTGTTAGAGTTTAGGTCGTTAAAAACAGTGATTCTAGTTTAGGTAAAATCGCCTAGTCTCGTTTGTCTGAACTTTTGTGAGTTTGATATCTAGTTAGAACCCCATAGATTTCCCGAGAAGATCCCCAACGTGTTTCCCCCATCTTCTTTACAACTCGAGATTTACGCACTTCAATATTTACTTTTTCTGCACAGCTCATCTGATTTCCTTTTTACAAGCACTTATGTTAATTTTCCTTTTCCCGTTGGTTATAGGATTGATTGACACCCTCTTCTATATAAGACGTTGCTCTGCCTTCTTTCTTTTCTGCAAAAATCGTGACACTTACCCCAAAACTCCAATTCTCTGCGTCTTTGGTTGCCCTAATTTCCTGTTTTGCAGTTGACCTCCTCCCTGTGGTTCGATACCCTAAGTACTACAACGCACGATGTTCACTTGCAGCTTAGGATCCTACAAATTCCAAGCTCGACGAGTCCCCAAAGAAATCCTCCAATTTCATACGACTATTTAGATCCCATCAATTTATTAATCATATTGTTGTTTGGTTGGGTTTAGTAACAGTTTGACATTAATCTAGGTAATGTGTACTTCATTTCTTTTTGTTTCATTTTAGGTTTGACATTCACGATTGCATGCACAAATCCATTGTCACAGGATGGCAAGCTGATTTTTGGGGAACATGGTGGAACTATGGCCTGGTCCCACATAGCAAGAAGGATTCATGGTGGACATCTTTTGTGGTAAGTTATATATTTTTCGGTTCGGATCGGGTTCGGTTAGTAGTCTTTTTACCCGACAGGTCCTGAATTTCATAACCGTGGGTATCGGTTCAGTTCAGGTTCTTATCCAGAACCGATCGGTTACCCGAAAACTTTTTTTTTCTAGTTATCTTGTGATCGAGTGAGGGTTTTGTGGGAAGATTTCCCGACGAACCAGAAGGATCCAGAAGTCTTTCTACATATGGTTTCGAAGGTCTCGCAGTCAACTATTCTGATCTTCTTTCCGTTATCGATTTCGATGTATATTCGATCCGGAAATCAGTTCGCAAGTTAACAAAAATTTACTTTTCCGAAAATTCCAGTTTTTAAACATGATTTTTGTTCGGGTATTTGGTTACATTTCGGGTATACGAATACTTTTTTTACTATTTCAGGTCTAATCGGGTAAAAATACCTGAACCGAATCGAAATTATAGGAGAACCGGTTTTTTCGGGTTTTAAATGGTTCTGAGATTTGAGAACCGAACCGACCTGGAACCGGTAGGAACCGAACCGAAACCGAATCGAAATCCTTTCGGTACCTATATGGGTATAAATTCTCTGTACCCGAAAGACCCGAAACCGAACGGTTCCTATCCGAAACCGAACCGAATATCCGAATGCCCATGCCTAATTCATGGTGGACATCTTTTGTGGTAAGTTATAAATTTTTTTATGATTTAATTTCATTGGATTTAGTTACCTGAGTACTAATACCTCTATATTTTTGTTATAGCAAAAATACTTTTGGGAACCTGATGATAAGCGGTTTCTTGGTGTGACTTAACAATTACTCAAGCTACTACTAATGTCATTGTAATACTTGAGGATCAATCCATATGAAAATGGTTAAGACACTAGGAATGCATACAACTTCTCAATCTAACCTAGCAATAAAGTTTTTGGATTTAACTAACAACCTAAGTAATCAAACAAACCAAATTAAAGCTAATTAACTACTAATCAAGATTATCAAAAGACTAAAACGAATCCAAGGATGGGATTATCAATCTAAGGTGTTCCAAGAATCAATCTTTGATGTCAATCAATAACATAACATGCTAATCCCTAAGCTTAGAACTCAATAGATAGACTAATCCACTTTCATGGCACTAATCCCTTCATTAATCATCCTAATCAAGATCAAACTTTCATTTGTGAAAAGGAAGCTAACAAGCATAATGAAACAGTTCTAAATTGCTAATAAACACCCTAGACAATCACTTCCATGAGCTAGGAATGTAAATCCCTTGTTTAGTTTGTTGGGAGTTTCATCAAACACCTTGTGGGTGTGAAATTCCCTAAGGTCTAGTTTTAGCTTGATCTTGGCTAAACTAGCATTTAGAACAGTAAACAAGGAGGGAAATGAGAAGATCTAATCCTAGGCATCAAGATTAACCCTTAAAACACCCTAGATCTAACCCATTCTTAGATCCTAATGAAACTACCCACTAATCATGGTTAAACCCACAAATCCTATGAAAGAAATAGAGTTAAACATGATTAGAGAGATAGAGAATGTAAGATTAATAAAGACAAGTACTAAATTGCATCAATTTTAAAGAAATGTCTTACAAATTACTTAGAAACCAAAAAGGGAAGGTTTTCTAAGCAAAAACAAGAGATTAAAAGATACTTAGGAAAAATTAGATCTTTTCCTATTTATAGTGAACAGTAGACGACCCGGAACAAACCAGGAATTGACCCGGTTAAGGTTCGAGCTTGCTAGGTCGATACGCAGCTCGATACGCTGCTAAAAGTTTCTTCAAGGAGTGTGTCGAGCTTAGTAGCTCGACACAGATGCCCGATACGCCGTCTTCAAACTTCGGCTGAGGTGTGTGTTGACCTTAGCAGTCCGATACGAATGCCCGATACGCCATGTTCCGAAACTCCGGGTGGCCTGTGTATCGAGCCTAGTAGCTCGACAAAATCATCCGATACGCGCACTCCGTCTTCCCTGCCGCGCTATATCGACCTTGGTAGGTCGACACCAAGGTCGACACACTTCTAAAACTTGTCTGCTTCATGTTTGACTCCCTACTCTTCTTCCTCCTTGTCACCCAACTCTCCTTAGAGGTCCGCCAAACCTCCAAAGTACCTAATTAAGACTCAATATGCACAATATGTAACAACCTAAGCTAAAACTTGCTAAACTCTAATATGGATGCAATTTGGACTAAAAGTAGCTAAATGAATGCACAGCTATCTAAAATTGATGCTAAAACATGATAATTTATGAGTATGTCAACTCCCCCAAACTTGCCTTTTGTTTGTCCCCAAGCAAATAAAACACAAGCTAAGGAGAGAGGTTTGAAGGTGGGAGCTCAAATCCAAAAACGTCAAGCAAATAAATCAACTCAAAGGTCCTAGTTCTTAATTCTAGGATGATCTTAATGCAAACTCTACTCCAAAAGGTCTAGCCATACCCATACTCATTCAAGTGAACCCAAGCCTCAACCTACACAAGCATTCATTTTCACCAACTCTTTAACATTCATTAAGTAGTAACCATGGATCATGAATCATACAATGCTAGAAAACTTGTTTGGTTTTTGGGTAAGGTTTTGAGATAAAAATGATCTCAACTTCATGGGGTTCCAATGCATGGGATCTCTCAATGAACAAGTGAACTTTGGCAAAATGCTAAGAGTAAAAAGCAACCTATGCATACAAGGACAAACTTCCATCTACCCTTTATAACACAATTGACTTCACTCTCATTTTCTTTTATGCTCACTCACCAAGTCCAACCTAAGCTACCAATTACAAGGCAATTCGCCAAACCCATAAGCTCAAACCACTTTCTCCTTTTCTCTTCAAGCACTTGGGGAAAACTTCTTCTACAACCACAAGTGTTGGCACACTTTTACTTAAAGCTCTTTCTCTTTTCATTCACAAATTGCTATCCTCTTTCTTATCTTATCTTAGCCATATTTTTTTCTTTTTCTTGGCTCTTTTACTTTTCATTTCTAGAGGATTTCTTCTCTTTTCTTAACACTTAGAGCATAATATACAATGCCAACACTTGTTCCAAAATATTTTCGTTTTCCCCCTTTCACCATCTCAACTTCGCCCACCTTACTTGTTCCACATCGAATATCAAGCCAAAATCCCCACCCAAGAATCCTATCCTATCATCTAGCTCATTGTTTTCGAGCTAGCTACATGGAAGCCTATCCTTGTCGCTCTAAACTCAACACTTTTTGCTAAGTTCACAAGAAGAAAAAGGCCTAATGCACTCAATAAGGTAGAGGTCTCAAAGAAAGCTTAGCTAGGGTGCTTGATCTTAACCGCTCTAAAGATGAGAGTCGGCTATTTGGGTTAACAAGAGTGGCAAAAGGAAAGAAGATAACCCAAATATGTATATGGTATCCACAAGTTCTCTAACAATGCATGACCATGATAATTGTTCATTCAAATTAAGTCCAAGTTCAAGAGAGTTGGTTTCTATTCAAAGCTTGCTTCAATTTAGACTTGAGTTTCAATTGGTGAGGTCCAAGTAGGGTTCATCTTTACTTTCAAAGTTTGCACATCAAGCATCAAAGAACTACTAACTAGGGACTTGAGCTAATTCATGAGCTTAACACCTTACAAGAAAAATCTATCACTGCCCCCTATGCAAGAATGCAACCCTATATGAAAGCTAGACCCAATCCTACTTATGTGACAAATGCAAATGCAACTACATGCTATTTTTTTGAAATTTTCGATATTTTCTCCTTTTTTTTTTGGGTTTTTCTATGCCTTAGATGAATGCATGAGACTCAAAATGCATAAAAAGAAAATAAGACTCGCAAAACAAAATGTCAAATACACCATACTCCCCCAAACTTAAATTACACAGTCTCTTGTGTGATTCAAGCTTGGAGAAGATTTCAAAATGCAAAAATAAAAACTAGATGGTATTTACAATGGTTTGGAGTGGTACCTCAATCCTCGGAGGAGTTGGAGGAGGAGGAGGAGGAGGAGGAGTCTATGGAGATGGGGATTGCGGACGTGCTTTCTAAAGGCATGTAGCATTCTTCTTCGGATGGAAGAAATTTCATGCTTTCAAGGCTACCCATTAGCTCCAAGTCCGGGTTTGGGAATATGCAGTCCCTTTTCCTATTCTCTTTGTCGGTGAAGTGATGGGCGTATGTGTTCAGAGTGAGGGGAGGTCCGCAAAAACCCCTGGCTCCCATGAAGTTGTGATCCATGTAAGCCCGATCCATGCACTCCTCGAACGATGACAAGCCAACTCCGACTTGATGAAAATGGGGGTGAGAAAACCGCCTATGTAGATCGAGCATGGTCGAGACATCAACGCCCAAGCCTTGTACTTCATTAGTGAAGAAGCCAAAACGCACCCGTAATTCACGTCTTCCCCAAAGTTATCATCAACCGGGCCTTCTAAGTCTCCCGTTAGCCACCCCTCATCCCACATTGTCTCCTTCACGCCTTGAAAAATGAAGCAAAGCTCGTTCTCTGACACGGTAGCGGATGTGGTCCTTCCCGTGAGTGTGTTGGCAAGGAGTTGGAAGGTGTATCTAAACAAGGGATTCCTCACCCTCGTGGTCTTGATTTTGTTGTTCCTAAATATTCCAAAGGGACCGAGCCGACTCGAATTGCGGGAAGTCCACGAGGTGTGCCTCATCATTGAAGTTGTAGGCTTGGCAAAGTTCTTGTACGGATAGGTTGAACGTGGTTCCCCTAATCTTGAACGTTATCCTACCCTTCGATGGTGAAGGAGAGCTTGGATCCTCATAGGAGAAGTTCAACGTTGGGAGGAAATGCATAGTGGCTTCCGGGTACGTGGGGTGATCCATTGTTCCTAGACAAGGGAGCTCCATTCTTCCAAGGAGATCATCAAAAGTGTCCAACATCCCAACCCTTGTAGGAAAGCTCTGCTCGCGAACTTGGTGGGCTCATAGTGCATTCTATCAAGCCTCAATTTCGCCCTTTTCTCCTCGGGGGTCCAACTCGAAAAATCCGCTCTTCGTCGTGCCGAGTACCAAGCTCCATCCCTTGATGCCATTGTACCTTTAAAATAACCAAAGCTCGGGCATGGCATTAGCAACTCATTTATATCAAAAGAACAGTCCATCAAGCAAGTCATAAACAAGGAACAAAGCCATACTTCCAGGTTTTTCCCCCAAAGACTAACACTTAGCAAAAATTTGGCAAGACAAAAATTTCAAAATTTTCAAGTTGTCCAAATTCGAATGTTATCTATTGGCTATCCATAAGGATGATTAATGCAAACTAATGCAAGTGAAAACCCCAAAATCTAATAAGGTTCAAGAGGGTAATTTGAATTTTCGCACCATGAACCCTACTTGGAAATCCTATTATGGCATTCGAAACTTGCTCCTTAACCATAATCAAACAATGCCCAATCCCCAAATCACCAATTTCAACATCCTAACCTATGGCCCCCAAATTTCCCACCATTAGAGCAAATAAGAAAATTCGGATCCAAGATCGTTTTACCTCGTAGATGAAATTGATGGTGGACATAGATGGATATGAAACTCAATGCAAGCACAAGAATGCGAGCTAATGGAACTTGAAATTGCAAAATTCTCTTGAGAATGGAGGAAAGGGGGCAAAAATCGCGAGCTAATAGTGAAGAAATGGGGTGTTCGCGATTTTGAGGAAGAAGAAGTAGGGCAGCCCGGTTTAATTCCGGTCAACCCTGTTGATTTACCTGGAAAAGGAGTGTATCAAACTTAGTAGTTCGATACATAGCCCGATACACTTTTAAACGCGCTTTTAAAAGTGTATCGAGCTAGGTAGCTCGATACAGATGCCCGATGCAAGGGTCAAGCTTTTCATGGCTCCCCTGTATCGACCTTAGCAGGTCGATACAAAAGCCCGATATAGCTCCGCCAAAATCCCTGTAAGAGCTGTTTCGACTTTGTTAGGTCGATACATAGCTCGATACAGTGCCAAAATTTCCTTGGCAAGCTTTTGCTCATTGCTCAACCTCCTCAATCCAAACATGTCATCCACAAACACTAGAAAACACATTATTGAAATGAAGAGTGCATTATGTATAAAGATAACCATGGGAATGCCTCCCAAGAGCGCTTGTTTAACGTCTTTAGCTCGACTTTTCAAACCCTTAAGCTTGTGGAGGATCTTGAAGAGGGATGCTCCTTGCCTCTTCAACCGTGCCACTGCCCAAGTACATCTTCAGTCTATGGCCGTTCACATTAAACCCTCCACCTCTTTGACCGAAGAGTGTGACTGCCCCATAGGGTAAGACTTCCTTGATTGTGAAAGGACCGGACCATCTAGACTTTAACTTTCCCGGGAATAACTTCAACCAAGAGTTGTATAACAATGCCCTATCTCCAGCCTTGAATCCCTTTGGTATCAACTTCTTGTCATGGAATGCCTTGATCCTTTCCTTGTAGACCTTCGAGCTCTCAAAGGCTTCCAAGCGGATCTCATCTAGTTCTTGGAGATTGATCAACCTTTTCTCTTGAGCGGTCTTGATATCAAAGTTTAGGAGTTTAATCGCCCACAACGCTTTGTACTCAAGCTCCATGGGTAAGTGACAGGATTTTCCATAGAGAAGAGAGAACGGTGACCTCCCAATAGAGGTCTTGAAAGCCGTTCTATATGCCCAAAGCGCATCGTCTAGCTTGGAGGATCAATCCTTCCTTGTAGCACCAACCGTCTTCTCTAAAATGGCTTTGATCTTTCTATTGGAAGCCTCCACTTGCCCACTTGTTTAAGGATGATAAGGTGTTGCAACCTTATGCCTCACTCCATATTTCTTGAGGAGACCTTCAAACACTTTGTTGATGAAATGACTTCCACCATCACTTATCACAACTCTAGGGACTCCAAATCTTGGGAAGCTTATGGACTTGAAGAGCTTTACCACAACCTTCGCATCATTTGTGGGACTTGCTACTGCTTCTACCCACTTTGAGACATGTTCAACAGCAACTAAGATGTATTTGTTGCCATAGTAGGATGAGAAATGTCCCATAAAGTCTATTCCCCAAACATCAAACAAATCCACCTCCAAAATTGGGTTTTGAGGCATCTCATCTCTCTTGCTTATGTTGCCCTTTCTTTGACATGCCTCACATGTAGAGATGTATGCATGAGCATCCTTGAACAAACTTGGCCACCAAAACCCTGCTTGAAGCACTTTTGTTGCAGTTTTAAATGTAGCAAAATGTCCACCATAAACTGACCCATGGCAATGCTACAAGATACTAGGTCTCTCCTCTTGAGCTATGCATCTCCTATAGAGGCCATCCGAGCATCTCTTGAAAAGGTAGGGCTCATCCCAATAGTAGTGAGACACATCCCTAAAGAATTTCTTCTTGGTGTAGGCATCTAGATTAGGAGGCACATCTCCACACACCAAGTAGTTCACAAAATCCGCATACCAATGCAATCCCTTTTCCTCCAAGCTCTTGACTTCTTCTAGCTTCTTCCCCAAGTGGTATCCTTCTTTTACCACCTTGATTATCATGAGTTGCTCTTCGGGGAGAGAGTCATTAATAGAAATTAGCTCTTCTATTCTCATCCTTGATAGGAAATCGGTCACGCCATTCTCTATCCCCTTTTTATCAACTATTTCCATGTCAAATTCTTGGATAAGAAGTATCAACCTAAGGAGTCTCGGTTTGGTGTCCTCCTTTGCATAGATGTATCTCAAAGTTGCATGATCCATGTAGACCACAACCTTAGACCCCACTAGATAGCTTCTGAACTTCTCAAAAGCAAACACCACGGCTAAGAGCTCCTTTTCAGTTGTTGCATACTTCACTTGGGTGTCATCCAAAGTCCTACTTGCATAGTATATGACATGAAGTTTCTTGTCCTTCCTTTGGCCCAAAACAGCACCAACTGCATAGTCACTTGCATCACACATGATCTCAAAAGGAAGATCCCAATCCGGTGCTTGGACTATAGGAGCACTCACAAGCGCCCCCTTAATCTTCAAAAATGCCCCAAGGCATTCTTCATCAAACACAAAATCGGTCTCCTTGCAAAGTAGCCTTGTTAAGGGTCTTGCTATCTTGGAGAAATCCTTGATGAACCTCCTATAGAACCCGGCATGACCCAAAAAACTCCTTATCCCCTTCACATTACTTGGAGGAGCTAAACTCATCATGACTTCAATCTTGGCTTTATCAACTTCAATACCACTCTCTGAGATTTTGTGGGCGAGCACTATTTCTTTTCTAACCATGAAATGGCACTTCTCCCAGTTGAGCACTAGATTTGTCTCTTCACATCTCTCCAATACCCTGCACAAATTTGACAAACAAGCACCAAAAGAGCAACCATACACAGAGAAGTCATCCATGAACACTTCTACCATTTCCTCGATAAGGTCAGAGAAAATAGACATCATACACCTTTGAAAGGTTGCTGGTGCATTACATAGCCTAAATGGCATCCTTCGATATGCAAAGGTACCATAAGGGCATGTGAATGTTGTATTTTCTTGGTCATTAGGGTGAATGGGTATTTGAAAGAACCCACTATACCCATCAAAGAAACAATAGAAGGGATGATTAGCAAGCCTCTCAAACATTTGGTCAATAAAAGGGAGGGAGAAATGGTCTTTTCTTGTGGCCAAATTCAACTTCCTATAATCAATGCACATTCTATGGCCGGTTATGGTTCTTGTGGGTATTAGCTCATCCTTTTCATTCTTAACCACAGTTAGTCCTCCCTTTTTGGCACACAATGGACAGGTGAAACCCAAGTGCTATCCAAAATTGGATAGATAACACCCGCATCTGGAAGTTTAAGAATCTCTTTCTTTACAACTTCTTTCAAACTAGGGTTTAGCCTTCTTTGATGTTCTATAGAAGTCATAGATTCATATTCTAGATGTATCCTATGTGTGCAAAGAGAAGGAGATATGCCCTTGATGTCATCCAAAGAATAACCAATGGTTCTCCTAAACTTTCTCAATTCGCATAAAAGGGAGGATAATTCACCTTTACTTAAGTTTTCATTGACAATGACCGGGTAAGACGAGTTAGGACCTAAGAAAGCGTACCTTAGCCCTTGTGGAAGAGGTTTGAGCTCCACCTTCGGTGCCTAGAGCTCACACCAATCACCCCCAAACTTGGATTTGTCCTCATGCTCAATACCCAAAGAGCTTACTTCCTCAATCACACATCCTCTTTTGATCTCATGTTCAAACTCTATAAAAGAAACATCATCTTCTAGGGGTTTGTGCGAATCAAGGAGCTTTAAATATCCCAAGCTTGCTCCATGTACGTACCCATTCTCGCCATGCTCCTTTGTCAAAGCTACTTGAAGATGGTCTTCCATAGCTAACTCCTCGAGATACTCATCCGCCAATCTATCCATTGTATCCACCCAAAAGGTTTGGCCTTCAATGGTTGGTTTTTTTAAAGCATCCTTGATGTCATACTTGAGCACAAAATCCTTTCCCAAGTGCAAATCAATCTTTCCTTTCCTAACACCAATGATAGCTCCCGCGGTGGCTAAGAAGGGTCTCCCAAATATTAATGGATCTCTTGGTTCTTCATCCATCTCTAGGACCACAAAATCAGTGGGGACCTCAACATTCTCTATCATGACCGGTAGATCCTCAAGCAAGTCAATTGGAAGTCTAATGGACCTATCCACTAGCACCAAAGAGATCCTACACTCCTTGTAGCGACTGAAACCGAGTCTTCTAGCAACCGAGAGTGGCATTAGACTCACACTAGCACCAAGATCACACAAGCAGTGATTGAATGCCAACGGTCCCAAGGCACAAGGGAGAGTGAAACTTCCGGGGTCACTTAACTTTTTGGGAACAATTGTCCTTTGAATGATGGCACTACATTCATGAGTGAGGACTACCATTCCTTGCAACTCCCTGGTCCTTTTCATAACAGCATCTTTGAGGAACTTGACATATTGAGGGACTAGCATGAAGGCGTCCATCAACGGCATTGTAACTAGGATTTCGCTCATTTGCTTATCGAACATGCCCCTATATTTCTCGACAAGGTGCCTCTTGAAGCGACCCGGGAATGGTAGCTTAGGCTTGTAAGGTGGTGGAACAAAAGGAGAAGCCTTGTAAGTTGTAGGTGCCTCCTTTTCCTTAGCCACAACCTTCTCTTTAACCAATCTTTGAAGTACCTCACCATCAACAACTACTTTCTCATCATCTTGAAAGATCGCCCCCCCCCCATCTTTGTCTTCAATGTCCTCATTGACCTTGTCCTGTCTCTTATACACATCTAGATGTGTATAAGAGACAGAAATTTAACAAAATAAAAAGTACCTCACCATTAACAACTACTTTCTCATCATCTTGAAAGATCGCCCCCTCCCCCCCCCCCATCTTGGTCTTCAATGTCCTCATTGACCTTGTGTAGAGGTTGTCTAGGAGATAACGCTTTACCACTTCTCAAGGTGATTGCATTGACACATTGATGAGATCCATATATTGGAGAAGTTCCATTGTTCTCCAAGTGTTGGATTTTGGAACTCAATATTGCAAACTTTGAATTGAGGTCATTGTAAGAGCAATCTACCTTGTTGCTCATATCCTCCATTCTCTTGTTCAACTCACTTGTCCCATTGGCTTGTCCTTGAAGGATTTGTTGTAGCAAGCTTCTCATGTCTAGTTCTTGGTGGAAAGAATTGCTTGCTTCTCCTTGTGGTGCAAAACATTGTTGGTAATATGACTTTGGAACAAAGGTTTGTTGGTGTACTTGCCCTTGATAGATTGGGTTTCAATACTGTTTGTTGAAACACATTGGGGAGCTTTGCCCGCCAACATAGTTGAGCTCCTCTTGAGTTGCCACATGCATCCCTTGATTATGATCAGAACTTTCCATTTATTCACCAACATGGTGAACCGACTTCGAGGAAGCATGTAGTAGTTTATCCATCTTCGCATTAAGGGATCTCATCTCCCTTTGCCTTTGTTCCTCATGTGCATCCTCATTAGTCAATAGCCATCTTCATAGTCACCATAGTTCTCATTACTTTGAGCTAAGTTCTCTACTAGCTCTAGACCTTCTTCAACTTCCTTCCCTGATATATCATGGTTTTTACCCGTTTTTGGACCATGATATAAGTCTTCTTATAGAGTCTTATGGTATTTTTAGAGTCCTATTAGAGTCTTTGCAGGTTGGACTACGTTTGGAGCATGATTGGAGATTTTGGATCATTCTGGAGCATTGTGGAAGAAGCTGCAAAGTGGTGAAGTCAGAGAGCCATATTTTGGAATGAGTGTCGATCGACACTACATTGGTGTCGATCGACACCAATCGTGGATTCCTAAAGCCGCCTGATTTTACAAGTCTTGAAGAAAAAGGAAATTTGCCCAGAAGATTTCCTTATTTACAAAAGTGCTCCAGCTCGTGTTTTAGCCTATAAATATAGTTTTTCAGCCATTGTTTAGGCAACACACACATTATTTTAGAGATATATTTTAGAGAGCTTTTGGGGAGATAGATCATATACTCTGTTCTTGAGAGATTTTGAACCTCTTTATTTCTTCTATTGATTTCTTTCATGCCTTCTATTCAAATTATGATTTCTGTTTCATTGATCATGTCTGAGTAGTTTGCTTGTTAGCTTTTATTGATTTCTTTTATGCATTCTTCTTTATTCATGATGTTTGTTTCATTCACCATGTCTGAGTAGTCTGCTAGTTAGCTTTAGGGTTTTTCAAGGGTGATTAATGAATTGTTAGGTCAAATTAAATTGTTAGGATAAAATAATTAGAGTTCTTCATCTGGATTTGTGTTTAATGCTTATTCTAGCTTCGCGACCTAGAATTTGATCTTAGGTTAATTGGTAGACACGAGAGTGTTATTGATTGCCTGAACTAGTGTTAGATGAGCAAAATACCTATTTGCAAAGAGATTTGGTTTAGTGATTTTGTGAACAATCGAACCTGAACTTTAATGCTTGTTTGAATTGTTAGAATTTGCAAAGAGATTTGGAATTCTAGGGTTACGACATAGATAATCTTCGCAGCGAGAGTTAGTTGATTTTACATTAGTGTTTCGAGTTCAAGAACGGATCTTAATATTTTCCTAACATTCTGTCTAGACCTGCAATTAGGATTCACCTGAGAATTTCCCTGAACCTAACCTTTCGTCTCCTGATTTTAAGAACCCTAATTTGTGATTGCTCGTTTATTTCTTGCTTTGTTTTACTTTATTTCAATTCTGATCTAACATAATCTGAACTTAGAAACTTTAGTGTAGCATCTAGTTCCCTTGGGATTCGATACCCCTTATACTTCAAATGCATTGATGTGCACTTGCAGTAGTTGATTATTTGGGTAAAACTTGAGCCCTATCAAGTTTTTGGCGCCGTTGCCGGGGAAGTAACAGCTGCCTACGGAATCTAGTATTAGGATTTTGACTAGGTTTTATTTTTATTTTGGTTACTGATTTAGTTTCTTATTTTTTGTTGCAGGTGCATGCTCAGTACCAGAAGCAACAAGGACAAGGAACTAATCGCATTGAACCAAGAACTTGGTCATCTCGAACGTAGAAACCGCAAGACCACACGAGTGTCGATCAACACCAATAGCATCGATCGACACCCTGCGCAGGAAATAATGGCTGATCTTATGGTTCTAATTCGAGACGCTGAAGGCAACTTGGTTGATGCAGAGGGGCGCAGAAGGAACGCGCAAGGACAGAGGCTTGATGATACTGGAGTTGTCATCATTGAGGCACCAGTACAAGCTGGTCATGCAGACGTTGGACGCGGAAGAACACTGGGTGAATACAACCAACCAGACCAATTCTATGCTAATAGAGCTGCGATCCGTCCTCCTGCATTCCAAAGGAACGACTTCGAGCTGAAGCCTGCTTACTTCACATTGGTGGCTCAGCATCCCTTCCATGGTCTTCCTAATGAGCACCCTATGGACCATATTAAGCGATTCGAGGACTTGGCATCCAGTGAAACAAGCGTTTTTACACTTGCAAGCAATTCCTCAATTGCTCATATCATTGCAATATATTGAGGTATCAATCCATCTTGGGAGATGATGCAATAAGAATACAAAGTTAAGTCTAAGCTAAGCTAAAATGATAAAAGCAAGTCACAAACAAGTATTGAAAGCTAAACACAAACTAAAAGAGATACTACTAGAGCAATACTATGAAACTAAGCCTTAATCACTACTAATCAAGATATTAAACAAAGATTACTACTAAGCAAGATTATCAAATGACTAAATCGAAACCTAGGGATGGAATCATTGATTTGGGAAACTAAATGGACAACCTTGCAATCATTTAAGCAACTAATCAAGCTAACTCTATACCTAGAACACTTAATTTAGATTAGACCATGATGTGTGGCTCAAATCCCTTTGTTAATCATCCTAATGAACTAATGATGTTTTAGCATTAAGATAATCAACAAGCATTAATAACAAGTCTAAATGGCATGATAAACACTCTAGACATCTAATGTCTTAGGCTAGAAATGTAAATCTCTTATTAAGTTGGTTCAAGCATTTCATCAAACACTTGGTGGGTGTATGAAATGCTTATGATCCAAAATAGCAAAGATTAGCTATTTGGCATTAGGAATCACTTAATAAGAAGAGAGAATGAAAGAATCTATCCTAGATTGCAAGATTAATCCATTAGAAAACCCTAAATCTAACCCATCCCCAAGTTTCTAAGGAACTACTCACTAACCATACTTAAACCCATCAAATCAAAGATTAGAGAAAGGTTAAACATGATTAGAGAAAGATAAAACAAGAAATCTAAGAAAGATAATGCATTAAACTCAAAAGATTCAAGCTTAAACAAAGTATTTGCCCAAGGTGGCTAAAAGTTTAAGCTAAGAACAAGAGAATAAAAGTTGGGATAAAAAATTAGGTCTAAAGAGTATTTATAGGAGGGACCCAAAGGGTAGACAAAGAAGATTCGTCTGGGAGAATTTCGACGAGGTTCGTCGAACATACTCGTCGAAACTTCACCCTGGAGGAAAGTTTCGACGAAGCTTCGTCGAACAGAGTCGTCGAACGGGTCTTCAAGCGTCGATCATCTTCACGCGTCTGGATAAGTTTCGACGAGGTTCACCGAAACTACTCGTCGAAACTTCACCCTGGAGGAAAGTTTCGGCCAGCTACGTCGAAACTTCTGGTCGAAACATCGTCCTGGAGAGAAGTTTCGGTCAGCTACGTCGAAACTTCTGGTCGAAACTTCTTCAGGATTCTTCTTCTCCATCTTTTTGGCAACTTCTTGCTCTTCCAAGTGATGTGCCATTCCTCTCCAACTCCATTGTTGCCTCCACAGCATCCATGTTACCTGATCAAGACTCCAAATGCACCAAAACATGCAAGGACTATGCAAAAACACTCTAGGACTCTAAATGATACAATGCAACACAATGATGCTATATTAGACTCCTAAATGATGAGAAACTTATACTAAATGGATGCTAAAATGATGCAAAATATAGACATATCAACTCCCCCAAACTTGCCTTTTGCTTGTCCCCAAGCAAATGAAACACAAGCTAAGGAGAGAGGTTTGAAAGTGGGGACTCAAATCCAAAGGTGTCAAGCAAATGAATCAATTCAATGGTCCTAGTTAGTAGTTCTAGGATGCTCTTTATGCAAATTTCTACTCCAAAAGGTCTAGCCATACCCATACTCATTCAAGTGAACCCAAGCCTCAACCTACACAAGCATTCATTTTCACCAACTCTTTAACATTCATTAAGTAGTAACCATGGATCATGAATCATACAATGCTAGAAAACTTGTTTGGTTTTTGGGTAAGGTTTTGAGATAAAAATGATCTCAACTTCATGGGGTTCCAATGCAAGGGATCTCTCAATGAACAAGTGAACTTTGGCAAAATGCTAAGAGTAAAAAGCAACCTATGCATACAAGGACAAACTTCCATCTACCCTTTGTAACACAATTGTCTTCACTCTCATTTTTCTTTTAAGCTCACTCACCAAGTCCAACCTAAGCTACCCATTACAAGGCAATTCGCCAAACCCATAAGCTCAAACCACTTTCTCCTTTTCTCTTTTAAGTACTTGGGGAAAACTTCTTCTACAACCACAAGTGTTGGCACACTTTTACTTCAAGCTCTTTCTCTTTTCATTCACAATTTGCTATCCTCTTTCTTATAACATCTTAGCCATATTTTTTTCTTTTTCTTGGCTCTTTTACTTTTCTTTTCTAGAGGATTTCTTTTCTTTTCTTAACACTTAGAGCACAATATACAATGCCAACACTTGTTCCAAATATTTTCGTTTTCCCCCTTTCACCATCTCAACTTCGCCCACTTACTTGTTCCAAATCAAATATCAAGCCAAAATTCCCACCCAAGAATCCTATCCTATCATCTAGCTCATTGTTCTCGAGCTAGCTACATGGAAGCCTATCCTTGTCGCTCTAAACTCAACACTTTTTGCTAAGTTCACAAGATGAAAAAGGCCTAATGCACTCAATAAGGAAGAGGTTTCAAAGGAAGCTTAGTTAGGGAGTTCGTTTTCAACCGCTCTAAAGATGAGAGTCGGCTATTTGGGTTAACAAGAGTGGTAAAAGGAAAGAAGATAACCCAAATATGTATATGGTATCCACAAGTTCTCTAGCAATGCATAACCATGATAATTACTTGTTCAAATTAGGTTTAAGTTCAAGAGAGTTGGTTTCTATTCAAAGCTTGCTTCAATTAAAACTTGAATTTCAAATGGTGAGGTCCAAGTAGGGTTCAACTTTAACTTTCAAAATCTGCACACAAAGCATCAAACAACTACTAACTAGGGCCTTGAACTAATTCATGAGCTTAACACCTTACAAGGAAAAATCATCATTGTCCCCTATGCAAGAATGCAATCCTATATGAAAGCTACACTCAATCCTACTTATGTAACAAATGCAAATGCAACTACATGCTATTTTTTTTTAATTTAAGAAATTTTTCAAATTTCTTTGGTTTTTTTTTTCTATGCCATATATGAATGCATGAGACTCAAGAATGCATGATAAAGAAAAATAAGATCACAAAACACAAGTCAAATCTCTCAACCTCTCCCCCAAACTTAAATTACACAGTCCCTTGTGTAATAAAAATCCGAGAGAGACCGCAATCAATATGACAAGATGATAAAACAAGGTGAAATAAAAACTAATGGTATATACAATGGAATTTGGAGTGTTACATCAAGAATTTGGTGGCTATGGAGGAGAAAGAATGACTTTTTGGGCTGCATCGGTTTGTTAACCGAGGTGATCAAACCGATGAGATTTCTGGTGGTCTCACCTCGGTTTGGCACTTCGATTCCCCATGACCGATGCCAGCCTCAAGTCTGTTCCTGCTGCCACATCGGTTTACCAAACCGATGTGTTGCTACCCGATGCGGTAGCAGAGACTTTTTCTCACGTTCTCCATTGATATCTTACTTCCATGATTCAAACCTGCCAATCACTAACACTCAAAAACACAATATTAGAAATGAAAAAACAAGAATATATACAAGGATAACCATGGGAATGCCTCCCAAGAGCGCTTGTTTAAAGTCTCTAAGCTTGACTTTTCAAACCCTTAGGCATGGGGGTGATCAAGGAGTGGGTTTGGGGTTCCTCCTCCTTTCTTGATGAACATGGTGCTTGTTCCAGCTTGTAGCACCTTCTTCTTCTTCTTAGACCTCCTTCTTGCCCTCTTTGGTGACTCAGCTATATGTTCCCTCACGTTGATTCCATCAAACATAGCAAGAAGACTCACACCATCAAAGCTTGACCCATCATACTCATTGTGGTCCAAGGTGTCATTATCCTTCAGCATCACACAAGTGAATCCCATCAGCTCCTCCTTTGTATATGGTGGTTTTTCATCAATTTCCATAGTAGCACATGTGATTGTGCCACAAAAACCAAAGGTAGAAGGCTTCATGGGATAGAATACGTTATCATTAACACTCTTGAGAACCACCCTCTTGTTAGTGAAATCAATGCTCGCTCCAACTGTATTGAGGAAGGGGGTTCCTAGGAGAAGAGGCAGCGATGTTGCTTTAACCATGTCCATGACTATGAAGTCAGTTGGGACTAGACACTCACCAATCTTCAAAGGATAATCTTCTACAAGGCCTATTGGTTGCCTTAAGGAAGCATCAACAAAGGTAATAGGTGATGGATACTTCTTTAGGTTTGTAATCCCAAGGCTCTTTGACAATTCAAGGGACATCACATTGACACTTGATCCCGAATCACACAAGGCCTCATCAATCTTCAAATTCCCAAGAGAGCAAGAAATCAAAAAATTTCCGGGATTACCAAGCTTTGGAATAGTCTTAGGTTCATCCTTTGTTGTGCTTGGTGGATCAAGGCTTTCCATCAGCTCCTCTACCTCCTCCCTATTAGCTAGCAAGTCTTTGATGAACCTTATTTGATCCTTGACCTGAGACAAACTCTCCCCCTTGGGCAAAGGTGCACCAACTTTCTCCATATTTCCTCTAAAGCTTGAGAGCACTTTCTTTTGTGCCTTAGTCAAAATCCGCTCAGGATATGGGAGTGGTGGCTTATATATAAGGAGATCACAAGCTCCTCCTTCACTCTTCTTAGCCACTTCTCTTACATCCTCTTCAACTCTTGCCTTTGTAGAAGTCTTGGGTTCATCAAACACTTCTTTACCCATTTCTGTAGCAACAACCATGGAGTCCTTTTCAATGACCACCTCCCCATCTTGAACTTCAATGTCCTCATTGAATGTAGATGTATCATAAGGAGCTTCGAATAGTTGCTCAAACTCTAGCACAAC
>JAHZTW010000002.1:44362082-44402917 GCA_020283515.1 Alliaria petiolata | reverse complement strand
ACATACATTTTGCGCCTCCAAATGCTTGATATGCTTCTACAAGACTTTTGCTTCTCATTTAGCTGCTTCTCTTCCTCCTCTTGATGATTTCTTGCCCTTCCTTTGCTATGCCATCTTTCTCCAACTCCATTCATGCCTCCATAGCATCCAAATCACCTGATCAAGACTCCAAATGCACCAAAATATGCAAAGACTATGCAAATACACCCTAGAATTCTAAATGATCAAAATTCAATACAACGATGCTTAATTAGGTTCCTAAATGAATAGAAACTTACACTAAATGGAGGGAAATATGATGCAAAATATAGACATATCATCTTCCTGGAAAGACATACGTGAATCCAAGGCATCATGTGAATGCTATCACGATTCAGAATGGAAGGAGCCTTCCAACAGAGCTGAAAAGGTGTCTAAATGCTGAAGAAATCGTGGAGTTTCAGGCTGAAGAGAGAGAAGCTCGAGTTGCAGAGGTGGTGTCGATCGACACCACTACTGAGTGTCGATCGACACCAGTGGAAAATCCCGATTTTTCGAGCTCTGACGGACCAAAATCGAGCACGATCGATACATCATCGTCGACACAAAAGACTAGTGTCGATCGACACCAGCTGGGTGTCGATCGACACCCTTCCCAGACTTGGACAGGCACGTCTAAAGCTTCAAAAACTGCAGAGGAAAGAGTGTACAAGCCTAAAGTTTCATATCCTCCTTTACCCAAACACCTAAGGCCGCCCATTAGTGCAGAGAAGCTGGCTGCTTTCAACAAAAGGATGGAAATGATTCCCAAGGAGATCTCCTTTGGTGAAGCTTATGAAAGATATCCCTTGTGTGCCTTCTTCCAGAATAACAGAGAAAGCTTTGAAGAGATAGAAGAACTCTTTCACAAAGCAAGGGAAACACCACCACCAATGAAGCAGCTGCTTAAGGTTGAGGATCCTGGGATGTTTGTAGTTTCATGCTCCATTGGAGGAGTTGAGTTTCAACAATCTATCTGCGATTCTGGTGCTAGTGTAAACCTCATGTCAAGGGACATTGCAGAAAGTTTAGGCATTGCTGATATTCAACCTCCAAACATGACTCTCATGTTTGCCAACTCTGCCACCACAACTCCATATGGTATGATTCCAGACTTGCTTGTCAAAGTGGGGGATTGTCTAGTACCTACTGATTTTCAGGTGGTGGAAGTGGGCAAGAATTATGTCATGCCATTCATCCTTGGAAGACCATTCATGGCTACGGTAGGAGCAGTTGTAGACATGCCGAATAAGAGAATATCCTACTCTAATGTTGACAAAGGAGTCTTCTACAAAGCTATCCCTACTACTGGAACATCCAAACATATCTCTTGCATTGATGTGATCGCTGGAGAAGAGCTGGATTCTAAAGAGCAAGTGAACAAACTGGTTGTTCAAGAGACATTGGATGGGAACTCTGAGAAAGTTGTGGAGCTTGAAGATTGGAGTGGAAACAATCATATCTTCATAACTTTGGGCGAAGATGAAGGTCTAATCAATGTCAAACTGATGGAGGAAGACGTTTTCATCATGGAGACAAGGATTGTGGAGCGGAATTGCAGGAAAACTGCAGCAATTCGAGCTGCAGAGTTGGTGTCGATCGACACCACTCCTAGTGTCGATCGACACCCTCCGCGGATCAATCCAGAAGCTGTTTCCAATGATGCAATTCCATCACATGTGGTCAAACAGACGACTCCACATCCTTCTGCTCAGAAACCTCAAAGAAAGCAAAGGTATGTACTTCTTGGAATCAATTCCAAACCCCCTGATCTTGTCAATAAGAACATTAAAGGTTCAAAAGCTGCTTCACGTTTAGGCAAGCCACGAGATTTTCGTTGAGGGCTTGATCTTTCTTTTGATGATTCTGCAGGAAAACGAAGTGTCCCACCCGAACTCAACTCCCACCCTGCTGCTGTTCCTCAATTCATTGGTCGCTTTCATGCACCTATTGCCTATACACCACCATGGATGAGAAGACATTCGTCTGGGAAGCATTCGATGCCACCTTCTGATCCTCCAGGCGTCTAAACCCCGATACAGTCAAGCTAATGACTGAAAACGAGCGCTGAGTGGGAGGCAACCCACTGTTAGGTAAGGTTTTTCTTTTATATTTCGTTTTAGTTTTACTAAGTCCTAGTTTCAGTCAGTTGAAAAAGAGAAACATTGGACTCGACACAGACTAGTGTCGATCGACACCACTATAGTGTCGATCGACACCACGCACATACGAAGGTAAGTCTTCTATCTGGTCTTTTAAGTTGTTTCTAATCCTTCTTTTAGCCAAATTCGGGCTTGATAACACTGGGGACAGTGTTGTTTAAGTCTGGGAGAGGTGATTACTGACTTTGTGCTTTGTTTTTAGAGTCAAAAACTTTGTTTTATTGAGTCAAAATCAGTTGGAACTTTCAGTTTTTCTTGGAACTAACCACAGGAAGTTCACACTTGAAGAACCATTGCTATAAGAGTTGATTGCAGGTCTTACTAAGTAGAAAGCTGCAAGTGGAATCAGTCTAACAGGGCGAGTTCAGGTCCCCTTATAAGAACTAGGTATGCGCAGAACATGATTCCTCTTTCAGTCTGAACAGATACGCAATTGCAGTCTCTCCTTGATCTTCCCTTAAGAGAAGATTGAAAAAGAGTCTAACTCTGGGAATAGTGCAAAGAACCTCATGAGCCTGTCTCCTCACAAGGAACAATATTAGTTAGTGCTCTTGAACCCGTCTCCTCACAAGGAACACAAGTAGAGAGTAGCACTATTTCCCGAGACTTCAAAAAAATAAGAAGAGTCAACGAAAAGATCTTAGACACCCTGAAAATGGGCAGCAGTTGACTAAGGGAAAAGAAAATAGGAGAGCTGTATGAAGAATGTCTTGTTTAGGCACTAAGGAAGGGAAAAGAATCTAAAAATTTATGTGGCAATACCACTGTTAGAGTTCGAAATTTTACCAAGGAAAGGATATGGATTCAAACTGGGAGATTGTTAAGCTTGTGGTAAGTATGCTGAAATATTACCTAAGGTTGGCTCTATAGCATGTGGATTCGAGAATGTTAATCAATGTGGCGTTCTGAAGAGGTACTTGAAAGTTTCTGTTTTCAAACTTCTACTTCATTCTAAGTTTCTGTTTTGCTTGAGGGCAAGCAAAACCTAAGTCTGGGGGAGTTGATATATCATGGTTTTTACCCGTTTTTGGACCATGATATAAGTCTTTTTATAGAGTCTTGTGGTATTTTTAGAGTCCTATTAGAGTCTTTGCAGGTTGGACTACGTTTGGAGCATAATTGGAGATTTTGGATCATTCTAGAGCATTGTGGAAGAAGCTACAAAGTGATGAAGTCAGAGAGCCAGATTTTGGAATGAGTGTCGATCGACACTACATTGGTGTCGATCGACACCAATCGTGGATTCCTAAAGCCGCCTGATTTTACAAGTCTTGAAGAAAAAGGAAATTTGCCCAGAAGATTTCCTTATTTACAAAAGTGCTTCAGCTCGTGTTTTAGCCTATAAATATAGTTTTTCAACCATTGTTTAGGCAACACACACAATATTTTAGAGAGAGATTTTAGAGAGCTTTTGGGGAGATAGATCATATACTCCGTTCTTGAGAGATTTTGAACCCCTTTATTTCTTCTATTGATTTCTTTCATGCCTTCTATTCAAATTATGATTTTTGTTTCATTGATCATGTCTGAGTAGTTTGCTTGTTAGGTTTAGAGTTTTTCAAGGGTGATTGATGAATTGTTAGGTCGAATTAAATTGTTAGGATAAAATCATTAGAGTTCTTCATCTGGATTTGTGTTTAATGCTTATTCTAGCTTCGCGACCTAGAATCTGATCTTAGGTTAATTGGTAGACATGAGAGTGTTATTGATTGCCTGAACTAGTGTTAGATGAGCAAAATACATATTCGCAATGAGATTTGGTTTAGGGATTTTGTGAACAATCGAACCTGAACTTTAATGCTTGTTTGAATTGTTAGAATTTGCAAAGAGATTTGGAATTCTAGGGTTGAGACATAGATAATCTTCGCAGCGAGAGTTGGTTGATTTTACATTAGTGTTTCGAGTTCAAGAACGGATCTTAATATTTTCCTAACATTCTGTCTAGACCTGCAATTAGGATTCACCTGAGAATTTCCCTGAACCTAGCGTTTCGTCTCCTGATTTTAAGAACCCTAATTTGTGATTGCTCGATTATTTCTTGCTTTGTTTTACATTATTTCAATTCTGATCTAGCATAATCTGAACTTAGAAACCTTAGTGTAGCATCTACTTCCCTTGAGATTTGATACCCCTTATACTTCAACTGCATAGATGTGCACTTGCAGTAGTTGATTATTTGGGTAAAACCTGAGCCCTATCAATCCCCAAGAAATTTCCATTGCTAGCTGTGTCTAGGAGCATCCTAAACTTAGGGAGAACTCCTCTGTATAAGTTGCTAATTAGAGACTCATTTGAAAATCCATGGTGGGGACATTGAGTAGCCTTTTTATTTGATTTAAATCATTTGAATCTTTTCCATGCTTCACAAAAACTCTCCTTAGCCTTTTTATTGAAACTATAGATCTCATTCCCCAACCTTGCTGTCCTCGTGTTGGAGAAAAACTTGGCCAAGAATGCTTTCTTGCATTGATCCCAAGTAGTGATTGAACCTTGAGGTAGATTCTTTTTCCAAATGTGCGCTCTATCCCTTAGTGAGAAAGGAAATAATCGCAACTTGAATCCATCTTCAGAGATGCCATTTATGTTGGTCAAGCTACATATCCTCTCGAACTCATCCAAGTGGTCTAGAGGATCCTCCATATCCAATCCATGAAACTTATTTTGTTGCACCATGGAAATCAACCCACTTTTGATCTCAAAACTGTTTTGTTGAACCGAAGGAGGAGTAATATCATGGCAAGAAGTATGAGTTTGAGGAGAGTCACCAAAACCTATGTGTGTAAGTCGCCTGGGTGGTTGTCCATTACCACCCAAACCTTGTGCATGATCCATACCCAATCTCTCAAAGCAATGTGTTCTAGTGGCGTATGTACCTAATAAGAGAGAGAGTAGTTCACGCAAAAGATATTAGTAAGCAATGAAAGATAAAACTTAGTCTCAAGAAGAAGTAAAATTCTAATGCTTAAACCAAATATCCAAATGGCAACGGCGCCAAATTGATAAGCGGTTTCTTGGTGTGACTTAACAATTACTCAAGCTACTACTCATGTCATTGTAATACTTGAGGATCAATCCATATGGAAATGGTTAAGACACTAGGAATGCATACAACTTCTCAATCTAAGCTAGCAATAAAGTTTTTTGGATTTAACTAACAACCTAAGTAATCAAACAAACCAAATTAAAGCTAATTAACTACTAATCAAGATTATCAAAAGACTAAAATGAATCCAAGGATGGGGTTATCAATCTAAGGTGTTCCAAGAATCAATCGTTGATGCCAATCAATAACATAACATGCTAATCCCTAAGCTTATAACTCAATAGCTAGACTAATCCACTTTCATGGCACTAATCCCTTCATTAATCATCCTAATCAAGATCAAACTTTCATTTGTGAAAACGAAGCTAACAAGCATAATGAAACAGTTCTAAATTGCTAATAAACACCCTAGACAATCACTTCCATGAGCTAGGAATGTAAATCCCTTGTTTAGTTGGTTGGGGAATTTCATCAAACACCTTGTGGGTGTGAAATTCCCTAAGGTCTAGTTTTAGCTTGATCATGGCTAAACTAGCATTTAGAACACTAAACAAGGAGGGAAATGAGAATATCTAATCCTAGGCATCAAGATTAACCCTTAAAACACCCTAGATCTAACCCATCCTTAGATCCTAATGAAACTACTCACTAATCATGGTTAAGCCCTCAAATCCTATGAAAGAAATAGAGATAAACATGATTAGAGAGATATAGAATGAAAGATTAATAAAGACAAGTACTAAATTGCATAAACTTTAAAGAAATGTCTAACAAATTACTTAGAAACCAAAAAGGAAAGGTTTTCTAAGTAAGAACAAGAGATTAAAAGATACTTAGGAAAAATTGGGTCTTTTCCTATTTATAGTGAACAGTGGACGACCCGGGTCAACCTGGAACAAACCAGGTATTGACCCGGTTAAGGTCTGGAAATCGGGCAGCGTAACGAGCTTGCTAGGTCTATACGCAGCTCGATACACTGCTAAAAGTTTCTTCAAGGAGTGTGTCGAGCTTAGTAGCTCGACACAGATGCCCGATACGCCGTCTTCAAACTTCGGCTGAGGTGTGTGACGATCTTAGCAGTCCGATACGAATGCCCGATACGCCATGTTCCGAAACTCTGGGTGGCCTGTGTATCGGGCTTAGTAGCTCGACACAATGGTCTGATACGCGCACTCCGTCTTCCCTGCCGTCCTATGTCGACCTTGGTAGGTCGACACCAAGGTCGACACACTTCTAAAACTTGTCTGCTTCATGTTTGGCTCCCTTCTCTTCTTCCTCCTTGTCACCCAACTCTCCTTAGAGGTCCTTCAAACCTCCAAAGTACCTAATTAAGACTCAATATGCACAATATGCAACAACCTAAACTAAAACTTGCTAAACTCTAATATGGATGCAATTTGGACTAAAAGTAGCTAAATGAATGCATAAATGAATGCAAAGCTATCTAAATTGGATGCTAAAACATGCTAATTTATGAGTATGTCACCTTAGCATCATGATATGGTTCTTTCTAAGTTCAATATGTACTTGCTGCTGAGGAATTAGCAAGGAAGCGTTTAGAGGAAGCAAATGCTGACATCGAGAATGGATCAAGTGTCACTGAACCTTCCCCACATCAGTTAATTGATGCTTACATTGAGGTATCACTTTCTACTTTATCATGTTTTAACTCTGATTTTTATAACAATAGAATTATACTTTTATGTTTAAGTTCTGCCTTGTTTGCTTCTTTATGGTTAATTTGTGGATAAAATTGTTATGTGATAAGTGTTTAACACATTAAAATCTGTTTGCGGATAAAATTTTCTGGTTTTATTTAAGTTCAACCATAAAATTCTCTCCCCCTTTTGTTTATCTCTCGGTATTTCGGTTTTGTTTACAAAAAAAAAACTCTACTCACTCTTCATTTCTTTTGTAGATGAATCTCTGAGGCCCTTCTTCGTCACGACGATCTAACAGGACTCGCCAAACTTGTCTGCCTCCTAGAGCAACAAGATCAACTAGTTACACCAGTTCCCGACATCTGCTTCCTAGCCTAGCAGCGGTTATGAGTTCACCGGAGAAGCGCAACATGCCCCTTCTCCATCAACATATGCTCAACGGAGGTTTATGGTGAGTTTTATTCTTCTATGAGTATGGTTTCTTGTTTGGTTTTGTCTAGGTTAGTTACATCACATGTGTGTTTTTGGTTTGACATTTATCTGCTTTGACATAGTTATGCCTTCACATTAATATCACATTAATATGGATTGTTGTTTGGTTGGGTTTACTAATCATATTGTTGTTTGGTTGGGTTTAGTAACAGTTTGACATTAATCTAGGTATTGTGTACTTCATTTCTTTTTGTTTCATTTCAGGTTTGACATTCACGATTGCATGCACAAATCCATTGTCACGGGGTGGCAAGCTGATTTTTGGGGAACATGGTGAAACTATGGACTGGTCCCACATAGCAAGAAGGATTCATGGTGGACATCTTTTGTGGTAAGGTATATATTTTTCTATGATTTAATTTCATTGGATTTGGTTACTTGAATACTAATACCTCTGTTTTTTTGTTATAGCAAAAATACTTTTGGGAACCAGAGCATCATGATATGGTTCTTCCTAAGGTCAATATGTAACCTTCTTGGCAAGAGGAGGCACAATAGAAAGAAGCCATCTTACATTGGCGAGTCAGATCGGGGTCTAATGGAAGAGCTTTGGGACCGTAAATCTAATATTGATGGATTAGGCATGTACCGTCATCTTTCAGGAGCTAAAAAACACGCAAAAGTTGCTCATAAAATGGTAAGTCTGACTTTATTTACATCTAGTTTAATTTCTTGACTATTTATTAACACTCTATTTTTTCTCGTAGGCCCTTGAGAATGGTGGTGTACCGCCACCAGCAACTGAGGTGTACGAAGAACACATGCCAAAAAGGATGGCACATTCATGGATAAACATGCGGAGGCTCGTGTACTTGCTGCTGAGGAATTAGCAAGGAAGCGTTTAGAGGAAGCAAATGCTGACATCGAGAATGGATCAAGTGTCACTGAACCTTCCCCACATCAGTTAATTGATGCTTACATTGAGGTATCACTTTCTACTTTATCATGTTTTAACTCTGATTTTTATAACAATAGAATTATACTTTTATGTTTAAGTTCTGCCTTGTTTGCTTCTTTATGGTTAATTTGTGGATAAAATTGTTATGTGATAAGTGTTTAACACATTAAAATCTGTTTGCGGATAAAATTTTCTGGTTTTATTTAAGTTCAACCATAAAATTCTCTCCCCCTTTTGTTTATCTCTCGGTATTTCGGTTTTGTTTACAAAAAAAAAACTCTACTCACTCTTCATTTCTTTTGTAGATGAATCTCTGAGGCCCTTCTTCGTCACGACGATCTAACAGGACTCGCCAAACTTGTCTGCCTCCTAGAGCAACAAGATCAACTAGTTACACCAGTTCCCGACATCTGCTTCCTAGCCTAGCAGCGGTTATGAGTTCACCGGAGAAGCGCAACATGCCCCTTCTCCATCAACATATGCTCAACGGAGGTTTATGGTGAGTTTTATTCTTCTATGAGTATGGTTTCTTGTTTGGTTTTGTCTAGGTTAGTTACATCACATGTGTGTTTTTGGTTTGACATTTATCTGCTTTGACATAGTTATGCCTTCACATTAATATCACATTAATATGGATTGTTGTTTGGTTGGGTTTACTAATCATATTGTTGTTTGGTTGGGTTTAGTAACAGTTTGACATTAATCTAGGTATTGTGTACTTCATTTCTTTTTGTTTCATTTCAGGTTTGACATTCACGATTGCATGCACAAATCCATTGTCACGGGGTGGCAAGCTGATTTTTGGGGAACATGGTGAAACTATGGACTGGTCCCACATAGCAAGAAGGATTCATGGTGGACATCTTTTGTGGTAAGGTATATATTTTTCTATGATTTAATTTCATTGGATTTGGTTACTTGAATACTAATACCTCTGTTTTTTTGTTATAGCAAAAATACTTTTGGGAACCAGAGCATCATGATATGGTTCTTCCTAAGGTCAATATGTAACCTTCTTGGCAAGAGGAGGCACAATAGAAAGAAGCCATCTTACATTGGCGAGTCAGATCGGGGTCTAATGGAAGAGCTTTGGGACCGTAAATCTAATATTGATGGATTAGGCATGTACCGTCATCTTTCAGGAGCTAAAAAACACGCAAAAGTTGCTCATAAAATGGTAAGTCTGACTTTATTTACATCTAGTTTAATTTCTTGACTATTTATTAACACTCTATTTTTTCTCGTAGGCCCTTGAGAATGGTGGTGTACCGCCACCAGCAACTGAGGTGTACGAAGAACACATGCCAAAAAGGATGGCACATTCATGGATAAACATGCGGAGGCTCGTGTACTTGCTGCTGAGGAATTAGCAAGGAAGCGTTTAGAGGAAGCAAATGCTGACATCGAGAATGGATCAAGTGTCACTGAACCTTCCCCACATCAGTTAATTGATGCTTACATTGAGGTATCACTTTCTACTTTATCATGTTTTAACTCTGATTTTTATAACAATAGAATTATACTTTTATGTTTAAGTTCTGCCTTGTTTGCTTCTTTATGGTTAATTTGTGGATAAAATTGTTATGTGATAAGTGTTTAACACATTAAAATCTGTTTGCGGATAAAATTTTCTGGTTTTATTTAAGTTTAACCATAGTGATTTGTGGTTTCAGTTTAAGTTCAACCTTAATTAAGTCTTGTGTTCTCTTTGTTTAATCTGAAATGGTATTTATAATTTTGCCTTAATTCATGTGTGTTTTGTGTAAAATGGTTGTTAGAAATCTGTTATGATTTTGGTTCTCTCATTTGTGTTTATGGTAATTATGGTAATTACCTGATTTAATAGCAACGGCTTTTCATGACTAATTTTGTGTCTATTAACCACGAGT
Organism: Alliaria petiolata; assembly: GCA_020283515.1. Lineage (NCBI taxonomy): Eukaryota > Viridiplantae > Streptophyta > Magnoliopsida > Brassicales > Brassicaceae > Alliaria > Alliaria petiolata. The sequence goes on along the minus strand of JAHZTW010000002.1, from coordinate 44,392,754 downwards.
TGTTTGTGTCTAGCAAGTAGTGACTATTATAGCTACAAATGTAGTTGTGCCTTGTTCGTGGCTATTAGACACGAAAATAGTCATGGCCAGGCGTGGATATGATACTCGCGAATGGTCACGAAAGACCGATAGCTATGAGCTCATAGCTACAAAATCGTATTGTGTCTCTCCGTGTCTAATGCCTAAATAGCCACAGATTTATGACTTAATCTACAACATAATTCGTGGCTATAAACTGTTTTTCTTGTAGTGGATCGCAACTTCTGAACTATAAGACGACGCCAACTCATACGGCGAGGGACCTTCGTCACCAACTCAGAGCTCACAATCTCTGATGTTTTTACTTCTCCAATTCCCAACATGAAAACTGATTAAGAAACAAACTGTGTTTGATGTATATGATTTAAGAAAAGAATGGCTTTGGTACCATGTAAAGTATGAAAGAGCTTTGGGAAAAGTGGATTGTATATTACGATTAATCCTTACACCTTATATAAATGGTACAAGATATTAATATATACACAAACTATATACTTATACTTATCTAAACATATTGATCATTATCTCCATAATATTTGGACTTATCTCAGAATGTTCTAGAACCATATAGAACTTCTTCTAACAATTGTTTAAGGAAAAAATCATGAACAATGAGTCTAGGAAATGAGGAAAAATCTTATGCAAGAAAACAATAAATAGATGTAAATAAGAAAAATACAATTGAGATTTTTTGAAGATTTTCTACTGCTCAAGTTAGTAAAATATATAAAGAGGCTTGGTCGAAAACTACAGTGAATGGAAAACGAAGGAAACTTGGTTGTGATGTCGGGCCTGAAAAATGGTGGTAGACGGTATATTCAGCTCTTTGCAATGTATTTTTAAAGAGAGAATAGAAGGTTAGAAAAATGATCGAAAATGATGACACTAAGTATCGAAAACAAAGAAAAATAACCTGAGAGAAAATAATTTTGAAATGAAAGTTTGATTTTTGAAAAAAATGATGATATCTCCATCTCATAAAAAAATCGTAGTTTTATAGATAATGCAACCGTTCTACGTACCAAACAAAAAAGCTTCAAACAGAATGTTCCAAAAGAAAAAAAGGTTCAAACATCAAATGTTTTCATCGAATTATTCGGACTGTTATCTGATCATTAGGCCTAATTATCGTACCCAAATATATTTTCAAATCAGATTAAAAAATCAACAGAGATTAATTAATAGCACTAAATCTTTTGTTTGTCCGACAATAAAAGATTTATCTAAACTAATTATACATTAGGCTAAGCAATGTAATATGACTATACGTCTATACCTGTTGAAAAAAGACTTATTTTAGTTATATATAATTGATTTATATCGTATGTTTTATATTTTCTTGGAAAATGTGGAATAAAAAAAGTAGATTAAATTGCGTGGATGAGTCCTTACAGAAAATTTCCAAAATAAGTATATAAAAGTCAAATATGTCAATTGACTTTAGCCAAAAACATGCAAAGAGCTTGGAACCTCGGTGAAAAGAAAAAGCCGAAGTTAGGTTTGATAGAGTTAGACCAAAGCCTCCCAAGTCAGTGATCCACAAATATATTATTTTCCTTCGTAGAGAGAGAAAGTTCCTCCTTTTCTCTTAAAAAAGAAGTTCTTCGTATGTATTCTTCTCTTCCGGCCTACAGCCGTGGGCTTACATAGCCATGGCGTCGGTCTGGTTTTTGCTTTGTTTGTCCTTTGTTTTCTCTTTGGTTTTTTTTTTTTTTGAATTCTCGTTTAAGGAACTGTGTAGAGAGAAGATGGTTAATTTTAGCCTAATAAGTCAGATCTGAGCGGATCTATCTTGCCGAGGAGAAGGAGGCACCAGATCTGTTTTGTCTTTGATGTTGGATCGCTTCTTCTGGCAGATCTAGTCTCAGATCTGTCCCCTTTTGTGGCTCTTTTTCCTTTCTTCTTCTATAAGGTTTCCTGTTGGAATCGATGTTTTCGGGTTTTTTAGGTGTCTCTTCCCCTTCTAAAAAGATGGTTCGATGTTTCTCAGCATGTTTTTATGCTTCTAGATCTGCGAGTTTTTCCTGTTCGTTGGTTTTCGGTTTGAACGCTTTCTACTCTGATTTTCTGCCGTTTCTGTTCTGGCTGCGGTGTTAATCGGTTGGTTAGGCTTCGTCTTTCTCCAAATCGGTGGTGATTTGGGTGTTTCTTTGGGGCTTCTATCTTAGGTGTATCAAGGGCACAGGTGATTGTGTCGCTGCCGCATCCGAAAGTGGGTTTGTGAACCATAAGCAGTTCGTTCTTGTCGGGTTATGAAGTCTTCGGTTCTGGGTTTCGAGAGTGTGTCTCTCTGTGTTTCAAGAGGTAGATGTTACCGTTCGGTGGGCCGGAGGCGACAACGGTGAATCTCGTTCATGAGTTTCCAGAAGAATTTTAATTTGCAGATTTGAAACTAATTTCTTTGTTTGAGTTTAAGTTGAATTTTTCTGTTTTAGTTGTGGTCTAATTTCATTCTGTATCTCATCTCTGTATCACAACTCTGTATCACTTTGGGTATCTTTCATGTTTTAATATAAATCCAGATGACAAACAAACAAAAAAGGTTTGATAGAGTTTTCTTTGGGATTCTATAATCTTCCTGATTCCGAATTCTGAATTCTGCTTCTGCTTAGGTCTCTCAATGAAATAAAGCAACTTTAATTAAATCCAATGAATAAAAAACATGAGAACAATTATAACTAATAACCGAAGAGATTCATCATAATTCATAAAAATAAGACGAAATATAACCTAAGAGAGAGATGGAACAAATAAGTAATTTTAGGACTATTTGTATTGTTAGAATTTTAGAATCTTTCCCTGCGCATACTCTAATTCATTTTGTCCTATGATTCTTTCAAAATACTTTGTGATAATTTGTTTTTTCTTCTTTCTGTAATAATTGCTTCTCTTCCTTTGTTTTGATTGTTCTGATATTTCAGAATATGATTTCTACAAATTCGTTTTTTGTTTTCCGTTAACACAGAAAATACAAAGTAGATCCAAGTACTCTCAAATCATATCTATCATTTTTTACAAAAATTCCTATTTACTACTATTTTCTTCGATATGTCATTCTTGCTATTATCATTACGTAAATTTACTTACACTTAGTCGTCTCTATTAATTAAAATATATAATATTATGGATATTTTAAATCAAAATTCAGATTTAACCCAAACAGATACCAAAATTGTACCAAGGTAATGGCCAATAGATCTGATTTGTAATCTAAAATGGTACATAAGTTTTAGCGGTAAGTTGAATATTTTAGCAGTAAAATGGAATGGTAAGTAGTTATAAAATAGTTGAAAACTGTAAAATAATAGTTATACGCAAAAGCGGTACAAAAAACTGAATATAATACTGCGAGTAACGTTTTCTGTCTACTTTTGTAATTGATAACTATTAAAACGATATAACTTGTTTCCCAACTTTTTGGTTACTATTAGAGTTGAATTATTACTTTTGTGTGCGTCAAACTGCAACATGAACGGTTTAAAATCTGTTTGCTTTATTAAGATTTAACAACTATGTTTTTTTTATCAAGCACCATCTAATAAATCAAGTTTAGTAAAGCGATTACTCGGGGAGATATCTTTTATCAGTTTTATATGATTCAAGGTTCAAAAAATCGTTGGGTGGTAGCTAGATGCTTGAACAGGGCCTAGACATTAACGAAATTTATATATTTTAAATATATATTAAATTTAACATAGTTCAAATTGTCAAAATCTTTATTTTTTTTATAGGTTTTTTTTTTCAAATTAAAATTTCTTGTTTTTTATCTATAAATCACGAGAAAGATATATATATATATATTTTTTTTTTAAAAGAGGAAACAAAACTAAGAAAACATCTTACTTTAATTATAAATTAAAGTTTTAACATATAATTCAACTTTAAACCACGTTTGATGTTCATTTTTCGTTTTATTTTTAGTTTTTTATTTTTGTTTTCACTTATTTAAATGAAATTATATTTAGAAAACTAAAGAAATAGTTACAAAATTTTAACCAAATACTAAACCAAAATTTAAACGATTAGGTCGATTTGTGATGATTTGGACCGATTTAGACAGAGTTGGGCCGATTTGGCCGAAACAAAGCATTTAAACCGTGATCCTGATTTCTTTCACCAATTTTACTAACATCATTTCGATTATGTGTATATGGACGTCTAGCCGAACGTCTAGACTAAAGTTTAAATGGTAAAATAAGTAGCCTCATGCTCAAGTTCCGTTTGCTAGGAATTCGACACGGACATAGAATTACAGGGGATTACACATAGACTAAATTTGTCAATCGATTTGGAGAATACAAAAGTGTTCTAAGTCTGGTTGTAAAGCAGGTCAGTCTTCCGGATCCTCGATCATCTTTAGCAGGTTTGAGCAATATATCTCCAAACAAGCCAACATAATGCTCTTTTCCGTGAGATATGTCATCGCTCAGAGAAACCTATCCAACTCCATGTGTAAAACCGAAAGGCTCTTACGGCATCGTTGCATCCCAAAGAGCTTAAATTTGGAACAAAGATTTTATATTTTCTTCATATATATTCACTAATAAAATATGAAATGAGATAAGAATAAGGTCTTATCTACTAAAACGTCTAGAAAAATAAGTGAAACTGTGAAAGAAGAACAAGGAACGAAATAGACGAATTGAAATGTCGAACATTTGCTAAATCGAACCACATTCTAACAGTTACAAACTTACAATTTCAACCATCCCTCTCGTTAGATTGAAACCGAGAACCTGCAAAGAAAATTTTATGTATAAAAAAAAAGCTGTCTTGTTTTGCAGTTGACCCATACATGTCTGTCTCATCGACAATACGTTTATAGCCCAGTGGATAATCTCTCAATCACGCCGCCAGATCAAATATTCAATAGACCATAAAAAGCCTACCATTTTTAAATTAAAAGGAGTACTAGAACAAGAGAGACATTAAATGCAAAAACTTCAAAAACATAAAAATAATCGAACCCCGAAAAAAAAAATATACTCAACTGAGTGTCATGTCTTCTACTTTTTTTTCCTTCTGACCCATTTTCAATCACCAAAACTGCAACTTTTCTCTTCCTCGTTCCTCCCAAAACCTCCCACCCTTCTTCTCTCCTCCTCTCTTATCTTGGCTTTGAATGGTAAGCGGATCAAAAAGCAGAACAAAAGCAGATCATTAAAAATGCAGAAGAATTTGCATTAATGCACCATTCACTATATAAATGCAGAACAAAAAATTTAATAATAAAAAAATAAATGTTCTGCAAGCAGAATAAAAACTGCTTTAAATTAAATTAAAAACTGTTATATATTTTTTTTCTTTATTTTGTGCAATATTTTTGTATTGATTAATTATTTGATAAATAATAATTCAAAAATTAAAATTATTAACATGTATAAACTAGTACAATATATACGTAAATATTATTTTATAAATATTATTTTAATTGTAAATATGTATAGGGTTATCCATTTGATATGAAAATAGTGAAAAATAAGAAAATATGATTTTAAGGAATATATAAGAAAATGGTCTATATATCTAATTTAGTTATAAATGCTAATTCTTTCAATTTATTACTCACTTTCATATTTGACAACTAAATCTATATATTTGAAATTTTCTCAAATTTTAAATATGTTTTATTCTTTATTTTGTGTAATGTTTTTTGTATTAATTAATTATTTGATAAATAATTAAATATTAATAAACATAACAATCTTTATACTTAAAGAGATAATACATTTTTATATATTTTTTTTGCAATCACAATGTAGTATTATACATTTTTTATATAATTTGTTTGATAATATTTAAAATTTACTATATTATTTATTGCATTTATATTATTATTTTTTGACTTTTTAAATATTTGATTTGTATTATTTTATATTGTTATACTATTGAATATAATATGATTATTTAGAGATCTACATTTGTTCTGCATTTGTTCTGCTTGATCTGCATGATCTGCTTGATCTGCTTGATCTGCATGATCTGCTTGATCTGCTTGATCACCATTCAAAGCCCTTGTTTTTATCTACAACCTCTTCTTCTTCTAACCCTTCACTTCTCTCACTTCAAGCTTCTTTCTAGGGTATTTTTTTTTCATTTCAATGGCTCTCAACCCAAAAGCTCCGGAATTTTATCCTAGACACAGAGCTCAACAAATCTCACCGCCATGTCCTGAAAACCCCAATTTTTTCTATCGTCCTCCTCGTCCTATGTTCTGCTTCAACAACCAATTTCCTTACCAAATCTACGAGCCAGCCAAAACTGGTAATGTTAAGCCAGGAAAACTCAGAGGACCACAAGGTTTCTGGTTTTGTAATCGCAAATGTCTCCCTCCGAGGCTGTTGAAGCAAAAGGTTTGGGTCCACAAGAATCGAAACTTTTCTCCAAGAAAGCCTGTTCCTCCTCCTCAAGAAACTAAGCTCGAGTCTCTTCCTCCTTCTCAAGAAGCTAAGCTCGAGTCTCTTGCTCCTCCACAAGAAGCTAAGTTCGAGTCTCTTCCTCTTCCTAAAGAAGCTAAGCTCGAATCTCTTCCTCTTCTTGAAGGAGCTAAGCTGAAGTCTCTTCCTCCTCTTGAAGAAGCTAAGCTCGAGTCTCTCCCTCCTCTTGAAGAAACTTAGCCGGAATCTCTTTTTGGTAAAAAAACATCTGTAATGATTCGAAACATTCCAAACATATTCGGGTATGTTTTTCAATCTCAAAATCTGGTTTTATTATGTGTTTTTTTTCTTTTCTTTCGAATGTCTAAAAAATATGTTTTTTTTTTTTGGGAAGGCGAAAAGATCTTCTGAGGATTTTGGACAATCATTGTCGGAAAGAGAACAAAGAAATTGATGAACAACAACAAACTCTTTCTTCCTATGACTTTCTTTATTTGCCGATGGATTTTGTGTAAGTAAATGCTACAACTTTCTTTTTTTGGGTGAAAAATTAAACAATAAATGCTTATTGCAATTAATTGTTATAAATTTGTGGAACAGGAAACACGCGAATTTGGGTTACGCTTTTGTTAACTTCACGAGCTCAGTCGCAGCAGAGAGATTTAGAAGAGAATTCGACAATTTCTCTTGGAACAACTTGGGGTACATGAAGATTTGCGAAATCACTGTAGCTAAGTGTCAGGTTTCGGTCTCTTTTCTTTCTTGGTTTAGTAAATTGTTATTTCTTGGTTTAGTAATTGCTGTTTCTTATCTAGAGTTGTTAAGTTATGCAGTTTCGTTTTTGATTTATTGAGAGTTTAATAAGATATGAAGTTCGGTATGATTCCTTGTAACGATCTATTTTATTAATTTAAGAAAATCTTTTAAAATAAAAAAGAAATGAAAGTTAGTATAACTCTAAATCTTGTGTTTGATTTATTAAGAGCTATCAATAGTTTGTTGTTTTACTAAGAGTTAGTGTTAAAGTTAAAGTTGGTGAAACCCTTTAGCAAAAAAAATAACGTTAAAGGTGGTGTAAATTCGTTTTTGATTGATCAAGACTTATAGTTAATGAGAAATGAAAGCTAGGGTACTCTTATAGTTAAGTTTCGTGTTTTAATTTTTCAGAGTTAAAACAATAATTTGTTTGTTTTTATTTTAGTGTGTAATTCTGTGTTTGGTTTTATAATAGGGGAAAGAAGAGAATTGTAAACATTTCAAGGACTCGTGGTTTCCTTGCCACACCGACGCTTTTCTTCCGGTAATTATCTCGCCGCCGAGTGATGGCTTCACCGGTTACAGTCTCACAACTCTTGGTCACAGAGTCCGCTCATATGGCGGAGGTCGTCGCAGCCTGGTCGCTTGATCTTTTTAGGGTTTCGCAGAAGAGGATCCTTGTTTTCATCATCTCCCAATGACGTGGCATCACGACTTGGGTGAAATGGAAACATAACCTTCCTCTTTCTCTCTATCTCTCGCTCGCTTAGTTTTAGTACTTAAGGATTTCGTGTTTGTTTAATGTTTATGAGTATTTGGGTTATCAAATTATGTACTAGTTCTTAGTTATCGTACAATGGCTATTCGATGTTTGATTTTCAAACCTCTTTCTACTATTTAGTATTGTATAAAGTTGAAAATTTCAAATCTCTTTAAAAAAAAAATAATAATAATTTCAAATCTTTATCGTTTTATTAAGTAGTTTTTGGCGAAAATCTTCCCAAATAATTTATTTAAGAAACTAATATAAAAGCTGAAAATGGAGAACTTCCACCTAAAGTTAACACGTTTTTACACGTGTCTTTGGTGCCCTAATTGGTTCAATGTTGTTAAAGTTAGGTTTGGGCTCAACAATGGATTGTATTTTCAGTTACCTTTTGTATTGGCCCATTGGGTCTTTTAATAAATAATGAAGTTAGACGACAAAAAAAAAAGGAGAACTTCCACCTATATCCAAATGTCGTACAAGTGATTTGTTTAAGGATTAAACTCACAATTTGAGGCACCGTATTTTTGACATACTAGATTTTTATCTATTTGTTAATATATTAATATTCTTTTTTGTAATTAAAGTTACATTTTAGGGTTTTCAGGTTTTTAGGATTTAATATATAAGGATGTTGTCTAAAACTAAAAGTATACTTCTACCGAGACTTCTCAGTTTGTCTTTAATAGGTTATCATCACCTTTTTGCCTACTCTTTTTCATAATGAGTACACGTTTTACGTTTCATGATTATGTACATTGATAATTACTATTTACGTGTTTTAGAAACTCCACTTATTTCCCGGATGTTATGGCCTGTGGTGCCTACAAAAACAATAATTCGTGACAATGTTAGATCCAAATAAAACTTAGTTACAAGTCTGTTGAAGCTTGATCACAAATTGGTATATTTTACAATATATATATTTTTTCTAACAACTATATAGTTTTTTTTATACGTAGTATATTTTATATCAAATGAGAAGTCAATTTTATATAAAAAATGTTATAAGAATAGTCAAATATTTTGAAGGTAGAAAAAATAAAAGATGGACTCAGATACTATGTACTAGATACATCAAAATCGTGACCTTAAAGCTAAAAGAGAAATCAAATATGTCAATTGACTTTAGTCAAGAACATGCGAAAACTCTGTGGCATGCAGAAGCAGAAGTTAGCATTATGATCAAGGTTTTATTGGGACTGCCTATCTCCTTTTGTCTTTCAAACTTAGTTTTCCTCCTGTTTGCTTCAAATTTTAAATATATGACAATTCTAAAACCGCTACAACCATCTCTGTAGATGGATTGTAACTGAGAAACTGTAAAAAAATTTTAAACTCTGGTCCTGCATTGCAATTAACCCATAAATAGTACAAATCAGAAAAAGATGTCTCCTCGACAATACGTTTGAAAGCTCACTGGATAAACTCTGCCTCTCCCTCTCTCAATCATGCCGGCAGAACAAAAAAGCCAAAAAAACGTATTCTTTTGAGTAGGGGCAAAAGAAGTCTTGGGGCAAAAGAAGTCTTGGGACAAGAAGACATTAAATGCAAATATATATTTAAAAAAATAATAATAATAATCGAAAAGATTCAACTTAGCGTCAAGTTTGCTTCCTCTTCCTTTTCTTTTCTTCTGACACTTTCAATCACCAAAAGAGCATTCCTTCCCACAACCCCACGCCTCTTCTCTGTCTCTCCAGTTTTTTTTTTTTTAAATTCATACACTTATCTTTTCATAACCTTAACTCTCTCACTTTAGCAATTTTTTTTTTAAAGGGTCTTAACACACTTCAGCTTCCATCTAGGATGAGTTTTCACTTCTTAAACTCAGTTTGGTTGGTGATTTACTTGGGGATGGATTTATAAAAGAAAATGTGTTTTGGTAATTTTAATTTGGATATTGTGTTTGTTAACTAGTAAAGTGTGTTATGAAGTTACCGTACTCAACCACTATATTATTCAATATTTGATTTTTCTTATGCCTTTTTATTTAATTTCTAGTATTGTGTAAGATTTTCAATTTTTTTTTGGTTTTTTTTATTTTGTTTTAACAAAAATCTTATATATAAATAGAAACTATAAGATCTAACACCGAATCTCCACCTTCAAAAACGTGTCTAATAAACTAGCTATTTGACCCTATGTTATTACTATTTATCCCTCTAAATATTGTTAATTGTAGAGGCTAGCCTCATAGAAATATATACATATTCTCTCTTTAACTCTTTTTCATTTTGTACGGTTTCTCTGCACATCCCATTCTTTGACAAAACGCTCATTACATTTTTCTTCTACACTGTTTTTCAAGAAATTTTAATACTTATTTTCAGTTAGATGTGAGAAAAAATCAAAAAATCTAACGAAGAAAATGAACATTGCTTTTTATTGGGTTAACAAATTAAAGTTTATATAAACAAATCAATGTTTACATAAACATCAAAGTTTCAAATTTTTATATGCTATATTGTACACTAATCAGTTTGGACTCACTAATCATTGGATAAAGTTTAGAATTTAAATTTTAAAATTTAGGATTTAAATTCTATGATTTAGGGTTTAGGATTTAAGATATAACTATATTTCAGTTTGATTCACCAATTTTTTGCTAGGATTTATATTTTAAGGTTTAGAATTTAGATTTTAGGGTTTATGATTTAGATTTTAGGGTTTACCTTTTTTTCATCTAGTATTTAGAATTATATTTTTATTGATCATATTTCCGATAGTTTTAATATGTTTAAATTGTATAGACTGATGCGTTTTATCAAGAATTTCAGTATCGTTTTGTTGGAAGATTCGGCCTGTCCGTTGGAGTGGGGATGTCTCGGGGTAGCATAGCTCAGCTTGGTCCCGTACTTATGGTAGAACTCCCAGAATCGCGTCCCTGCGAACTGTGTCACATTATCCGTTACTATTTCATGAGGGATTCTGAATAGAGTTATGATGTTGACCCATACGAACTTCCTAGTGTCGTCCTGCGTGATGTTTACGTACGGCTCGGCTTTAACCCAATGGCAGAATTAGTATGTTAGGAGGATGTCAATTGACCCACATAGATTTTTTAAAAATAACTAAATTTTTTTAAAGTAATTTTAATTGATTCATGTCCAAAATCATTATTGACTTATATAGTTTAACTATAGTTCAATAAATATTATAAGAAATTTAAGAATGTTAACTCAAATAAGACAATAAACATCACATGAAGTCCATTAACTAACTAAGCTTATTTCTATTAATTAAAAAAAAAAAAAATCTTCCTAACTTCACCATTGTGAATACGGCTGCAAAATAAACCTGCGCATCTTCTCTTCCTCTCTTTTTCCAAATCCCTAATTCAACTTGTAAGTTGTATTTCTCTGTAATTCGATCTGCAGAGTAAAAGTTTCAAGTAATTTATCTATTTTTTAAATCTCTTTTTCTTTCCATTACTTGTTGGATACTTTATTATTCTTATGTGTTTTGTTTGTTATATTTATCTATGTAGCGTCAAAAGCAATGGATCGATTTTTAAAAAGAAAGTCTCCACCATCTAGTATCAATTTGGATGATTTACCATATGACCCAGCAAAGCGAAAAAATATTCAAGATTATCATCATAATCAAAGAGATGAGGTACGACGCAAATACTTGAGTAGAGGACCTTGTCAACCTCGAGGTCATACTTTTAAACAAAAGTCAATCGAAAATATATTGCGGCGTTTTAATTCACATTGGTTTGATCAGTATACTGATTGGCTAGAGTATAGCGTAGAAGAAGAAAATGTTTTTTGCTTGTATTGTTCCTTGTTCAGAGTTCAAGTTGGAAAACAAGGTGGTAGTGATGTTTTTGTATCGACGGAATTTTCTAGCTGGAATAAGGTTGATAGATTTAATAAACATGTGGGTGATCATACTAGTTTTCACAGCAATGCGAAAAATAAATGCGAAGATTTGATGAGACAAGGGCAGTCTATCATACATGCTTTACATAAGCAAACTGATGTCATGAAAAATGATTATCGAATTCGTTTGAGTGCTTTGATCGATGTTCGTAGATAGTTGTTACACCAAGGCTTATCTTTTTGTTCTCAATATGAGAAGGAAGAGTCATCAAACAAAGGTAATTTCTTACAGCTACTAAAATATACGGCTAGTCAGAATGAGGTTGTAAGAAAAGTTGTGTTGGAGAATGCTCCTAAAAATAATCAGATGACATCTCCTCCAATTGAGAAAGACATTGCACATTGTTCTGCAGAGCAAGTAACTAACTCTGTTATCCAAGAAATTGATAATGATGTCTTTGGCTTGTTGGTAGATGAGTCTGCTGATATTTCAGAAAAAGAGCAAATGACTGTGGTTTTTCGATTCGTTGATAAATTTGGGTTGGTAAAAGAAAGATTCATTGGCATTAGTCATGTGAAAGAGACATCTTCTTTAACTATGAAGTCTGCTATTGATTCTTTGTTTGCAAAGCATGGATTGAGATTGAAACAGGTGAGAGGACAAAGGTATGATAGAGCTAGCAATATGAAAGGAGAATTCAATGGATTGAGATCATTGATTTTGAAAGAAAGTGGATTTGCATATTATGTTCATTGCTTTGCTCATCAACTTCAGTTGGTTGTTGTGGCTGTTGCAAAAAAACACTTTGAAGTTGGAGAATTTTTTGATATGGTTCATGTTTTGTTGAATGTGGTTAGAGCCTCTTGCAAGAGAAAAGATATCCTCACTGAAAGTAATCACAAAAGAATGGAAGAAGGGATAAAAAAAGGTGAAATCAAGACTGGAACTGGGCTGAATTAGGATAAAACTCTTAAAAGACCTGAAAATACTCGTTGGGGTTCACATTATAAGACCTTATTGCGTATTGTTGAGATGTTCTCGTGTATTATTGAAATTCTTGAACATGTTCAGAATGAAGACACAAACAACACCAAAAGAAAACAAGCATATGGCATCATCAAATAATTTCACACCTTTGATTTTGTTTTCTATCTAAATTTGATGCTTGATGTTCTAGGACACAATAATAACTTATCAAAGACTCTACAAAAAGGAGACCAAGAGATCTTGAATGCTATTTCATTGGTGGAATCTACTAAACGACAGTTGCATAAGCTTAGAGATGATGGATGGGATGATTTTGTGGCTAAAGTTTGTTCTTTTATTGAGAAAAAAAAACAGAAGTGCTCAATATGGAGGATGAATTTGTTGATTTAAGAAGGACAAGGAAAAAAAAATGGGCATAATAAACTTGCATCGTTACAAGATAGATTGTTTCGACACTGTCTTAGATATGCAACTTCAAGAGTTTAATGATCGTTTTGATGAGGTAATTTCTGAACTACTTGTTTGTATTGCATCCTTAAGTCCGATAGATTTATTCCGTCAGTTTGATAAATCAGTGCTGGTGAGATTGGTTGAGCTTTATCCAGATGATTTTAGTTTTGTGGAGCGGCGATCTCTTGATCATCAACTTGACATCTACCTTGATAATGTGCAAAAAGATGAAAGGTTTACTAATCTAGAAAGTTTTGGTGAACTTGCTCGGGTAATGTTGGAGACAAGGAAGCATCTTTCTCATCCTTTGGTTTATCGACTTTTGAAGTTATGTTTGATTCTTCTTGTTGCGACCACAAACGTTGAAAGATGCTTTTCTGCGATAAAACTAGTGAAGATGGTTTCGCGTAATAGTATTGGTGATGCATTTTTAAGTGACTGTTTAGTTTGTTTTATTGAAAAACAGGTGCTTGATTGACACCGTGACAAACGAAACAGTAATAAAATGATTCCAAAATATGAGTGAGCGTAGAGTTCATCTTTAAAATGTATATTATTGATGATATTTTCATTTTTTTCAATAAAGTTTATATTTATTTTAATATTAAAAAATTAGTATGACCCCCCTAAATATTTTTTCTAGCTCCGCCACTGCTTCAACCCATTTGGTGAAGTAATATGTTCCTACCAGTAAGTACTTGTGCGCACTTGCGGATGTGTGGAATTTCCCACTTATGTATAATCCCCACTTCATGAATGGCCAAGGTGACTTGATCGATTGAATTTCTCAGAAGGCAGGTGTAGAACATCGGCGAAGTATTGGCATTGGTCGCACCGTTGAACGAACCTCATCGCGTCTGCTCTAAGGAAGGACCAGTAGAATCCTGCCCCAAAAACCCTTTCTGCCAGGATCTTTCCCCTGGTGTGTGCTCCGCATTCTCCTTGATGCACTTCTCTTAGGACGTATTGTTCCTCGTGGGGACTTGTGCATCTGACATGCTCCCCGTTGTATATTTTTTTTGTAGAGTTTCCCTCGAGAGAAAGAGAGAGAGAGTGTAGCGTCCCTTGCGATATGTAGTCCCAGATTGCCTCAATCCATCCTTTGTAACCTTCTAGATAGTTGATCTCGATTGGGTCCTCGAATTTTAGGTTTATATGGGTTGGCCATTGCAGATAGATTACCGGAATGCTTTCCTTCAGAAACTTGATTAGAGAAGATCCTAACTTAGCCAAGGCGTCAGTCGTACTATTCAGCCCCTTGGGATTTGCTTTAATCGGAAGAAATTAAAGCGCATCATGGCTGTTCTGACGGCCTCCATGTTAGCTGTCATACACGCGTTCCTTGCCTGGTAGTCCCCATGTACCTGACTTACTATGAGTTGCGAATAACTGAATAGCTGCACAACACGAGGTCTTTGGCACTAAAGTTTTGAGCAATGTTGTGGCCCACGAGTACCGCCTCATCCTCCGTTTCGTTGTTGGTGGCATGGAAGCTGCATCGGATGGCTCGGAGGGCGATGTACCCTGATGTACTCATATATTTCGCATATTCAGCATGCAATTAGGATAGGTTTTCATGCATTTTGCATTCATAATAGGATAGTTTGCATCATTTATCTCATATCAGTTCCTAGAATACTTTGCATGGTTTCTTGCATATTTGCATCATTATCAGGTTGTTTTGAGTGCATTGGAGCTATGGGGGATGCTGGGACATGCTGAGGTTCTAAGGGAAGCTTGTGGACACTTGGAGAAGTTTGGATAACCAAACACTCGCTGAGATCGAGGAGAAGATCGAGCAAGTCAGGTCGTTCTAGACGAGATCGACCACAAGATCGAGGCACTCAGACCGTTTCAAGAAAGAAGAACGGGGCTTAGATCGACCAAGACGGTCGTGCGACTGTACGGACTCGAAGATACCATCCAGGAAGAACGGATGCAAGATCGAAGTCCTGGATCGATCTCCATCAGAACGACCCAACGATCGAGCAAGAAGGTCAATCGCGGAGTTAGAACGACCCGAAGATCGAGCGAAGTAGGCCATTCTCAGGACAAGATCGGGCAAGAGATTGACGACTCAGCTCGATCTCTTTTGCCAGATGCGCGTCCTTATCCGGACAGCTCACGTTTTTGTCCTCTTGTGAGGGGATCATTCTCCTTTTACTATAAGTAGTTAAAAACCCTACTTTTTCAGGGATCAGATCTTTTATGCTTTTTGCCTTCTCCTCTTTTAGCTTTCACCATTGTTAAGGTTTTAAGCTTTTCTTTCAAGCTTTGTAATTGAATTCTTTCATCTTCAATCTTAAGTATTTTCCTTTTAATCTTCTTCTTAACGTTAATCATGTTTAGCATCTCATATCCTATGATTATGGAGTGTTTAAGCATGATTAGCGAGTAGTAATCTTAGAATTTTAGGCCAAGGGGATTAGGGAGATTTAAGAGGCTAGATCTAGAAGTTTAACATGTTTTTAATCCTTAACTCTTCTTGGTTTGGAGGGATTAAAGCCAAAGAGTCTCGATGGAGTTCTTTAAGTTCTTAGAGATTTCCTTACCGCAAAAGGGCTTAGGAATCTCATAAACCCATCCAAGAAACTAGCTTTCTCCAATCCCACGACGATGGTTGATTGGAGACTCGTTATGCCAAGTTAAGAAAGGTGTTTTCTTGCACATTAGCCGATCCTTTCCACCACATACCATGGGTTTGGAGGGAAAGGCTTGATGAAGTGATCTTATCCACATACCATGGAAGGATCTATGTTTGTTTCTTAGACATAGAGTTAGCTCTTATATGAGTAGATCCATTCGTTTAAATCCAAGATCTAACCTCGATTCTCCCTTATTTAGACCCTCGGCCTTGAATCCCTCTTTCATATTTGACAAATCAAGAATGAATCTTTTTATTTCCCTAGTTGTTGCTTAAGTTGCTAGAAATCCTTTAATATTTGCTTTTAGAGTTTTAAATCCTTTAGCTTTGATTTTGGTTATTCTTATAATTTTAGAAATTGCCTAGGATAGTATTTAGTAGTCTAGAAATCTTTTAGGATTTATTTATCTTGCATAAATTGTTTTTAGAATTCCATCACCACTTAAATCCGAATATGACTTAGATTAATCTTGTTCTTGTATTCTTAGTGTTCTTTCCTCCCAAGTTGGATTGATAACCTTAACTAATACAATGACATGAGTAGAGTTGGGTATTGAAAAAGAGTACCAAAAATACTACGTATCAATTGGCGCCGTTGCCAAATTGGGATTGGAAAGCATTAGGATTTGGAACTTGGTCAAGACTAAGTTTTTCTTTTACTTTGGATACTAATCTTTCTACTTGCTTGTGTGTATTTTCAGGTACATGAATTTGGGATCTAGAGGAGACAACAATCTACTACAACCTCTAGACAACATTCATCTCCTTGGAAGTACACGTTAGAGAAGAGAAAGAGAGCAAGCCGTTGAAGACGAGTTTGTACAAGACGGTATGGTTGATCAAGACGAAGTTCCTCCACCACCTGCTACTGCTAGTAGGGGCAATGGAAACCCCAACCATGTCCCAAGGCAGCCACATATCATTGGTGCTGGTGATGCGCCAAACACACATACCAATCGGTTTGGCATCACTCCTCCTCCGGTCCAAAACAATAATTTTGAGATCAAGCCCGGCTTTGTGTCTATGGTGCAGAACAAAAAGTTCCATGGTCTTGCCATGGATGATCCTCTTGAGCACTTAGACAACTTCGAGCAAGTGTGTGGCATGATCAAGATAAATGGGATCTCGGAGGACAGCTTCAAGTTGAGATTGTTCCCATTTTCACTTGGTGATAAGGCTCGGCATTGGGAGAAGACCTTGCCTCAAGGGACTATAACATCATGGGCTGATTGCAAGAAGACATTTCTGTCCAAGTTTTTCTCAAGCACAAGGATAACTCGCTTGAGAAGTGAGATTAGTGGTTTCACGCAAAGGAGCAATGAGACGTTTAGTGAGGCTATGGAGCGGTTCAAGGACTACACTATCCAATGTCCTCACCACGGTTTCAGTGAAGAGTCTCTCTTGAGCACCATCTATAGAGGAGCATTGCCCAAGATAAGAATGCTCTTGGACACGGCAAGCAAGGGAAACTTCCTTGACCAAGATGTGACCGCGGGAATGGAGCTGATAGAGAATCTTGCTTTGAGTGATGGCAACTATAGTGACGACTATGACCGAGCACCAAGAGGGTCTGATCTTGAGTCACACAAGAAGGAGTTGAAATCACTCCATGAGAAGATAGTCAAGTTGGTACTTGCAAATCAAAAGCATGTACATTTTGTGGGTGAGGCTACATATGTTCTAGAAGAGGTAGAACAATGCCAAGAGGAAGCCAATTGGGTTGGTGGTCAAGACTATCCAAGACCACAAGGCTACTTCCCCAAGTACCAAGACAACAACAACTTGTCCTATAGAAGCAACAATGTTGAGAATCCACAAGACCAAGTGTATCCTCAACAAAAACAGTTTGTGAACCAAGGAGGATATGTGAACAAGAACACATATCAAGGACTAAGACAAGGGAACTATCAAGGTCCACAATAACAACAAGTAAACAAAGGATATCCCCCTGGTTTGGTGAAAGCTCAACAAGGTCAAGCTTCTACTCAAGATCCAATTCAAGCAATGATCAAACAACTCCTACAAAATCAAGCGAATGTGGAGCTCACTTTGAACAAGAAACTTGCTGAAATGAAAGTAAGGCAAGACAACTCCAACAATGATCTTGCTAATCAGATTACTGATCTCAACAATAAGATTATGCAGTATGAGAAAGGCAAAGCCAGCACATCAAACCAAAGTACCTTACCGGGCAAGTGTGAAGCAAATCCGAGAGAGCATGCTCACATGATCTCCCTTCGAAGTGGAAAAGTTTTAGCTCCACGGTCACAACCAAAAGACAATGAGAACATTGTGGTTCAAGAGGGGGGGGGGATAGTCTTTCACAAGACCACGGTATCACCATCCATGATGTGAACATTGAGAGGCCAAGGAAGAGCAAGGAAACGGTTTAGGACGATTTGTTGGGAGAAACACCAAAGAAGCAAGAAGAAGTTCTTACTCCCTACAAACCGAAGTTCCCTTTCCCTGCAAGGTTCAAGAAGCAGCTGTTAGAGAAGCACAGGGCCTTGTTTGAGAAAAGTATTAAAGACATCGAGATGAAGATGCCCTTACTTGACGCCTTAGCGGTTGTGCCGAAGAGCGCCAAGTTTCTAAGAGATGTGATTGCTAAGAGGGCAAAGGAGCTACAAAAGTCTGTGGTTGTGATCAAGGAGTGTAGTGTCATCACTTCAAAAGAGATCACACCAAAGAAGCTTGGAGACCCCGAATCTTTCACACAACCTTGCGCGATCGGTCAATTGTAGTTTGAGAATAGCCTATGCGATTTGGGGGCAAGTATTAACCTCATGCCTTATTCCATTGCAAAGAAGCTAGGTCTTACAAGCTTCAAGGAGTGTAACGTCTCCCTCATCCTCACTGATAGGAGTATAAGGCTACCAAAAGGAGTGCTTGAAGACTTGCCTTTGAAGATAAACAATGTCACCATTCCAACCGACTTTGTTGTTTTGGAGATGGATGAGGAAGACAAAAATCATCTTGTCTTGGAAAGGCCATTCTTGACTACTGCTGGAGCATTATTGACGTGAAGCATGGAAAATTTTCTTTACACTTAGGGAAAGGAGCAAAGTTCAAGTTTGGTGTCAAGGATGGTGTGACGAAGCCAACGATCAACGGCCAAGTCTTTCAAGTGGACATCACGGATGAGCTGAACCCATGCAAGGAGAAAGATGTCTTCGTGGAACAAAGGGTTCATACTGAGAAGGAACACCATGTGGAAGCCGAATCAATGAGGATGAAGGAGCAAGCCGAGACCTTGCTCGGCAAGTATGTAGAGAAACCTAAGGCTTCTTGCTTCTCAGTTGCAACAAAAGGAAAAGATAGCTTTGAGGAAGAGATCAAGGCTGAGGAAGAACCCTATGGGGAAGCTCTGCTAGCCCTGTTCAGCTGCAAAGACGAAGAAGGTCCCACAGAGATGGCACCAAGGGAAAGAAGCAAGAAAGAGAACACTCTCAAGGTTCTCTATGGGAATGATAAGAAGATGCCTAGCAATAGACGACCCCAGCCTAAGAGCATCCTGAGCTTGCACCCATTGGAGCTCAAGGATGGTTCCATACTGTGCAAGGTGAAGTGTAAAGGGGGCTCGAAACCATTCGCACAGGCACGGTTCCTACTCACCCCCAGATTGATCGAAAAGGATGAAGAAAGGGTAATGGAGATGATGAGCACAATATACACCATTGAGGTCCAACCAGGGTCAAGCTCAACCATGTCTCCAACCATTCCATCCATCTCAACTCCACGTTAAAGGGAGTAAGAAAAGTCTAGGTAAACAACGTTAAACAAAAGCGCACTTGGGAGGCAATCTGATAACATGCATATTTTACCCATTTTTACCATCACAAGTGTATGCTTTAATAAGAATTTCACTAAGGTATTAATGTATATTTAGTAGTTTTCGAGTATTTGTGTGTCCAATACTCTTTTCAGGAAATCTTAGGAAAAATGATGCAAAACGGAGCAAAACGGATATTTTCGGAACATGAGCTTTTTGACAGAAGTTTAGCACAAGACGGAGACATTCCCACCACGGGATCGAGCTAAATTTTGGTGACAAGGTAGCCTGATCTACTACCTTTCATGTCGAAGTGGTTGAGTCCAATCCCATGGTTGGATCTCAAGTTATGAAGAATGTAAGAAGGCCCATCAGACACATCCTCAGAAGAAGCCTGGTCGCGCAAGAAAGCTCAGAAGACCAATGGCCGGCCTATGAACCATCGCTCGCGCGACCACAACAAGTGACAATTCCCGAGCCCGTTTTCAAGCCCAAATCGAGCCCGATAGTCCCCAAACTTGGTGGAACCCTAAGTGACGCCTAAGAGGACCTCAAGACCTATAAATACTCCTATTCTACAACCTAATTTCGGAGAGACACAAGTGTGCAACCTCAGAAAAAGCCCCACGGCTGCCTCCTAGCATACTTTTCATTGTTTTGTTCTTTATTCTCTAAGGGAGATAGATCTGTTCTTGAACCCTCGTTCTTTCATCAATCTGATTCCGTTTTATGCAATTCTCTTCATCTATGATTCATATTTTCGTTTCTATGCTTGAGTAATCACTTTCGTTGGGCGTTCTTTAAGGGGATCTATGAGGAATTTCATTAACTGTTCTTAAATTGGCTGCATCGATTATTTAGGCCGTAGATTAGAATTTCTTTCGTGTTAAGCTTGTTCTTACTGCATGAATCTAGCGTAGCTAACTAGATTCTGATCTTAGGATTGTTGATCTGCGAACGTACTGAATCTAATCCGAACCTAGCTTGGCTGAGCGAACGCTTCTGGGATGCTAACGCATATCTAAGAAGAAGACGTAAATGTTTATGAACTTGATCTATATTGCGTGTTTGTCTAGGACGTAGGATACGAAAGTATACCCGCGAATTTTGCATAACATAGTCGGTCTAGCTTGAAAGAGTTAGGTCGTAAAACAGTGATTCCAATTTAGGAAAAATCGCCTAGTCTCGTTCGCCTGAATTCGATGTGTGTTTGATTCTAGTTAGAATCCCATAGATTTCTCGTGAAGATCCCCAACGTGTTTCTCCATCTGCTTTTCAATCAAGATTTACGCACTTCCATACTTATTTTTCCCGCACTGCTTGCTTTGATTCCCGTCTGATATAGAGTTGATTGACAACCAACTCTATATAACCTTGCTTTTCGTTTCCTGGATTCAATAGATATTGAAACCGTGACACAATCCTACAAACCCCCAATTCTCTGCGTCTTTGCTTGCCCTGATTCTCTGTTTTGCAGTTGACCTCTGATAACCGGTTTTCTCCGTGATCAAAAACCTTAGTATGCTCATGTCATTGCAATACTTAAGGGTCAATCCAAATTGGGGCTGAACAATACTAAGAATACACAAGCTTTATGTGAATCTAAGTGAAATCCAAATAATTGGGGGTAAATCCGAAATAAAATGATTGCAACTACAAAAATACTTGGAAAACTATTTTAAAATCCCAGGAGGGATGTCTACTAGATATCTAAAGACTTCTAAGAACTTTAAACAAGCAACTACTAGTTTTAGAAAATCGAGATCTAAGATGCGATAAAACAGAGAAAATCTAGCTGAGGAAAAGAATTTTTGAAAACTAGAAATAAAAATCTAATGACCTTGAAACTTTACCAGGATGCGAAATACACTACTTAGGGATTTCTAAAATACTAGAAGATGCAAGAACACTACTTTACGAATTTATAAAACTATTACTCAAGGAAAAGACTACTAAATGACTTTTAAGCTAAAAGATCAAGACTTTGAACTAAAGGAAATTGATTTTGTGTTTTTAAAGGCTAAGGAAGGATTTGCGTTTGGGGATCATGTTTAAAGGGGTTCAAGTTCGAGTCTTTGGGTTTTATAAAAGTAGATCTACTCATTTCTTATGAGCTTTCTCTAGACCTTGAGAAACTAGCCTAGTTTTACCCATGGTTTGTGGTGTAAAACCTTTTCTCACTCCTTCCTCCTAACCCATTGATCGTGGTGGAAAGAAGAGGCCAGAAACGTGATGTTTAGATCTCAAACAGTGGTCTTACTAACCCCCCTCGCATCTATGGTGTGTAGGAAGGGATGAGTTAGTATCTTGGGCTTGGTTTTAAGGGATTCCCTAGAACTTTCTAGGAACAAGAAATCCCTGGAATCATAGAAGTCTTTCTCAAGATCTTCTAGCCTTAAACCCCCAAACCCAAGAAGAGACTTTGATTAAAAACTAAAGGAAACCAAAGCTCAAACCATTAAACCCCCTTAATCTCCCCAAAACGCAAAACCAAGGAGGATTACTCACTCCTCATGATCGAACCACCCACAAACATAAGTTTAGAGGGATTCAACATGTTCGGATTAAGCAGAAAAGAAGATTGAAGCAATAAAAACTAGAAATACTTGGATTAAAATCAAGAAGTACAAGGTTTTTCAAAAGAAGAAAACTTAGAACATGAAAAGCTAGAGAGAAAATGGTGGCTAGACCTAAAGGGGAAAAGATGACAATGAGAATATCCTTGCTTGATCCCAAAAGGATTAGCTGTATCCTCAAAAGTGGTCCCCCACAAAAATACAAAAAGCAAAAAGCATAAAGCAAGAAACAAGAGGATAAGGCGGCGCCTGGCGTCAGAGATCGAGCTCGGTAGTCGATCTCTTGGGTCGATCTGGAGTTGGTCGAGTAACTTGGTCGATCTCCCTACTCGATCTCCTTGCCGTCCATGCGAACGTTTCGCCTCAGTCGATCTTCTTGCTCGATCTCCCGAGTGATCTGGTCAGCTACTCGATCGTCTACTCGATCTCGTCTAGATCGAGTCCTTTGGTCCGATCTGCTCCTCGATCTCGGCTCCATTCTTCTTGTGCGAGTCCTTCTTGGTGCTTCCACGAACTCCTGAGCCATCCTCTCGAACATTCCTCAAACTCCAGCATAGATTCCCAAGCTCCAAGTACCAAACAACCTGAAAAGAATGCAAATATGCAAGGAACTATGCAAATGCAAATGCAAGGAGTTCAAGGACCTAAAATGTTGTAAATGATGCAAACTAGGCTACAACGCAGATGAAAACCTATCCTAAATGCAAGATAAATATGCGAAATATGAGAGTATATCAACTCTCCCAAACTTGCCTTTTTGCTTGTCCTCAAGCAAACAAAGACTAATAAGGGAGAGAGGTTTGAAAGTGGGAGCTCAACATCCAAGATTGTAAACAATGATAATCAACTCAACATCCTAGTTACTAATTCTAAGATGCATGTGAATCTATTCTACTCCAAAAGAGTTAGCCATGCCCATTTCGACACTCAATTGCACTAAGAATTTAATCTAAACAAGTCTCCCTATCAAGCCAACTCTTTAACATTCATTAAATGTGACACCGTGAATCATGACATTGCAAGGAAAGTAAATTCATTTGGTTTAAGGGACAGGGCTTTGAGATAAGAATGATCTCAATTCATCCGGTTTTGCATTTAAGTAAGGGTGACACTCAAGAAAGATTGAACCATATGCATAATGCTAAAGGTAAGAAACGAAGGATGCATACAAGCATAGACTTTCATCTACCCAAAATGCTATCAATGATCCTATACCCCTCTCATTTATCTTTTGCTCACTCAACCCTATAGAATCTACCCATTCCCAAGGCTTTTCATGCCTTGCTAAACCCTTTTGAATTTGCAAATACATTTCTTTCTTTTAAAGCACTAGGGGGAACTTTTTTCCAACTTAAGCGAATGGAGTAGTCTTCAAAACAACTTAGCTCTTTTTTTTTTTCTCTAGGCAGCCTTATATTATATATATATATTTTTTTTCTTTGGCCTTTTGGCTCTTTTGATTTCTTAAGACCACCTAGCAATAATAATTTTTTTTTTTCTTTTTCTTAGAGCTATTCTTCTTTTACAAATCAAGACTCTCCATTTCAAACCATGTTTTCCCCTTATTCTTGCCAAACCCTTCATCCACCTCTTTCTTTACAAACTTTCCCACAATCAACAAGTACGACCTCGGCCAATCAAACCCCCAAATCCTAAGCCTAAAGCTAACCTCAAAATGCAAGGCTAGAATCTACATGAAAACCTATACTTGTCGTCCCAAACCTAACACTTTATGCTAGGTTCAATCGAAATAAGACCTCACAAGAAATCACACAAGAACAATTGGCTTCAAAGGAGGTAAGGTTTGGTAGGGGTTCTACTTGAGCTAGCAAGAGGGTGGCAAAATGAGAAAGAAAGATCAAGTATTTTAATCCATGAATTTACTTCCAATGCAAGCATGATAATTAAAAATTCAAATTCGGTTTAAGTGATTAGAGTTGGCTTATCAATTTCAAGACCTATTTCAACCAAAAACTAGTGACAAAAGAGGCGGTCCAAGCATGGTTCTTCCTTTCTTTCAATTCTATTCACAAGCATCAAACAATTAAGAACTAGGGTGTTGAATTGATTACAAAAGTCTAACAATCTACAAGGATTTTGCTCATCATTGCTCCCTATGCATATGCAAACATCCTAAATGATAAAATTCTAGACTCAATCATAAAATGTAAATGCAAACATAAACATAAAAGCATAAAATTGAACTAGAAATATATACAATGATAGCCATGGGATTGCCTCCCAAGTGCGCTTTTGTTTAACGTCGTTTAGCTCGACTTTCCTTACTCCCTTAGCGTGGAGCTCGGTCGGTTGGAGTGGGGATGGACGGGGTAGAGCTTATCTCTGGCTGAATCTCAACAGTGTAGACAGTGTTCATCATTTCTATCTCCGTGCCCTTGTCTCTCCCGATTAAGTCATGCGGAAGTAAGAATCTTGCCTTTGCGAACGGTTTCGTACCACCTTTACTCTTGACATTGCAGAGTATGGAGTCATCCTTGATCTCCAATGGATGCAAGCTCAAGGTGTCAGGTGGTGGTTGGCTGTATCCGGATCCTCTCTTATCAGCCTCAAAGAGAAACTTGAGGGTCTTCCTCTTTATCCTTCTCTCCCTAGGTACTATCTCCGGGTGAGCTTCTTTCTTCTCACCACTGATAAGCTCCAGCAGACCCTTCTGATGCGGTTCCTCCTTCCCTCTGATATTGTCTTCAAGACTGATCATTTCCCTCGTGGAGACCGAGAAACAAGAACCCCATCCAATCTCATCCTTGCCCTTCAAGGCAATGGGCTGCGCCTTTTTCCCAAGTGAGTCAGCTTGGGCGTGACCTTCTTTCTTAGTAAGACCTCCTCTGTCCATCAGGGCATTCTCATCCTCTTCTGGATTCACCTTTCTCGTGATGCTAACTTGGAAAGCTTGACCGTTGATAGTCGGCTTTTTCAAGCCATCCTTTGTAGTGAACTCAAACTTTGCGCCTTTTCCCAAGTGTAGGGAGATCTTTCCGTGCTTTACATTAATCACTGCTCCTGCTGTAGCCAAGAACGGCCTTCCCAATACAAGGGGGTCTTCGTCCTCCTCATCCATTTCCAAGACGACAAAATCTGATGGGACGGTGATACCATTGATTTTCAAGGGGAGGTCTTCAAGCACTCCCTTTGGTAGCCGTGTGCTTCTATCGGCTAGGAATAGGGACATGTTGCATTCCTTGAAGTCTGTGAAACCCAGCTTCCTTGCAGTGGAGTAGGGCATCAAGTTAATGCTTGCTCCCAAGTCGCAAAGGCTGTTTTCAAACTTCAAGTCACCTATTGCGCATGGGAGTGTGAAAGATCCGGGGTCTCCGAGCTTCTTTGGAGTTTTCTCCTTGTGTGTGACCACATTACACTCGTGGCTGATAGCTGAGATATCCTCGCTGTCTTTCACCTTTTTAGCAAGTGTGTCTTTCAAGAACTTAGCCCACTTCGGCATCATAGCTAAACAATCAACCATCGGTAACTTCAGCTCTACGTTTCTCAAATGCTTTTCAAACAAGGCTCTTTGCTTCTCAATCAGCTGCTTCTTGAAACGTCCAGGGAATGGAAGTTTGGGTTTGTATGGTGGGGGTATGAAAGCTTGTTCCTCCTTGCTAACTTCCTCATCCTTTTTCTCCAAACCCGCTTCTTTCCCTTTACTTGGCCTTGCAATGTAAACATTATCAAAGGTGATCTCTTGATCATTCTCCCCCTCTTGAACTACAATGTCCTCATTGTCTTTTACTCCAGACTGTGGTGCTATCTCTTTGCCACTCCTTAGAGTTATAGCATTGGCATACTCCTTTGGATTTGTCTCACTTTTCCCGGGTAGGCTAACTTGGCCGCTAGAAGAGGCTTTTCCTTTCTCTAACTGACGAAGCCTGTTGTTGATGTTGGTTATCTGTGTAGATACCTCAGTGAGAGATGAATCTAGCCTGTTGTTCATATCCACAAACTTCTGGTTGTTAGATGCCTGCCCTTGTAGAAGCTGTTGGAACATAGCTTGTACCGGATCTTGTGGTGGAGCTTGCACTTGCTGCTGTTGAGGGGCAAAACCTGGTGGGTAGCTCTTGTTCCCTTGCTGCTGTTGACCTTGGAAGTTGCCTTGCCTTGGCCCTTGATAGCCATTGTTCTGCACGAAACCTCCTTTGTTGAAAGGAACAAACTGTTTTCCTTGTGTAGGAGGGTAGACTTGGTCCTTTGGATTTTCCACATTGGTGTTTCGGTATGAGAGGTTGTTATTGCCTTGGAACCGCTGGACATACCCCTGTGGCTTGTTGTAGTCTACCCAGTTTGCCTCTTCAAACTCTTCTTGAGTTCCTTCCTCATACACATTCAAGCCTTCTTCAACAAAATGAACATGTTTCTGATTTTGGAGCATCATCTTGTCGATCTTTTCATGAAGTGACTTGAGTTCCTTTTTGTGTGAATCCAGCTCTGTACCCCTTGGTGCTCGGTCATAGTCTTCAGAGTAGTTACCATCACTCAGTGCCAAATTCTCTATCAACTCCATGCCTTCGGTTACCTCTTGCCCCAAGAAGTTCCCTTTGCTTGCGGTATCAAGTAGCAAGCGAATCTTTGGCAATGCACCTCGGTAGATTGTGCTGAGGAGGGTCTCTTCTGAGAAACCGTGGTGAGGACAAGCTATGGTATAGTCCTTGAATCGCTCCATTGCTTCACTGAATGTTTCATTCTGCCTTTGGGCAAAACCGCTTATCTCGCTTCTAAGTCTTGCTGTCCGTGTGGAGGAGAAAAACTTGGACAGGAAGGCTTTCTTGCAATCAGCCCATGAAGTAATAGTGCCTTGTGGAAGAGTCTTCTCCCAATGGCGAGCTTTGTCCCCAAGTGAGAAAGGGAACAACCGAAGCTTGAAGCTATCCTCGGAGATGCCATTTATCTTGATCATCCCACATACTTGTTCAAAGTTGTCCAAGTGCTCTAGAGGATCCTCCAATGCAAGGCCATGGAACTTGCTGTTCTGAACCATTGAGATGAAGCCTGGCTTGATTTCAAAGTTGTTGTTTTGAACAGCTGGTGGTGTAATGCCGAACCTATTGGTGTGAGTGTTTGGTGCATCACCCGCACCAATGATTCGTGGCATCCTCTGAGCGTGGTGAGGGTTTCCATTGCCCCTACCATCTTGAGCATGTTGTGGACGAGCCTCTTCCTGGTCTTGATCAGCCATGACTTGCTCAACAATACCCGGTTGCTCGGTTTCCTCACAAACTTGCCCTTTTTCTTTCTCTCGTCTCAAACGTGCACTCCCAAGTAGATGAATGTTGTCCAAAGGTTGTAACAGATTGTTGTCACCTCTAGAACGCAGGTTCATGTACCTGAGATTACAATGAGCAACAAAGAGAAATCAGTATCCACAAAGTAAAAAAAAAGAAAGAAAAACTTAGTCTCCACTAAGCTTGAAATCCTAATAGGTTCAAACAATCCCAAAATTTGGCAACGGCGGCATTTTGATAACCGGTTTTTTCCGTGATCAAAAACCTTAGTATGCTCATGTCATTGCAATACTTAAGGGTCAATCCAAATTGGGGCTGAACAATACTAAGAATACACAAGCTTTATGTGAATCTAAGTGAAATCCGAATAATTGGGGGTAAATCCGAAATAAAATGATTGCAACTACAAAAATACTTGGAAAACTATTTTAAAATCCCAGGAGGGATGTCTACTAGCTATCTAAAGACTTCTAAGAACTTTAAACAAGCAACTACTAGTTTTAGAAAATCGAGATCTAAGATGCGATAAAACAGAGAAAATCTAGCTAAGGAAAAGGATTTTTGAAAACTAGAAATAAAAATCTAATGACCTTGAAACTTTACCAGGATGCGAAATACACTACTTAGGGATTTCTAAAATACTAGAAGATGCAAGAACACTACTTTACGAATTTATAAAACTATTACTCAAGGAAAAGACTACTAAATGACTTTTAAGCTAAAAGATCAAGACTTTGAACTAAAGGAAATTGATTTTGTGTTTTTAAAGGCTAAGGAAGGATTTGCGTTTGGGGATCATGTTTAAAGGGGTTCAAGTTCGAGTCTTTGGGTTTTATAAAAGTAGATCTACTCATTTCTTATGAGCTTTCTCTAGACCTTGAGAAACTAGCCTAGTTTTACCCATGGTTTGTGGTGTAAAACCTTTTCTCACTCCTTCCTCCTAACCCATTGATCGTGGTGGAAAGAAGAGGCCAGAAACGTGATGTTTAGATCTCAAACAGTGGTCTTACTAACCCCCCTCGCATCTATGGTGTGTAGGAAGGGATGAGTTAGTATCTTGGGCTTGGTTTTAAGGGATTCCCTAGAACTTTCTAGGAACAAGAAATCCCTGGAATCATAGAAGTCTTTCTCAAGATCTTCTAGCCTTAAACCCCCAAACCCAAGAAGAGACTTTGATTAAAAACTAAAGGAAACCAAAGCTCAAACCATTAAACCCCCTTAATCTCCCCAAAACGCAAAACCAAGGAGGATTACTCACTCCTCATGATCGAACCACCCACAAACATAAGTTTAGAGGGATTCAACATGTTCGGATTAAGCAGAAAAGAAGATTGAAGCAATAAAAACTAGAAATACTTGGATTAAAATCAAGAAGTACAAGGTTTTTCAAAAGAAGAAAACTTAGAACATGAAAAACTAGAGAGAAAATGGTGGCTAGACCTAAAGGGGAAAAGATGACAATGAGAATATCCTTGCTTGATCCCAAAAGGATTAGCTGTATCCTCAAAAGTGGTCCCCCACAAAAATACAAAAAGCAAAAAGCATAAAGCAAGAAACAAGAGGATAAGGCGGCGCCTGGCGTCAGAGATCGAGCTCGGTAGTCGATCTCTTGGGTCGATCTGGAGTTGGTCGAGTAACTTGGTCGATCTCCCTACTCGATCTCCTTGCCGTCCATGCGAACGTTTCGCCTCAGTCGATCTTCTTGCTCGATCTCCCGAGTGATCTGGCCAGCTACTCGATCGTCTACTCGATCTCGTCTAGATCGAGTCCTTTGGTCCGATCTGCTCCTCGATCTCGGCTCCATTCTTCTTGTGAGAGTCCTTCTTGGTGCTTCCACGAACTCCTGAGCCATTGAAACAAGACTTTTTATGTCTTGCAAGCAATTCCTCAATTGCTCATATCATTGCAATATATTGAGGTATCAATCCATCTTGGGAGATGATGCAATAAGAATACAAAGTTAAGTCTAAGCTAAGCTAAAATGATAAAAGCAAGTCACAAGCAAGAATTGAAAGCTAAACACAAACTAAAAGAGATACTACTAGAGCAATATTATGAAACTAAGCCTTAATCACTACTAATCAAGATACTAAGCAAGGATTACTACTAAGCAAGATTATCAATTGACTAAATCGAAACCTAGGGATGGAATCATTGATTTGGGAAACTAAATGGACAACCTTGCAATCATTTAAGCAACTAATCAAGCTAACTCTATACCTAGAACACTTAATTTAGATTAGACCATGATGTGTGGCTCAAATCCCTTTGTTAATCATCCTAATGAACTAATGATGTTTTAGCATTAAGATAATCAACAAGCATTAATAACAAGTCTAAATGGTATGATAAACACTCTAGACATCTAATGTCTTAGGCTAGAAATGTAAATCTCTTATTAAGTTGGTTCAAGCATTTCATCAAACACTTGGTGGGTGGATGAAATGCCTATGATCCAAAATAGCAAAGATTAGCTATTTGGCATGAAGAACTACTTAATAAGAAGAGAAAAGGAAAAATCTATCCTAGATTGCAAGTATGAACCATAAGAAATCCCTAAATCTAACCCATCCCTAAGTTCCTAAGGAAACTACTCACTAATCATGCTTAAACCCATCAAATCAAAGATTAGAGAAAGGTTAAACATGATTAGAGAAAGATAAAACAAGAAATCTAAGAAAGATATTGCATTAAACTCAAAGATCCAAAGCTTAAACAAGGTTTTTCTCCAAGAGGCTAAAAGTTTTTCTTTTCTAGACTAAACAGAAAGAGACTTCTGCTTCTCATTTGGCTGCTTCTCTTGCTCCTCTTGGCTATCCATGAAACTCCATATGGTCCTCCAAGCCTCCAAAACACCTAATAAGGACTCAATATATACAAATATGCAACAACCTAAGCTAACACTCACTAAACTCTAATATGTATGCAAATGGGACTAAAAGTGGCTAAATGAATGCAAAAGTACATGCAAAACTATCTAATATGGATGCTAAAATATGCTAAATTATGAGTCTATCAGCCATCCTCTCGAACATTCCTCAAACTCCAGCATAGATTCCCAAGCTCCAAGTACCAAACAACCTGAAAAGAATGCAAATATGCAAGGAACTATGCAAATGCAAATGCAAGGAGTTCTAGGACATAAAATGTTGTAAATGATGCAAACTAGGCTACAATGCAGGATTTATAGATGAAAACCTATCCTAAATGCAAGCTAAATATGCGAAATATGAGAGTATATCA
>JAHZTW010000002.1:44286205-44357755 GCA_020283515.1 Alliaria petiolata | reverse complement strand
AAACTCCATATGGTCCTCCAAGCCTCCAAAACACCTAATAAGGACTCAATATATACAAATATGCAACAACCTAAGCTAACACTCACTAAACTCTAATATGTATGCAAATGGGACTAAAAGTGGCTAAATGAATGCAAAAGTACATGCAAAACTATCTAATATGGATGCTAAAATATGCTAAATTATGAGTCTATCAGCCATCCTCTCGAACATTCCTCAAACTCCAGCATAGATTCCCAAGCTCCAAGTACCAAACAACCTGAAAAGAATGCAAATATGCAAGGAACTATGCAAATGCAAATGCAAGGAGTTCTAGGACATAAAATGTTGTAAATGATGCAAACTAGGCTACAATGCAGGATTTATAGATGAAAACCTATCCTAAATGCAAGCTAAATATGCGAAATATGAGAGTATATCAACCTCCTCCCTGTGGCTCGATACCCTAAGTACTACAACGCACGCTGTGCACTTGCAGCTTAGGGTCCTACAAATTCAAAGCTAGACGAGTCCCCAAAGAAATCCTTCAATCTTGGACGACTATTTAGATCCCATCAAGCTTTTGGTGTCGTTGCCGGGAAGGCTGTGTTCTGCTGTTCAAAACAAAGGCCAGGATCACAACTCAAAGACATCCTTTTTCTTTAATTTCGTTTTTGTTTCTGGTTTTCAGAGGCATCCGAGATGAAGAAAGCCCGTATCGTGATCAACGATCTCGCTGCAACCATCTGCGACCATTCCACCAGCTATGATAGGATACTACATCCTATTGGATCTCCTTCCAAGGAAGAATATGACAAGCTCATATCCGCTGCGTATATACAATCCGATAGTAATATTGAGATGTTCGAATCGACGATGTATTCAGCTATGAACGAGAAATTTCAGCTCAATAATGAGTTAGAAGATATCGAAGAAGTCGGCCGTCTGTGCGACGTTGGAGTGCAAGCCAAAATTGAGTTCATTGAGAAGCTCGACATTATATATGGCTCCCTCGTAGAAGACGATGAAGTAGATCGCGAAGAGCACAACGACGCTACCACCAAAGATGGCGAGCTTACAAAGAGATGCATGAAGTTCCGAGAGACGAAAAAAAGAGTGCAACGACTCTTCACGCCAAGGTGGAAGACAAGGATAGTGATTTTCGAAAGAAGTCATTAGATTTGAGTTTTTCAGATCCTCCTACTCATGCTAATGAAGTCATACATCAAGGAAAAGAAGGACCTCTTTTTTTTCATACTTCTCTCTCTGCGCCTCAAGACAATGATAAGTATTCTCAAATGCTGAATAGAAGATGTCTCAAGCCAACAAGTGCGGAGTGCCGAGAAGGTAAAGGAGCCACGAATCCTTTAGTTGGAGTTGTTCACATCTGACAACTCCACCAAAGTCTAGCTAAAAGACTCTAAACAAGAGCGTCTCAATGGGAGACAACCCATTTTAGGTATCTTCTTTCTTTTTCTCATCTCTCTAACCATACTAATTTTTAGTTTTGGTTTCTTCTTAATTTACAGCATTTACATAAACCCCAAAAGCACAAAAAAATCAGAAAAACCAAGAAAAGCACAAAAAAATCGGAAAAACCAGAAAAGACCAAAAAAATAAAGAGGGAGTTTCGAAGAACACTCACCGGGCGACGAACCGCCCGTGGGCCGGCCAGATGGAGCCTGGCCGGGCAACGAGCCATGATGGGCCAGAGAACACACCCCTGGCCGCGGCCGCCACAACCCTTTGCGCGGCCACCCATCTCTCTCCATCCAGAATTTCACCAAACCGGACCTCCTTCAACTTCTTTCAAGTCTTTCAAGTTTCATGATGTATTCATATATTTCATACATTTAACTTGCATTTAGGGCATAAATTGCATACATATTGCATTCATACTTAGGGAAATTGTAGCTTTTGTTCCATTTTAAGTCCTAAGGCATTTTGCATTAGCATTTGCATGTTTCTTGCATTCTTGCATCATATTCAGGTTGTTTTGGATACGCTGGAGTTTTGGAGAGTGCGTGGACAAGCTGAGTATCAAAATGGAGTCTAAGGACACTTGGGAGAACTCGGGCATCAAGCAAAGGAACCGAGATCGAGCTAAGGATCGAGACAGGCAGGTCGATCTTGAGAAGATCGACCACAAGATCGAGTCACGAGGCCATTCCGAGGAAGAAGATCGAGGTCAGAGATCGACCAAGATGATCGAGCGCGAGCACGGACGCTGAAGAAGAACGAGAGCTAGATCGAGCTCAAGACTCGATCATCCGAAGATCGAGTAGATGATCGACAGTGGCACCCGATCTCCCCGATTGGAACGACTAGGCGATCGAGCAAAGGAAGGCGTTCTACTGTCAAGATCGAGTAAGAGATCGACGACCGAGGTCGATCTCTAACCTTATCCGGACAGCTCACATTTTGGAGCTTAGTGAGGGGACCATTACCCTTTTTGTATAAAAGGCCCTTGACCTATTTTTGGCAAAGGGATCCGAAACTTGCGTTTTGTCTCCTCCTTCTTTGAGAAAAACCTCCATTGTTAGTCTTTCAAGCTTTTCATGTTTTAGAAAACCTTAATCTTTAAATTTATGTTAAGTACTTTGTTAATTTCTTTGCTTAATCGTTTAATCATGTTTAGCTTTCCTTCTTTTACGTTTTCCAGCATCTTAATCATGCATAGTGAGTAGTAATCTTGTGGGTTTTCGGTTTGAGGTGATTAAGAGGTTTAAAGGTTTAAGCTTTGGTCTTTTCTTGTTCTTAAAACCATTCTCTTCTTGGATTTGGGCGTTTAAGGCCTAGAGGATCTCGAGAGAGACATCTTTGATCCAGGGATTTCCTTGTCCTAGACAGATTTAGGAGATCCCTTAAATCCAAATCCAAGAGACTAATCCATCCTTTCCCAAACGCCATGGTTGCTTAGGGGATTAGTTAAGCCAATATTTGAGATCTATGCATCATGCTCCTCATCCTTTCTTTCCACCACGATCAATGGGTTAGGAGGAAGGGATGAGGAAGGTTTCATACCACACACCATGGATGAAGCTAGCTTAAGTTTCTTAAGGCTTAGAGAAAGCACAAAAGTGTAGATCTATGTTTTAAAACCCCAAAGTTTAAATCTTGAACACCCTTAAGCTGATCCCCAAACCGTGAATCCATTTCATATCATCTGAAAACATAAAAATCATCTTCCTTTAGTTTAAAGTTTCAATCTTTTAGCTTAAAACCACCAGTTGCTTATTTCTTGCATTAAAGCATTTTAATCTCATAAAGTTGTGTTCTTGGTCTTGTTAGTATTTTAGAAATTCCCTTATATCATATTTCACACCCTGGTAGAATTTAGGATACAGTAGATTTTTATTTCTAATTTTTAAAATTCGTCCCAAGTAGTTAGTAATTTCCAGTTTCGTCTGTCTTTAGTTTTGCATTTTCTAAAATTAGTATTCGTCCCTTTTAAATTCTTAGAAGCACCTTTGTAGTTGTTTAACCTCTTGGTCGGGATTTTAAAATAGTTTTTAAGTTTAGTAGATCATCATAAGTAATTTATTTCGATTTATTCACCCATTTAATCCGATTCTGCTTAGCTTTACCAAAAGTTCTTGTATTCTTGGTATCCTTCAAACCTTCCAAGTTGGATTGACCCTTAAGTACTGCAATGACATGATCATGCTAAAGGCTTTGACAAACACAGCAAAAACGTGTTATCAAATGGCGCCGTTGCCAAATTGGGATTGAGTTTGAAGTATTAGGATTTGGAACTTAGTGAAGACTAGGTTTTTGTTTTTAAATCTTTGGTTACTAATTTCTCTACCTACATATCTGTGTTTTTAGGTACATGAACTTGAGGTCTAGTGGTGATAACAACTTGATTCACTATCTAGACAACATTCATCAACTTGGAAGTGCAAGACATAGAAGAGAAAGAGAACAAGCGCTTGTGCAAGAGTTTGTTCAAGAGGCTGCACAAGAGGTCATGGCTGACCAAGACCAAGCTGGGGAACCACCTCACAATGATGCTGGAAGGGGTAATGGAAACCCCAACCATGCCCAAAGACCACCACAGATCATAGGTGCGGGTGATGCACCAAACACTCACCACAACAGGTTCGGCATCACCCCTCCTCCGGTGCAAAACAACAACTTTGAGATAAAGCCGGGCTTCATCTCAATAGTCCAGAACAGTAAGTTCCACGGTCTTGCATTGGAAGATCCCCTAGAGCACTTGGATAACTTCGAACAAGTGTGTGGCATGATCAAGATCAATGGGATCTCCGAAGATAGCTTCAAGCTTCGGTTGTTCCCATTCTCTCTTGGGGACAAGGCTCGCCATTGGGAAAAGACCCTTCCTCAAGGCACCATAACATCTTGGGCAGATTGCAAAAAGGCCTTTCTCTCAAAGTTCTTCTCTTCTACAAGAACAACTCGGCTAAGAAGTGAAATCAGTGGCTTTGCACAAAAGCAAAACGAGACCTTTAGTGAAGCCATGGAAAGATTCAAGGACTACACCATTGCATGTCCTCATCATGGTTTCACAGAGGAGACACTTCTTAGCACTATCTACAGAGGAGCCTTGCCAAAGATCCGTCTACTACTTGATACCGCCAGGAAAGGAAACTTCCTTGGACAAGAAGTGACCGCGGGTATGGAGCTTATAGAGAACTTGGCGTTGAGTGATGGCAATTACTCTGAGGACTATGACCGAGCACCAAGAGGTACTGAGATGGAGTCACACAGGAAGGAGCTGAAATCCCTTCATGAGAAACTTGACAAGATGATGCTTGCAAGTCAAAAGCAAGTACACTTTGTGGGGGAAGCTTCGGAGGTGTTTGAAGAGGGTTGTCAAGAGGACCTTGAGGAAGCAAATTGGATCGACTACAATAAGCAACAAGGTTATGCTCCAAGGTATCAAGGCAACAACAACCTTTCATACCGAAGCACCAATATAGAAAACCCCAAGGATCAAGTATACCCACCACAACAAGGAAAACCCTTTGTTCCTTTCAACAAGAGTGGGTTTACACAAAACAGTGGGTATCAAGGCCAGAGACAAGGCGACTATCAAGGGCAACAACAGCAAGGAACCAATAGTTATCCTCCTGGTTTTGTGCCATAGCAGCAACAAGTGCAACAACAACAACAAGATCCGGTACAAGCTATGTTCCAACAATTGCTTCATGGGCAAGCATCTACAAACCAGAAATTTGTGGATATCAACAATAGGCTAGACTCTTCTCTTTATTGAGGTATCAACACAGATCTCTCAAATGAACAACAAGATTAGGCAGCTTGAGAAAGGGAAAGCAAGTTCAAGCGGACAAAGTAGCTTACCCGGCAAGTGTGAACAAAATCCGAGGGAATATGCAAATGCGATCTTGTTAAGGAGTGGGAAACAGCTACCACCACAGTCTATGCTTGAAGACAATGAGGACATTGTGGTTCAAGAGGGGGAGAATGATCAAGAGATCACCTTTGACAATGTCTACATTGAAAGACCAAAGAAAAGGAGTGAAACGGTCTTGGAGAAGAAAGTGGAGAAAGTTAAGAAGGAGAAAGAAGCTTTCATTCCTCCACCATACAAACCAAAACTTCCTTTCCCTGGTCGTTTCAAGAAGCAGCTGATTGAGAAGCAAAGGGCCTTGTTTGAGAAGCACTTGAGGAACGTTGAGCTGAAATTGCCATTGGTTGATTGTTTGGCTATGGTGCCTAAGTATGCAAAATTTTTGAAAGACACTTTTGCCAAGAAAGTCAAAGAAGATGGAGGAGAGGTCATGGTATTGAGTCAGTAGTGCAGCGCTATTATCCACAAAGAAATAGCTCCAAAGAAGCTAGGAGATCCGGGCTCATTCACCATACCTTGTGCTCTAGGTCCATTGAAGTTTGATAATTGCTTGTGTGATCTTAGAGCAAGTATAAACCTCATGCCTCATACGATTGCCAAAAAGTTGGGATTCACGAAGTGCAAAGAGTGTAGGATATCTCTTATCCTTGCTGATCGAAGTATAAGACTCCCGGTCGGCATATCAATGTGAACGTACCAACCGACTTTGTGGTTTTGGAAATGGATGAAGAACCTAAGGACCCTCTAATCCTTGGTAGGCCATTCTTGGCAACTGCTGGAGCAATCATTGATGTGAAGAACGGCAAGATCTCACTGCACCTTGGCAAAGACATCAAACTGAACTTTGACATCAATGAAGTTTTGAAGAAACCAATCATTGGTGGACAAGTCTTCTACATAGAAACTTTGGATGCATTGGCCGATGAATTGCTTGAAGAGTTATCACAAGAAGATCATTTACAGCTGGCTCTGACAAGGGAGTGTGGGAAGTTTGATTACCTAAACGAACAGACCCAAGAGTACGTTCGCATCCTTGATTCTCGCAAGATTGTCCAGGAGATCGACTGTGAGATCGAGCAGCTTACTCGATTTGAGGAACAGATCGAAAGCCAGATCGACCCATCTGCTCGATCCAGGGAAGAGATCGATCCTGTGACTCGATCTTGTGGTCGATCTAATGGAGAACGACTAAGCGAATCGAGGGAGTCTACTCGATCCAGTCCAGATCGAGTGGTAGATCGACCAATTCACTCGATCTCTGCGGGACAGACGTTGGAAGAGGGTAGCTTGGAGGCTCATCACTCGGGATCTAAGGAAGCAGATGAGGACAACAACCTCAACACAAGCCACGATGAGGACTGGAGTGAGCTGCTAGCCCCAAAGGTGGACCTCAAGCAGCTACCAATTGGGCTAAGGTACGCTTTCTTAGGACCAAATGAGACCTACCCGGTCATTGTTAATGATAATCTAAATGATGATGAGTTAGACTCACTCCTTAGGGAGTTGAGAAAGTATAGGAAGGCCATTGGGGTACTCTCTCAGTGACATCAAGGGCCTTTCACCATTACTTTGTACTCATAGGATTCATTTAGATGATGAGAACACTTCTTCAATAGAACACCAAAGACGCTTGAACCCGAACTTGAAGGAAGTGGTTAAGAAAGAAATTCTTAAACTTTTAGAGGCCAACGTGATATACCCCATAAGTGACAGCACATGGATCTCACCAGTTCATGTGGTGCCTAAAAAGGGTGGTATCGCAGTTATAAGAAATGAGAATAATGAACTAATACCTTCTAGGACCATCACGGGACATAGAATATGTATTGATTATCGAAAACTTAACAAGGCCACTAGGAAAGACCACTTCCCGCTGCCATTCATTGACCAAATGCTTGAAAGATTAGCCAACCACCCCTATTACTGTTTTCTAGACGGTTATAGTGGCTTCTTCCAAATCCCCATCGACCCTAATGATCAAGAAAAGACAACCTTCACTTGTCCTTATGAAACTTATGCTTATAGGAGAATGCCTTTTGGTTTATGTAATGCTCCTGCCACATTTCAAAGGTGCATGATGTCTATATTTTTGGATTTAATTGAGGAGATGGTTGAGGTCTTCATGGATGACTTCTCCGTGTATGGCTCTTCCTTCTCCCTTTGTTTGTCCAATTTGTGTAGAGTACTCAAGAGATGTGAGGAGACCAACCTTGTGCTCAATTGGGAGAAGTGCCACTTCATGGTCACAGAAGGGATTGTCCTTGGTCAAAAGATCTCAGGAAAAGGGATTGAAGTAGATAGAGCAAAGGTGGAAGTGATGGTAACTTTGGCGCCTCCGGTTAACGTGAAAGGGATAAGGAGCTTCTTGGGGGCATGCTGGCTTCTACAGGAGGTTTATCAAGGATTTCTACAAGCTAGCACGTCCCCTCACAAGGCTGCTATGGAAGGAAGCTAAGTTCAACTTTGATGAAGAATGCCACCAAGCGTTCAAAACCATCAAAGACGCGTTAGTAACCGCACCAATAGTCCAAGCACCGGATTGGAACTTTCCTTTTGAGAGCATGCGCGACGCTAGTGACTACGATGTAGGAGCTGTCTTGAGGCAGAGGAAAGACAAGAGGTTGCATGTTATCTACTATGCTAGTCGCACCTTGGACGATGCACAAGTGAAATATGCAACCACCGAGAAGGAGCTCTTAGCGGTTGTCTTTGCGTTTGAGAAGTTCCGGTCATACTTGGTAGGATCTAAGGTGATTGTATACACTTATCATGCAGCACTAAGGTACATCTACTCAAAGAAGGATACCAAGCCGAGACTCCTAAGGTGGATACTTCTCTTGCAAGAATTCGATATGGAAATCAAGGATAAGAAAGGCATAGAGAATGGGGTAGCGGATCATCTTTCTAGAATGAGGGTGGATGAAGTTTTGCCATTGGATGATTCACTTCCAGAGGAGCAGCTTATGCTGGTCAACACCAAGATTTGTGAAAAGCTTGAGGAAGTGTTGAGCTTGAAGGAGGATGACTTGCCATGGTATGCGGATATTGTCAATTATTTAGCATATGGAGAGGAGCCTTCTCACTTGGACCGGTACCACAAGAAGAAGTTTATGAGAGACGTCTCACACTACTTTTGGGATGACCCTTACCTACACAAGAGGTGTGCGGACAGCATCTACCGAATGTGTGTCACAAGGGAACAGGCGAGAGACATACTTCTTCATTGTCACAGTATGACATATGGAGGTCACTTTGCTGGTTTCAAGACGGCTACTAAGGTACTCCAAGCTGGGTTTTGGTGGCCAACCCTTTTTAGAGACGCTCACGAGTTCATCAAGTCATGTGAGACATGCCAAAGAGCAGGAAACATCACCAAGCGAAACGAAATGCCACAAGTGCCGATCCTTGAAGTGGAAGTTTTTTAAGTATGGGGGATAGACTTCATGGGGCCTTTTCCATCTTTTTATGTAAACAAATACATCTTGGTCGTTGTAGATTATGTCTCCAAGTGGGTTGAGGCTATTGCAAGCCCTACCAATGATTCAAAATCAGTGGTCAAGCTCTTCAAGACCATCATTTTCCAACGGTTTGGTGTACCAAAGGTGGTAATAAGCGATGGGGACAGCCACTTCATCAACAAAGTTTTTGAGGGGCTGTTGAGGAAACATGGGGTGAAGCATAAGGTAGCCACCCCTTATCACCCACAGACCAATGGCCAAGTGGAGGTATCAAACCGCCAAGTCAAAACCATCTTGGCGAGAACCGCGGGGGTAACAAGGAAGGATTGGGCAAGTAAGCTTGATGACGCCCTTTGGGGCCACGCCATTCAACCTCCTCTTTGGAAAATCTTGTCACCTCCCTGTGGAGTTAGAGCACAAAGCGCTTTGGGCTGTGAAGCAAGTGAATTTCAGTCTTAAGACAGCCCAAGAGAGAAGACTAGTGCAACTTAATGAGCTAGATGAGTTGAGGTTGGATGCTTATGAAAGTGGCAAGATCTACAAAGAAAGAACAAAGGCCTTTCATGACAAGAAACTGGTACTTAAAGAGCTCAAGGAGGGAAGCCTGGTGTTGCTCTACAACTCTCGGTTGAAGCTGTTTCCCGGGAAGCTCAAGTCTAGATGGTGCGGACCGTTTGATATTAAAGAGGTGCTACCATATGGGACGGTCACTTTGATTGGCACGGGAGGAGAAAGCTTCACGGTAAATGGGCACAGAGTCAAGCCCTACATGGCAAATGACTGCGGCAAGAAGAGCACCACACTGCTTCTCCAAGATCCCCCACTAGCCTAACCAAGTAAAGTCGAGCTAATGACGTTAAACAAGCGCACTTGGTAGGCATTCCCATGACTATCATTGTACATATTTCTGAATTATTTCTGTTTCAATTTTATGCTTTTTAGATTAAGTGTGTAGGTACAAAGGGTTTAAGGCCATAAATCTTGCTCTCGGATTCAACAAAGGCAAGGAAAGGGGAGCCAGAGACAATAGATCGAGTGACAGATAGATCAGATTTCTCGATCTCTATCCAGAGATCGATGAGACCATCGATCGAGCCACTCGATCCAGACGCGATCGGGTAAAACGATCGAGTGATTCAGTCGATTTCGAGAGGATGACCCACCCATGCGTTCAATTGAAAAAAACAAACGGGGTGTGGATCGACTGATATAACTCGATCTTCGAACTTCGAACGATGTCAAGATCGACCAGCCTACTCGATCTCTTTACAAAGATCGATTAAACGATCGATCAACATACTCGATCCCGGCTAGGACGACCTCACGATTGACCAAGGAGCCCGTTCTAAGGAGTGTGACCACAACCACGAAGGCGAATAGCCGATATGAGACTCGATTTAAATCAGATCGAATCGACGATCGACCCAGACACGCGATCCCAGGAAGAACAGGCATGAGATCAAGGTCAAGATCGACCGATTCGACTCGATCTCATGCCGAGGTTGGTTTAAATTTTCCCCTTCTTTCTTTTTTCCTCTCATTTTGAATTTGAATTGTGGTCAAGGGCAGCATCTTTGACCACGAAAAACGTGCCTTGACCACAATTTTCGAAAACCACTTGCTTGCATAAGTCCAAAATTTCTTTTCTTTATATAAGACCATGCCTCACACTCACTCTACACTTGCATAAACACATAAATTTTCGGAAATAGAGTGTGAGATTTGTTTTTGCAAAGAAAAGAGCATCTATTCCCCATCTTGTTTCAAGGTATTTCGAATTTTTTGAATTTTATAATCATATTTTCAAAAATTTCCTTTTTATTGGGAGAATTAGATGTAATTTGATAGGGATTATGAATAATTTTTAGAAATATCTAGATATTAGGTAAATTTTATTGATTTGGTCTTATCTCAATAGAATTTCCTCTTTTATTTACTGATATATTTGAAACTATCCCTAAAAATCTAGGATTTATATGCATTAGGGTTTTTTCTTGACCTTGTTTTTGCTATCTCATTCGCCACCTATCCTCACTTTCTCCTTGAGGTTTGAATTTCAGGTACAATGGCACACAAGAAGAGAAGCAGAGAAGCGGTTCAAGAAGGGACACAACAAGTG
The DNA here is from genome assembly GCA_020283515.1 of Alliaria petiolata. Lineage (NCBI taxonomy): Eukaryota > Viridiplantae > Streptophyta > Magnoliopsida > Brassicales > Brassicaceae > Alliaria > Alliaria petiolata. Next base: position 44,346,864 of record JAHZTW010000002.1, on the reverse strand, counting down.
GTGGAAGAAAGGGTTAAGTGGAGCAAGGAAGAGAAGAGCGCAAGGGAGCGTTTAGGAAAGTTGCGGTTTGAGCCCACAAAATTTGCAAGTAGGGATCTCTTGCAAAAGATGGGGTTGTTGGAGGACTTTGATCTGCTGCTCATAGACATGGGATTGGGTTGCCACTCAAGGATGGATTGTCCAACATACCCCGAAGCCACGCTCCACTTCCTTTCAACCTTGGATTTCACTTATGAAAATCCGAGTATCAAAACTCCATCCGAGGGGCATATCACGTTCAAGATAAGGAGGCAAGCCTACCACCTCTCCATCTCTGAACTTTACGAAGCCTATGGTCTCAAGGCCGACGCCTCACTTGTGGAATACCCACGACTAAAATCGGCAAATTCCCTATGGGACTTGATCAGCGATGGAGACTACGCGCACAACACCGCCAAGATCAAGAAGGTGCGGAATCCTGTGCTAAGGTACACCCTCAAGCTGCTGGGGAACACGTTTAGTGGGAGTGAAGAAGATAGTGTGCAATGGTGAGGAAAATGAAAACCCTTTGGCGGATGAGCTTGGAGACGACGTCAACTACGGCTGCATCTTGGCCTCCTCTTTAGTCAAATACAAGGCTTGGGCAATGAGGTGCGAGGCGACCTCTGCTCTAATTGGAGGGTTTCTCACGCCATTGTACATACAAGTCGGAGTTCCCTTAGCTGATTTTGAGCCTTGTGCGGAGCGCGCCTTCATGGATGAGATCAATATGCGCAACACGGACTCCTTGGGACATACTCCAGCTCCAGAGTTCTATGCCTACTTGTTCTCCAACCATACCAATGAGAAGAAAGTTTGTATCCTGCCCAATCCCCAAGAGACGCATCTACAAAGCATTGGGACAATAGAGTTCCTACCTAGCGATGAAGAATGCTTTGCGCCTCTTGGAGGCACAGTAGTTCCACCTCAGCTTACTCACACACCATCAGAGTCACCTCCTACTGATGCTGAGATGCCACCAAGCTTCGAACTCCCCAAGTTGGACTATGAGCCGCGCACCAAGGCAGAAAAATTCATTGCCTCGGTTGTGGAGATCCAACGCAAGGGGAACAAGTGGCAAGGGAAGATGATTAAGAAGCTGGTGAAGAAGATCAAGGTCCTTCAGGGAGAAAGCTCACCAGGGATGACATTGAGTGAAGAGGTTGATCAAGGGGGAGATATAATGAGAAGACACTCAACCGGAGGCTCTGAGATCCGTGAGCCGCAAGAAGGTGATCGAGCTGGACGTCTCTCTCTTCACCAAGCACCAACCACGAGCAAAGGCAAAGAGATAGCAAAAGATACCCCAAGAAGGAGCAGGAGCACTGGGGCAACCTAAAGCTCCGGTCATGCCTTGCTTTGAGGTACCAAAACACCAACCCTTGTAAATACCATGCATCTTTTTATTTTTGCTTTGGATTTTGGTCTCCTCTTGGACTTGTTTGACACCGAGACGTTGTCATTCAAGTTTGGGGGAGAATGTGTTCTTTGACATGTTTGATTTGAATCTTATTTTGTGTTTGCATCTTGAGTCTTCATGCATCCATCTAAGTGCATAGAAAAATACAAAAAAATCAGAAATTTTTTCAAAATAATTCATGCAGCTTGCATTTACATTGTAGAATATTTTAGGATTGAGTCTAGAATTTTTATCATTTAGGATTGCATTCATATGCATAGGGAGCAATGATGAGCTAATCCAAGTAGGTTGTTAACTTTTGTGATCAATTCAACACCCTAGTTAGTAGTTCTTTGATGCTTGTGAATAGATTTGAAAGTAAGGAAGAACCATGCTTGGACCACCTCATTTGTCACTAGTTTTTAGTCGAAAATAGGTCTTGAAATTGATAGCCAACTCTACTCACTTAAACCGAATTTTGACATCTAATCACTACAAGAAAACAGCTACTTTGCGACTACGATCGTAGTCGCAAACATAAACGACTAGTTAGCGACTATTTAGCCACAAATTATGCGATTACCTACAATTAGTCGCAAAATAGTCGCTAATTAGAGATTAATAAATGTAGTCGCCAAATAGTCGTTACTTTGCGACTACATTGCGACTAGATTATGGTCGCGACATTTTAGTCGCAACATAGTCGCAAATTTACGACTATTTAGCGACTACTGTGTATGTCGACAGAGTTTGTGACTATTTTGCGACTAACATTATACGTAGTCGCAAAATAGTCACAAAATAGTCGTGACTTTTGCCGACATAAAAAACCGGTAAGACACGTTTTTTGCGTTATCGGTGGGTGTAAATTTCGTTGTAGTCGCTTTGTAGTCGTTTTGTAGTCGCAAATATTTATATATATATACAATCATCCGTTCTCATTGCATAGAAAGCCATAGAGAAAAAGTGTATGATAAAAAAAAAAAGGGAAAAAGAGAGTATAACATTTTTTTTCCAAATAAAAAAAGTGATTAAAGAGAGAGATCTTATTAAAAGAAAGTGAGTGTTTGATAAAAAAAATAAAAATAAAGAGTGATTAAGTTTTTTGTTTTCTCATATAATGTCGGGAAATTACAATTATAGTAATTTTCGGGAGTGGATGTATAAGAGAATAGATGAAGAGACGGGAAATTTCTCGGCAGAGTTTGCAGCGGGGGTCGAGCAATTTATGACATTTGCAAATAACCAGCCTCTAGCGCAGAGCAATAGGGGTAAGTTTCACTGTCCTTGTAGTGTTTGCAAAAACGACAAATTTATCTCGGGGAAAAAAATTTGGAATCATCTGTATAGCTAAGGATTTATGCCAGATTATTATGTTTGGTATAAGCATGGAGAAGAAATCAATATGGATTTAGGAACGACTTATGTTAATACAACGCAAACAAGTGGGAGTGAAGAAGTGGGTAATGTAGTAGAAGATAGATATGTAGATATGGTGAATGATGCATTTCGTGATACCGAGCGTTTTGATAACTATCATGAGTATGATAATTATCAGAATGTAGAAGAACCGATACATAACCATTCCCAAAAATTCTACGACTTGTTAGAAGGAGCGAAAAATCCATTATACGATGGTTGTCACGAAGGTCACTCGCAGTTATCCTTAGCTGCTCGAGTCTTGCAAAATAAGACAGATTATAACATGAGTGAAAAGTGCGTGGATTCAATTTGCGATATGTTGACAGAGTATTTACCAGACGGAAACCAGTCAACCGGTTCACATTACGAGACAGAAAAATTGATGCGCAATTTAGGCCTCCCATATTATACAATTGATGTTTGTATTAACAATTGTATGATCTTCTGGAAAGAGGATGAAAAATGGGATAAGTGTCAGTTTTGTGATGCACCAAGATGGAAGCCTAACAACGGACAACGAAGAACCAAAGTTCCATATAGTCGTATGTGGTATCTACCAATTACTGACAGATTGAAAAGAATGTATCAGAGCGAGAAGACTGCAGCGGCAATGAGATGGCATGCTGAGCACAAAGCAAAGGAGGGAGAAATGTGTCATCCGTCTGATGCAGCAGAGTGGAAATATTTTCAAGACCTACATCTCCGGTTTGCCGAAGAACCACGTAATGTTTATCTTGGATTATGTACAGATGGATTCAATCCTTTTGGCATGTCTCGTAATCATTCTTTGTGGCCTGTGATCTTGACTCCATATAATTTACCCCCTGGTATGTGCATGAATACAGAGTATTTGTTTCTAACAATTCTGAATTCTGGGCCAAATCATCCGCGAGCTAGTCTGGATATCTTCCTCCGGCCTCTTATTGACGAGTTAAAAGAATTGTGGTCTACTGGAGTTGATGCATACGATGTATCCTTGAATCAAAATTTTAATCTGAAAGCAGTGCTTATGTGGACGATAAGCGACTTTCCGGCTTATGGCATGTTATCAGGATGGACGACTCATGGTAAATTATCTTGTCCAATTTGCATGGAAGATACAGAGTCATTTTATCTCCCTAATGGAAGGAAGACGTGTTGGTTTGATTGTCACCGACGATTTCTTCCTCAAGATCATACACTCTTGAGGAAGAATAAAAAGGACTTCTTGAAAGGAAAACACGCTTTGAATAAGGAACCACCTCGGTCTTTGACAGGTGAGCAAGTTTACTACGAGCGGTTAGATGGTGTTAATCCACCTAAAACAAAAAATTGTGGTGGAAACGGTCATGAAAAGAAGAAGGCTGGCTATGGGAATTGGCATAACTGGCATAAAGAAAGCATATTCTGGGAGTTGCCGTACTGGAAGGACCTCAATCTCCGACATAATCTTGATGTGATGCATATAGAGAAGAATTTTTTTGACAACATCATGAATACTCTTATGAGTGTGAAAGGTAAATCAAAAGACACCATCATGTCACGAAGGGATATAGAACGATTCTGTTCTCGGCCACACTTACATGTTGATAGTGATGGTAAAGCTCCTTTCCCCGCATTCACATTGACAGAAGAAGCCAGAACAAGTTTATTGGAATGTGTGAAACATGGGGTTAAATTCCCAGATGGTTATGCGTCAGACTTAGCTAGTTGTGCTGATATGGTTAACGGAAAGTTCTCAGGCATGAAGAGCCATGATTGCCATGTTTTTATGGAGCGTCTACTACCATTTATCTTTGCAGAACTCCTAGACCGGAACGTCCACCTTGCATTATCAGGTACCAATTACTTATAGCTCTATGAAAGATGCAACAGTTAAATATACTTCACACCATATTATAGTAACCATTAATTTGCTGTTTTAATATATTTTGTAGGAGTTGGAGGATTTTTCCGTGACTTATGTTCGAGAACTTTGCAAAAAAATCACGTCCAACTTCTAAAACAAAACATAGTTTTAATCATATGCAATTTGGAAAAGATCTTTCCACCATCATTCTTCGACGTGATGGAGCACCTGCCTATACATCTCCCCTACGAAGCTGAACTAGGAGGCCCTATGCAATATAGGTGGATGTATCCTTTTGAAAGATTTTTCAAGAAGTTGAAAGGGAAAGCAAAGAACAAAAGATATGCGGCAGGATCGATTGTTGAATCATATATCAATGACGAGGTAGCTTATTTCTCAGAGCACTACTTTGCCGCACATATACAAACGAAATCAAGGTAAATGTTTAAATTAATCAAATTTGAAGAGACATTCTATATATTCTAATGTGAATTACTTTTCACTCATTTGGTTAGGATAACAAGATTCGACGAAGGTGAAGTCCCGGTATATCATATCCCTGGAGTACCTGATATATTTACTCACGTAGGTCGACCAAGTGGGGAAATGCATGAAATATGGCTTCCAGAGAAGGATTATCAATGCGCACATGCATATATTTTACGAAATTGTGATTATTTTCAGCCATTTGAGAGGTATAATTTGGCATGTCTTCACTTACGTTTTACTATAATCCACTATGATGATTTCTCATATATGTTGGTCTTATACAGTATGTTCGAACAATATATTTCTGCAAAATATCCAGAACTCTTTGAAAATGAACTCTCCGCGAAAAGAGCTGACGAATATAGTGCATGGGTGAAAGATTATGTATGTCTAAATAATATTCATATCTATGTATATATTATATATGTATGTATATATACTTCTATATATTGATAATGTATACCTGTATGCAGGTCAATTACTGGAATGTCACAAATTCTTTTCCGTCTTGGGTTCAAGAGATAGTGCATGGACCTGTGAATAAGGCCAAAACCTGGCCTATCTATTTCACAAGAGTAGTCGGAAACTATGAACTTTGCTAGTTACAAGTCGCTTCGAACAAGGAGCCTTAATGACCATTCTCTCGGTTTTAGAAGCAAGGTTTACTAAATTGAACACTACGGATCATTCCAGCGGAAAAAGTTATAATCTCTAGAGTACTCGAAGGATCTTGCATTGACTCCGCACCTAATGAATCAAAACTTCTCATCAAGGGGCTTGAGGTACTTCGAACTTTGCTCCTCTTTTAAACTCCAGCATGACTAAGTAGATGCAATGCAACCTCTCCTTGATCTTCCCTGATTATAGAAAAGAAAAAAAATATATATAGAAAGAAAAGTCTTAGTTTGAGAATGGCAACTCGAGTCCCACAAAGGACAATGACGGTTCGCAGACATCATGAAAACTTCAAAGAAGTGATCATTCTCAAGCTAAGAAGAATAGAAAAAAAAAATAGAAAAGAAAGTCGATAGAAAAAATAAAATGATACCCTAGAAAAGTAGGGAGAAATCGACTTAGGGAAGAGAAAATATGAGAGTTATGTCTGAAATGTCTTTGTCTAGATGTTTGGAAGAGAAGAGTATAATGTCTTGTCGACTGATACTCTCTCAATAGAGACCGCACGCCTAATTGAATAAAGGGGTCAACCAGAGAAAGCTCGAAATACTCAAAGGGACCATGAAGCGTATCCGAGAAGGGTGAAAAGCTCAATGTAACTAGACCCAAACGCTTTGAAGCTAGATTCTGAGTTACGTGGCTCAAACAGGTCGATTGCTAGACTTGATGAGTTCCCGAGTATTGGTAAGTTTCCACGTTTTCAAACATCTTTTCCTTACTTAGATTTCTGTTTTGTTTTAGGACAAACAAATGTTTAAGTCTGGGGGAGTTGATAACATGCATATTTTACCCATTTTTACCATCATAAGTGTATGCTTTAATAAGCATTTCACTAAGGTATTAATGTATATTTAGTAGTTTTCGAGTATTTATGTGTCCAAGACTCTTTTCAGAAAATCTTAGGAAAAAGGATGCAAAACGGAGCAAAACGGACATTTTCTAAACATGAGCTTTTTGACAGAAGTATAGCACAAAACAGAAGCCTTCCCACCACGGGATCGAGCTGAATTTTGGTGACAAGGTAGCCTGATCTACTACCTTTCACGTCGAAGTGGTTTGAGTCCAATCCCATGGTTGGATCTCAAGTTATGAAGGAAGCAAGAAGGCCTGTCAGACACATCCTCAGAAGAAGCCTGGCCGCGCCCGAAAAGATCAGAAGACCAATGGCCTGCCCATGAACCATCGCTCGCACGGCCACAACAAGTGACAATTCCCGAGCCCGTTTTCAAGCCCAAATCGAGCCCGATAGTCCTGATATACTCATATATTTCGCATATTTAGCACTCATTTAGGATGGGTTTTCATGCACTTTTGCACTCATACTAAGAGTTATTGTAGTTTTTGTCCCATTTTAGGTTTTAGGACATGTTGCATTAGCATTTGCATATTTCTCACATATTTACATCATTTTCAGGTCATTTGGTATGCATGGAGCTAGTTTGGATAATAAGCATGGACAAGAAGAGCTAAGGAATTGATTCGAGTCAAGAAGGAGCTCGGCCAAAAGAAATGAGGCTGAGATCGAGCCTTAGATCGACCGTCCAAGTCGTTTCAGCCTTGGATCGAGTCACAGATCGACCAACCAGTCGATTCAGCCTTAGATCGAGTCACAGATCGACCAACCAGTCGATTCAGCCGTGGATCGAGCCGAAGATCGACCAAGTCCAGTCGATTCACCCTGGATCGAGCCAAAGATCGACCAGCCAGCTCGATCCGTCCATCTGTTTTCCCTTCTTTTGCTTTGCCAACTCACACTTTGTCTTTTAGTGAGGGGACCATTTGGGTGGTCCTATATAAACATGTTTTACCTAATTTTCAGAGGGATCCACGTTTTTCGGAGCCTCCTTCCCCATTTTTAGGTTTTGTGGATCACTATTGAAACACTTTATCTATTTTCAAGCTTTAGTTTTGTAAATCTTTGATTTTTAATTAAGTACTTGCGTTTTAAACCTTAATCTTTCTTTTTGTTTACCTTAATCATGTTTAACACCTCTTCTCTTATGATTAAGAGGGGTTTGAACATGAATAAAGAGTCTTTCTTGGATTTGAAGATGGGATATATTAGGGAGATTTAAGTGGAAAGCTTGGTGTTTAGGACTTAATTTCATACAACCATTTCTTATTTAGTGGTTCTAGTGTTAGATTTGCATAAACCATGCAATCTAAACACAAGGGCATTTCTCACCCACAAGGTGTTTGATGAAATGCCCAACCCACTTAATGAAGAGATTTACCTTTTTACACCAAGATATTGGTTGTCTAAAGGGTTTATTGATTCATTTAGGATTAGGTTCTCACCTTTGCAATTCTTCCCCTTGCTAATGAGAATTAGACACTGGGTTGAGGATTAACACTAGATTAGTACCACCTAAGTTGGGAAAATCTAGGTTTGCAAATGAGATTAGTACCACCTAAGATGGGAAAGTCTAAATGAGAATCCTATATCTAAAAATAAGAATTGTTGGAGTATGAACATCAAGTTAGCCATATTAATCCTTTTATTTAATTACCCCATCTTTAAATCCTTGCCTTTTAATTCTTGCATTTCGAATTTAACTTTCTTATTGCTTGCATTAAAGTCTCATAATTCATAAAGTAGTGTTCTTGCTGATTTTAGTATTTTAGAAATTGCCTAGAGTCTTGTTTTATAGCCTGGTTATGAGTTAGAAGTCGTTAGAATTAAATTACTAGTTTTTAAAATTCATCCTAGGTTGCTAGAAATTGTTTAGTTTATCTGTCTTTAGATTTTAATTTTAGAAAATTAGTAACTGTGCTATTTAAACCCCTAGAAGTCGTCTGATAATTAGTTAACCCTTCAGTAGGGATTTTAAAATAGTTTTCGTAGTCATTTAGTGATTTCAAATAGTTTTTATAGAATTGTTTCCCCAATTAACCCGAATATGGCTTAGATTAGATAGTTTCATGCATTCCTAATGCTTTTAATCTCTACCCCTTCGGATTGATACATAAAATACTACAATGACAAGAGTAGTTGAATTTTAAGAATTGAGTGTTTGAACCTAAAAATTCATACTATCAAGTCCCCAATCTTGGTGGAACCCTAAGTGACGTCTCAGAGGATCTCAAGACCTATAAATACTCCTATTCTACAACCTAATTTCGGAGAGACTCAAGTGTGCAACCTCAGAAAAAGCCCCACGGCCGCCTCCTAGCATACTTTTCATTGTTTTGTTCTTTATTCTCTAAGGGAGATAGATCTGTTCTTGAACCCTAGTTCTTTCATCAATCTGATTCCGTTTTATGCAATTCTCTTCATCTATGATTCTAATTTTCGTTTCTATGCTTGAGTAATCACTTTCGTTGGGCGTTCTTTAAGGGGATCTATGAGAAATTTTATTAACTGTTCTTAAACTGGCTGAATCGATTATTTAGGCCGTATATTAAAATTTTCTTTCGTGTTAAGCTTGTTCTTACTGCATGAATCTAGCGTAGCTAACTAGATTCTGATCTTAGGATTGTTGATCTGCAAACGTACATAATCTAATATCCGAACCTAGCTTGGCTGAGCGAACGCTTCTGGGATGCTAACTCATATCTAAGAAGAAGACGTGAATGTTTATGAACTTGATCTATAGTGCGTGTTTGTCTAGGACATAGGATACGAAAGTATACCCGCAAATTTTGCATAACATAGTCGGTCTAGCTTGAAAGAGTTAGGTCGTAAAACAGTGATTCCAGTTTAGGGAAAATCGCTTAGTCTCGTTTGCCTGAATTCGATGTGTGTTTGATTCTAGTTAGAATCCCATAGATTTCCCGAGAAGATCCCCAACGTGTTTCCCCATCTGCTTTTGAATCGAGATTTACGCACTTCCGTACTTATTTTTCCCGCACTGCTTGCTTTGATTCCCGTCTGATATAGAGTTGATTGACAACTAGCTCTATATAACCTTACTTTTCGTTTCCTGCATTCAATAGATACTGAAACCGTGACACAATCCTACAAACCCCCAATTCTCTGCGTCTTTGCTTGCCTGATTCTCTGTTTTGCAGTTGACCTCCTCCCTGTGGTTCGATACCCCAAGTACTACAACGCACGCTGTGCACTTGCAGCTTAGGGTCCTACAAATTCAAAGCTAGACGAGTCCCCAAAGAAATCCTCCAATCTTGGACGACTATTTAGACCCCATCACAATCCCATGTCTATCTTTGTATATATTCTTGTTCTATTTTATGCTTTTTATGTTTGTGTATATAAAAAAAAGGAGATGGGATCAGGAAGCACGTTCTTTGGAGAGCATTGGAACTTGAAATGAGGAAATTAGGCAAGAGATCGAGCAATGAATCGACCAGACTTAGCTAGATCTTTACTAGATCGAGCTATTAAATCGAGTGGTTCTGGTCGATTCAGTTCAAATCGATGAGATGATCGAGTGAATAGCTCGATTTCGAGAGGATGACCCACCCATGAGTTCGAAACGAGTATTCAAACGGGGTGTGGATCGATGCAAGTTTCACTCGATCTTGGAAAGGAAATCGATATCTGGATCGATCACTTCACTCGATCTTTGCCGAAACGATCACAAGATCGACCCTGGAGCTCGATCTAAGGAACACAGCCTTACCCTTGAGGGACCATGAAACGAGGAGAGAAATCGATCTCTGGATCGATTTAAATCAAATCGAGGCAATAATCGATCCGGACGATCGATTTCAGGCGAAATAGGCATGAGATCGAGGTCCAGATCGACCAAAGTGACTCAATCTCATGTCAAGGTAAGTTTTCGAATTTCCCTCGCTTTCTCCTTCCCTCTCAATTTAAATTTGAATTTTGGTCAAAGCTGACACCTTTGACCATGATTCCAAATTTTTTTCTCTTTATAAAACCTTGCCACCACACTCTCTCTTCACTTGCATTTCCAAACTTGATTTTCAAAGAGAGAGTGTGAAAGTTTCGGGTTTTTGGCAAGAGAAAGAAGATTTCTTTTTTCACTCCTTGCATCAAGATTTTGAAAAGTATTTCAATTTAAATTATATTTTATTGAATTTCCTAGTTTATAAGAGTGAATAGGAATGATTTGTTAGGGGATGTGTTTCAGTTTTAGAAAATGTCTTTGGGGGAAAATTCTAGATTTTTCTATACTTAAAAAGAATATTCCCCTAGATTTAAAGATATATTTTATAATATTCTCTAAATTTGGAAATATTGTGTAGGTTTTTAAAGAAAGGGACTTGGTCCTCTTGTTCGCCTCAATTTTTCCTAAGCCATCACGCTTCTCTCATTCTCTTCATGAGTTTTTGTTTCTCAGACACAATGGCATCGAGGAGATATGGATACTCACCACAAGCGGGATTGGCGGGATGGACTACCGAGGAGAAAAGAGCACGCATGAGGCTTGAGAGAATGAGCTTTGAGCCTACCAAGTTTGCAAGCCGAGCCTTCTTGCAAGAAGTCGGATTATTGAGTTCCTTTGATAAGCTACTTGCGGACATGGAGCTCAGCTCTTTGGCAACCATGGACTGTTTCACTTACCCGGAGGTTACCATGCATTTTCTCTCCACAATGGACTTCTCCTACTAAGATCCAAGCTTGCCAACACCATCAACGGGGCGCATGACATTCAAGGTCCGGGGAAATGCCTTCAGCCTGACCATACAAGATATATGCAGCGCCTATGACTTCAATAAGGAGGCCACCTTGTTGGAATTCCCACAGTTCGAGTCGGCAAGTGTCCTATGGAATTTGATTGGTGATGGCGACTTCAAGAGCAACAAATCCAAGATCACGAGGGTGAGAAATCCTTTGCTACGATACATACTCCAGCTCCTTGCCAACACCCTTTCGGGAAGGACCACAACCGCATCAGTGGAAGGAGGTGAACTTACCTTTCTCTTTCAAGTCGTGAAAGAGATCATGTGGGACGAGGGGTGGCTCTCGGGTAATGCAGAAGATTCAGTGGATGATAACTTCGGAGAGTATGTATATGGATGCATTTTGGCTTCCTCACTTATGAAGTACGAGAATTGGGCGCTAAGGGCAAGGGCATGCTCGATCTTCATAGGAGGCTTTCTCACTTCTCTTTTTGCAAAAGCGGGAGTAGATCTTTCATTTTCGAAGCATGCACGGAGCGAGCCTACATGGACCACAACTAAATGGTCGCAATGGATTTCTTTGGACCTCCCCTTGCCCCTAACGCATATGCCTATCACTTCACCAATAAGGAGAATGAGAGGAAGGCTTACATCCTCCCATGTCCGAATGGCGTGCTAATAGATTACATCGAAGGCCTCGAGTTCTTGCCCTCCGATGACGCATGTTACATGGCCATTGGAAGCACAACTGCAATCCCAATCTCCCTAGTCTCCTCCTCGCCATCCTCCTCCTCGTCTTCGCAGTATTGAGGTACCACCGAATCAACGTTGTAAATACCATGCATTTTTAAGTTTTGTCTTGTGTATTTTGGTCTCCTCTTGAGCTTGTTTGACACCGAGACATTGTCTTTCAAGTTTGGGGGAGAATGTGTGCTTTGACATTGTTTTATTTGAATCTTATTTTTCTTTTCATCCTTGAGTCTTGCATACATCTATTTGCATAGAAAAATACAAAAAAATATCATAAAAGTTTTCAAAAATTCCAAAAAAAATTCATGTAGTTTGCATTTGCATATGTAGAATTTTTTAGGATTGAGTCTAGATTTTTATCATTTAGGATTGCATTCATTTGCATTAGGGGCAATGATGGGTTTATCCTTGTAGATTGTTAACTCATGAATCAATTCAATGCCCTAGTTAGTAGTTCTTTAATGCTTGTGAATAAATCTTGAAAGTAAGGAAGAACCATGCTTGGACCACCTCATTTGTCACTAGATTTTGGTCGAAATAGGGTCTTGAATTTGATAACCAACTCTACTCACTTGAACCGAATCTTGACATTTAATTATCATGCTTTGCATTGAAAGTGAATTCATGGATTAAAAATATTTGAGCTTTCTTTCTCACTTTACAACCCTCTTGCTAGCTCAAGTAGTACTCCTACCTTACCTTACCTCCTTTGAAGCCAATTGTTTTTGTGTGAATGCTTGTGAGGCCTTTATTTCGATTGAACTTAGCATAAAGTGTTAGGTTTGGGACGACAAGTTTAGGCTCTCATGTAGATTCTAGCTCTCGCATTTTGGAGCTAGTTGTAGGCTTAGGATTTGGGGGTTTGGCCGTGGTATTGCTTGATGAGTTGTGGAAAAGAGTAGAAAAAAGGGATGATGAAAAGGGGGCTCGCTGAAAAATATGGGGAAGCATAGTTTGAAATGGTGATTCTTGTGTTTTAAAGGATATAGCTCAAGGTTTTGAAAAGTGCTAGGTAGTATTGAGAAAAGAAAAAGAAAATCAAAAGAGCCAAAAAGGCCAAAGAAAAGAAAGACTACCTAGGAATGAAAAGAACAGCTAAGTTGATAAAAGATTACACAATTCGCTATGAGTAATAGGTTAAAAAACTTCCCCCTTAGAGCCTTAAAAGAAGAAGTATGGTCGAAATTCAGGGGTCTAGCAAGGCACAAAGAGCCGTGGGTAAAAAGGGTAGTTCTAGAGGGTTGAATGAGCTTTAAAAAAAATGAATGAGAGGGGGTTAGGACCATTGAAAGCATTTCAGGTAGATGAGAGTCTATTCTTGTATGCATCACTTGTCATTTACCTTTACCATTATGCATAAAGTTCAATCATATTTGAGTGATACCCTTGTTTGAAAACGAAACCACATGAATTGAGATCACTTTTATCTCAAAGCCTAGTCCCTTAAGCCAAATAATTCACTTGTTTGCATTGTCATGATTCACGGTTTGCACTTAATGAATGTTAAAGAGTTGGTTTGATAGCGAGACTTATCTAGATTGAGGTCTTAGTGCATTTGGATGTTGAGATGAACATGGCTAACTCTTTTGGAGTAGGATAGATTCAGATGCATCTTAGAATTAAGAACTAGGACATTGAGTTGATTATGTTTGTTAGCAATCTTGGATTATGTTTGTTAGCAATCTTGGATTTGACTGTAGTTTGCTTGAAGGCAAGCAAAAGGCAAGTTTGGGGGAGTTGATGTACTCATATATTTCGCATATTCAGCATACATTTAGGATAGGTTTTCATGCATTTTGCATTCATAATAGGATAGTTTGCATCATTTATCTCATATTAGGTCCTAAAACACTTTGCATTAGCATTAGCATGGTTTCTTGCATATTTGCATCATTATCAAGTTGTTTTGAGTGCATTGGAGCTATGGTGGATGCTGGGACATGTTGAGGTTCTAAGGGAAGCTTGTGGACACTTGGAGAAGTCCGGATAAGCAAACACTCGCTGAGATCGAGGAGAATATCGAGCAAGACAGGTCGTTCTAGATGAGATCGACCACAAGATTGAGGCACTCAGACCGTTTCAAGAAAGAAGAACGAGACTTAGATCGACCAAGACGGTCGTGCGACTGTACGGACCCGAAGATACCATCCAGGAAGAACGGAGGCAATATCGAAGTCCTGAATCGATCTCCATCAGAACGACCCAACGATCGAGCAAGGAGGTCAATCGCGGAGTTATAACGACCCGAAGATGGAGCGAAGCAGGCTATTCTCGGGACAAGATCAGGCAAGAGATCGACGACTCAGCTCGATCTCTTTTGCCAGATGCGCGTCCTTATCCGACCAGCTCACATTTTTGTCCTCTTGTGAGGGGACCATTCTCCTTTTACTATTCTCCTTTTACTATAAGTAGCTAAAAACCCTACTTTTTCAGGGATCAGATCTTTTATGCTTTTTGCCTTCTCCTCTTTTAGCTTTCACGATTGTTAAGGTTTTAAGCTTTTCTTTCAAACTCTGTAATCGAGTTCTTTCATCTTTAATCTTAAGTATTTGCCTTTTAATCTTCTTCTTAACGTTAATCATGTTTAGCATCTCGGATCTTGTGATTATGGAGTGTTTAAGCATGATGAGCGAGTAGTAATCTTAGGATTTTAAGTCGAGGGGATTAGGGAGATTTAAGAGGCTAGATCTAGAAGTTTAACATGTTTTTAATCCTTAACTCTTCTTGGTTTTGAAGGATTATAGCCAAAGAGTTTCGATGTAGTTCTTTGAGTTCTTAGATATTTCCTTACCGCAAAAGGGCTTAGGAATCTCATAAACCCATCCAAGAAACTAGCTTTCTCCAATCCCACGAGGGTGGTTGATTGGAGACTAGTTATGCCAAGTTAAGAAATGTGTTTTCTTGCTCATTAGCCGATCTTTTCCACCACATACCATGGGTTTGGAGGGAAAGGCTTGATGAAGTGATCTTATCCACATACCATGGAAGGATCTATGTTTGTTTCTTAGGCATAGAGTTAGCTCTTATAATGAGTAGATCCATTCGTTTAAATCCAAGATTTAACCTCGATTCTCCCTTATTTAGACCCTCGGCCTTGAATCCCTCTTTCATATTTGACAAATCAAGAATGAATCTTTTTATTTTCCTAGTTGTTGCTTAAGTTGCTAGAAATCTTTTAATATTTGCTTTTAGAGTTTTAAATCCGTTAGCCTTGATTTTGGTTATTCTTATAATTTTAGAAATTGCCTAGGATAGTATTTAGTAGTCTAGAAATCTTCTAGGATTTATTTATTTTGCATAAGTAGTTTTTAAAATTCCATCACCACTTAAATCCGAATATGACTTAGATTAATCTTGTTTTTGCTTTCTTAGTGTTCTTTCCTCCCAAGTTGGATTGATAACCTTAACTACTACAATGACATGAGTAGAGTTGGGTATTGAAAAAGAGTACCAAAAATACTACTTATCATACCCTTCCGGGGATATGAGCACGAGTCCCGCTCTGCGGAAGTTACTGGCCAACAACTTCCATTGGTCAATCGAAGAAAGCTGTGTTGACCGCTGCGATTTTGTTTTTGTCTGGGGGCCGGGTGGTGAAGTCAGCGAACGCCTGAGACTTGATTGCGGTACGTGCAACATATTGGATCCGAGCACCACAACCCACTTCATGAGTCTCCCCGAAGTTTCTAGTTTCCTGAGGATGTTTTTTAGCGGCGAGGCCGTGACAATGTGGATGTGGTGTGACTGGAAGTATGGACGTAGCTTTCGGCTACTGAGCACAAGACCAAGGGATAGCTTCTCCAGCTTGGTGTATCACGTCCTGGCATCTAGCAGGGTGTGGCTAGTGTAGTACACTAGAAGTTGTTTGTTCCCGTCTTCTCATACTAGGACGGATAACGCAGCCCCGTCTGATACTGCTAAATACATAAATAGTATCTCTCCGCTGACAGGTTTCGAGAGGACGGGGCCATTGTTAAGTAGTCTTTTAATTTCTGGAGGGCCTCTGCGCACTATGTGGTCCATTTGAACGGTTTGAACATTCACATTTGGAGGAAGAACGAGTGCGCTTTATCTGATAACCGAGAAATGAAGCAGCTAAGGGCAACTATTTGCCCGACGTGCCTTTGTACCTCTTTGACGGTTTGTGGGGTTGCAATTCCAGGACTGACTTGATTTGGTCCGAATTAGTTTTGATTTCCCTCCGTGTGACGATGTGCCCGAGAAATTTTCCTAACGCTACGGCGAACATGCATTTTGCCGGGTTGAGCTTCATATCGAAGTCACATAGTGTCTTGAAGCAATTAGCAAGGTGCTCAAGGTGTAGGTTTTTCCAGTTCGACTTAATGATCATGTTGTCCACGTAGACCTCCATGGCTGTGCCTATCTGGTCAGCAAAAAAATTGTTCATCACTCGCTGATATGTTGCTCCCACGGTCTTGAGTCCGAACGACATCATGGTATAACAATATGTTCCTTGTGGGGTTATGATGGCTGTTTACTCCTCGTCTGGTGGATGCATCTAGATCTGTGTGTACCCAGAGAAGGCGTCCATGAAGCTGAGGAGTTCGTGACCCGCTGTGGCATCCACCAACTTGTCAATGTGTGGTAGCGGGAATAAATCTTTAGGTCATGCTTTTTTGAGATCGGAGAAGTCGATACAGATACACCATTTTCTTTTCTTCTTTCGCACAACAACAACATTAGCAAGCCAGTCTGGGTATTGAACTTCGCGTATAACCCGGCCCGGAGCAAATTTTGGACCTCATCGTTGATAACATCGTCTCTCTCTCTCCTGCGAACTTTTGGCATTTTTGCTTGATCTGGATTAAGTCCGGGTTGACGTTGAGGTGATGCATTACGGTCGCGGCGTCGATTCTGGGCATGTCATCGTTGCTCCATGCGAAGCAATCTAGGTTGTTTCAGAGAAACTCGAGGAGTTCTTCCCTAGTCTAGGGGTCTATTCCTTTCCCGATTCAGACTTTACATTCTGGAAAGTCTGTCGAGATTGTGAGTTCTTTGAATTTTTCCTCTACCCCCAAGGCCTGGTGTGGGTAATCTTCGCACTTAGTTGCTATAAAATGGTGTGGGCGGGCTGGGCATCATTAGACGCGTTACTGATGGATGTTCCCTTGATTTCAATCATGTTGTTTTGCGTGAAGAATCTGAGGGATTGGTGGTAGGTCAATGGAATTGTTGACATCGCGTTGATCCATGGTGGCTCCGAAGACCAGAAAGGTCGTTTCTTTTGTGACCGGGCCTGCAGTCATCGGGAGCATGATCTCTCTTAGCGATATGGATGCTTCGCCGTTAAATCTCAACATGGTCGTGTATCACGGTGTGAGATCCGCGATTTGTATTCCCATTTTACATGGCGCCGACGAAAAGGACGTTCCAAGTGTTACCCGTGTCGATTAGCAATCGCTTGACCTTGAATCTCGAGATGTCAAGCTCAAGGATAAGCTTCTTGTAGTGGTCTATAGTGCCCTCGCTTGCGGTTGGGGATAATAAGACGATTTGGTGTTTTTTTTCCCGTTGCCGATTGATAACACTCATATTTCGCCTAGTTTTACTATCATAAGTGGATGATTAAACAAATATTTCACTATAGTTTTCATGCATAAACACTGGATTTTGAGTATTTATATGGTCAAAACTCTTTTTCAGGTAAATTCAGCAAAAGACGCATATTTTGAAGCAAAATTTATATTTTCGAAACAAGTGCTCGAAGACATATGTTCAGCGTCCGATGGAGACCTTTCAACTGATAAGTAGTATTTTGGGAATACTTTGCATCAATGATCCACTACTTATAACTGAATGTAGTATAGATTATGGGTCTTATCAATCCGATGGGTCGAAATTCAAGATATTGAGTTTAAGGGATTATCAGGCAAGCTAAGAATGATCTAGAGGTTTTGATGTGAGAATCTAACAACCTAAGTGTCACAAAAGGAAATAAATCGAAAGCATAACAAGATCTATTAAAATATGGTATGACAAAGACAAGAACTAACAAAAGATGCAATGAATACTAAAGATCGGTCCAAGAGATGAGGTATTTAGAGACAAAGTGAATAAAGATTGATCCTTGATGCATAAATTAACTACCTTTAAGGCTAATCCTTTAGCATAGAATTCTAAGATAAATAAATCCAATCTCGTGGTATAGATCACTTTGCTAACACACAATCTAACATAGCTCTCGCATAGTGATCCATATATATAGCAAGCATGAATAAACAACTCTATTAATGCCAAAACGCTCCCTAGACAACTAATTTCTTATGCTAGGAATAGCGAATCTCTTATGAGATTGGTTCTTGCGTTTCACCAAACATGGTATTTGTTTGGGAAAGCTTGAGGGCATAAATCAAATAGCGAAGATGATCAGGCTATAAGAGCATCAAATAATAAAGGACTAAGATGATTTAAGTATGAATAAACATCAAAGATCAAACCTTTAACACTTTTGTTCTAACCTCATCCCTAAAACCGGATAATACTACTCGCTAACCATGTTGCAAATCATTAATCCCATGAAGAAAAGAATGATCAGCATGATTAGTCAAGAATGATTCAAAGATTAATGAAAAAAAAATACAAGATCTAAAACGTAAAAGAAAACTACAATGGTTTCTTTCTCTCTTGGAGAAGATGGCCGAAAATGGAGAAAAAAAATAATTAAAAAGATTGTGGCTGTCGATCTTTTTTCAAAAGCATGCAAAGAGATGTTATATAGGTGGTCCCAAAGAAAACTTAGGTGACAAGCTCATCCGTTGGCATAAAGTGGATCCAAGGCAAAAAGTAAAGTATGTTGTCTTCTTCTGCACCACGGTTTCGTGCTGTTGTGGCTTGTTCGATACTGTCTTGGATATCCCCGTGTTGGCTATGTATCAGAATGAAGCCGTTGGGACAACCCGGTATCGTGATCTATTGATTTCTTCGGATAACATCACATCGGCTTCAAGCATCGGGTTTATCCCGTGATAGAGTGCCTTGCAGACTGCTTCGTGTCGGGTTCATCCCGTTGTGGGCGCCCGATGTTGCTCAATGGAAACATCTTGTGGGACTTGGCTTCGACCTATCCGTCAAATGCAAGCAAGGACCTAAGTGACGACTATTAGGACTTCAAAACCTATATATACTAGATATTTAGGGTTTTATTTGACATGGTTTTCATAAGTTTGCATGTGCTCAATTCTTCATAGACGTGAACCTCTCTTTCACGTTTTTGTCTTTCTTCTTTAAGGGAGATAGATTCATCTCTTGAACCCGTTTTATTCATTGAATATTCAAGACATGCATATATCCATCTCGATTTCTTCTTCTTCTTCTATGTATGAGTAGTTAATTTTTATTGGGCGTTCTGTAAGGGCATCTATGAGAAATTTCATTAACTGTTCTTAAACTGGCTTCATCGATTTCTTAGGTAGTATTCTAAGGTTTTTTTTCGTCTGAATTTGTTCTTATTGCATCAGTCTAGCGTCATGAACTAGGTTCTGATCTGAGGATTGTTTAAGAGCCGCTAACGTGTTGGATCTTTCCACCGGACCCAATTTGGCCGAGCGGTCGTGTCGTGAAATGTTAGAGCATACTCACGGAGCATCGTGAACGTTTAACGAGATAGATCTGTTATTGCATGTTTGTTTACGTCGTAGGATATGAAAGCATATATACGGAGTTCTCATAATATAGACGATCTATTATTCGAAAGGAGTTAGATCATAAAGCTAGTGATTCTAGTTTAGAGAAATTCGCTTAGTCTTGTTTGCTTGATTCGATGTTTGTTTGATTTCTAGTTAGAACCCCATAGATTTCCCGAGAAGATTCCCAACGAGTTGCACCCCTGCTTTTACTCGAGATTTACACACTTCGATACTTTATATTTTCTGTAATGCTTTACTTTGATTTCCTTTTTGCAATTTATTTGAAGTTTTAAGTTAATTTTCCTTTTTCTGTTTGTTATAGAGTCAGGCGACAGCCCCTCTATATAAACATCCCCTGCCTTTCATTTTTTACTTACAATTCATGACACACAAATCCCAAACCCCCTTGTCTGCTGATAAGTAGAGTTTTTCTCTCTTTTTCAATACTCAACACTACTCATGTCATTGTAGTATGTAAGGTTATCAATCCAACTTGGAATGGAAACAACAATAGGAATGCAAGAACAAGATTAATCTAAGCCATATGCAAATTTTGATGGGAGAAATGGATTTATAAAAACTACTTATGCAAGGCAAATAAATCCTAAAAGACAATTAGGCTAAAGAACAATACTTGAGGCAATTTCTAAAACTATAGAGCAATAAAATATCAAAGCTTAAAGATTTAAAACTACAAGTGCAAATATAAAGATATCTCTAGCAACTTACGCAATTAAAGATTGGTTCTTGATTTATCAAATATGAAAGAGAGATTCAAGGCCGAGAGTTTAGTTGATAGGAGATTCAAGGTCGGATCTTGGGTCGAGACAAAAGTAAATCTACACAAATATTGAGCTAACTCTAAGCCTATGAAACGATTATAGATCATTCCACGGTTGGTGGTTCCGAACCTTCATCAAACCTTTCCTTCCGAACCCATGGTGTTTGGTGGAAAGGATCGGTTGATGAGCAAGAGAGAGCCTTTCTTAATCTTGGCTTAACTAAACCCTAATCTCCACCGTCGTAGCTTAAAAGGACATAGTTTCTTGGATGGGTTTATGAGATTCCTAAGCCCTCATGAGGTAAGGAAATCTCTATGGACTCAAAGACATCCATCGAGAGTCTTAGAATTAAAACCAACAAAACAAAAAAAAATAAAGGAAAAAAAAAAAAAAAAACAAAAAAAAAAAAACCATAAAACAACCAAAAACCCAAAGACAAAAAACATAAAAAAAAAAAAAAAAAAAAAAAAAAAAAAAAAACAAAAAAAAAAAAATTAAAAAAAAAAAAAAAAATAAAAATAAAAAAAAAGAAAAATAAAAATAAAAAAAAAAAATAATAATTAAAAAAAAAAAAAAAAAAAAATAAAAAAAAAATAAAAACATAAAAAAAGAAGAAAAAAAAAAAAAAGAAAAAAGAAAAAAAAAAAAAAGATAAGATATCCCCAAAAATAAGGGTTTTAGCTATTTATAGTAAAGAAGAAATGGTCCCCTCACAAGAGGACAAAACGTGAGCTGGCGGATAAGGAAGCGCGCCTGGGGAGAAGAGATCGAGCTGAGTCGTCGATCTCTTGCCCGATCTTGGACTGGGAACGGATTCTTCTGCTCGATCGTCGGGTCGTTTCAACTCAGCAATCGACCTTCTTGCTCGATCGTCGGGTCGTTTCAATCTGGATTGATCTTCAGTCTCGATCTTCACTCAATTCATGCGGTTTCGTTTCCAATCAAGGGTATCACTCAAAGAAGATTGAACCTTATGCATAATGCTAAAGGTAAAAGACAAGTGATGCGTACAAGACTAAACTCTCATCTACCCGAAATGCTATCAATGGTCCTAAACCCCACTCATTCAATTTTTTAAAAGCTCACTCAACCCTCTACAACTACCTTTTTTGTCCCAAGGCTCTTTATACCTTGCTAGACCCATGAATTTCAAACAAACTTCTCCTTTTAAGGTTCTAAGGGGGAACTTCTTCAACCTATTACTCATAGCGAATGGTGTAATCTTAGCTCTTCTTTTCATTACTAGGTAGTCTTTCTTTTCTTTGGTCTTTTTGGCCCCTTGATTTTTTTCTTTTTCTTTTCTCAAGACTACCTATTTCTTTTCCAAACTTTGAGCTATATATATTTTAAACACAAGATTCACCATTTCAAACTATGCTTCCCCTTATTTTTCACCGAGCCCCTTTTCATCATCTCTTTCTTTCTATTCTTCTCCACAACTCATCAAGTAATACCACGGCCAAACCCTCAAAACTCTAAGCCTACAACTAGCTCCAAGATGTGAGAGCTAGAATCTACATGAGAGCCTAGACTTGTCGTCCCAAACCTATCACTTTATTCTAAGTTCAATCGAAATAACACATTATTTCAAAAGGCAACTCCTAATCCGGGGCTTGGACGATCGGTGCGTGGACGATCGGTGCGGATACTAGTGCTTCCTTGATGGTCTTGAAAGCTTCTAGACACTCTCCATCAAACTCAAACTCGGTCTCCATGCACAAGAGCCTTGTGAGAGGACGTGCAATCTTGGAAAAGTCTTTGATAAACCTCATGTAGAAAGCAGCATGTCCCAAGAAGCTTCTAATCCCATTGACATTAATCGGAGGTGTCAAGCTCATCATGACCTCAACCTTTGCCTTGTCCACTTCGATACCCCTTTCTGAAATCTTGTGTTCGATAACTATACCCTCTTTGACCATGAAATGGCATTTCTCCCAGTTGAGAACAAGATTAGTCTCCTCACATCACTTTAGGACCCTGCACAAGTTAGACAAACACACACCAAACGAGGAACCATACACGGAAAAGTCGTCCATAAAGAACTCAACCATGTCCTCTATTAGATCAGAAAATATGGACATCATACACCTTTGAAAAGTAGCCAGTGCATTGCATAAACCAAAGGGCAATGTCCTATATGCATATGTCCCATAAGGGCAAGTAAAGGTTGTCTTTTCTTCGTCATTTGGGTGTATGGGTATTTGAAAGAAATCACTATACCCGTCTAAAAAGCAATAATACGGGTGGTTTGCTAATCTTTCCAACATTTAATCAATGAAAGGAAGAGGGAAATGATCTTTCCTAGTGGCTGAGTTAAGTTTTCGGTAATCAATACACATTCTATGACTCGTTATGGTTCTAGTTGGTATTAGTTCGTCTTTTTTAGTCCTTACAACCGTGATACCTCCTTTCTTTGGTACCACATGGACTGGAGAGACCCATGTGCTATCACTGATAGGATATATCACGCCAACATCTAGAAGTTTAAGGATTTCTTTCTTGAAAACTTCTTTTAGGTTCGGGTTCAAACGTCTTTGGTGTTCAACGTATGAAGAGTTTTCATTGTCTAAGTGAATCCTATGAGTGCATAACAGTGGTGAGAGACCCTTCATATCACTTAGTGAGTACCCAAGAGCCTTTATGTACTTTCTCAACTCCTTAAGGAGTGAGTTCAGCTCATCATCACTTAGACTTTCATTAACAATTACCGGGTATGTAGAGTTTGATCCTAAGAAAGTGTACCTTAGCCCGGTTGAAAACTGTTTGAGTTCCACCTTTGCTGCAAGAAGCTCACTCCAGTCCCCTTCCTGGCTTGTACCGAGGTTGCTTTCCTTCTCAGCTCTCCTTGAACCCGAATCTTGCTCTAAGAGGTTGTCGTCCTCACTTGGTTTTTCAGCAGAGATCGATCTAGTCGCTCGATTGTAGGGGCGTACTTCGCTGGATCGAGCGATCTCCTTCGATTCAACGAATCGTTCCATCAAAGATCGAGTAGTGGATCGCTCCGTAAGGTCGATCTTAGAACAGAACCCGGTTACTTTGTCGATATTAGCCCCGTTCTCCTCACTGAATCGAGGGGTTAAGTCGATCTTCGGCTCGATCTCTAGTTGAAATTCTTTATCTTCTTCCGAAAACTCTCGGTCATCAAGAAGATTAACATACTCATGCGTCTCTCTGTTCAGATATCCATGCTCTCCATGCTCCCTTGTCAAGGCTATCTGAAGGTGATCCTCTTGGCTTAATTCCTCCAAAAGTTCATCTGCTAAAGCGTCATAGCTTCAACGTAGAACATTTGTCCCCCGATTGTTGGTCTCTTCAAGACCTCATTAATGTCAAAATCTAGCCTTAGATCCTTGCCCAAATGCAAAGAAATTTTGCAATTTTTTACATCTATGATGGCCCCGGCAGTTGCTAGAAACGGTCTTCCAAGAATTAGGGAGTCCTTGGGTTCTTCGTCTATTTCTAAGACTACAAAATATGTGGGAACGATCACGTTGCTTATCCTTACTGGTAGATCTTCTAGCACACCTACTGGCAGCCTCACGCTTCGGTCAGCAAGGATGAGGGAGATTCTGCATTCCTTGAACTTTGTGAATCCTAATTTCTTTGCAATGGAATGACGCATAAGATTTATGCTTGCCCCGAGATCGCATAAGCAACTGTCAAACTTCAAGGGTCCAAGAGCACACGGTATGGTGAAAGAACTAGGATCTCCGAGCTTCTTTGGTGCAATAGCCTTGTGGATAATAGCGCTACTCTCATGGCTAAGGACCATCACTTCTTTAGAATCCTTTGCCCTTTTTGCAAGAGTATCTTTCAAAAAATTGGAATACTTTGGTACAAGAGTTAAGGCGTCAAGTAGGGGCATCTTCAGCTCGATTTCCCTCATGTGTTTTTCAAACAGTGCTCTATGCTTCTCCACGAATTTCTTCTTGAACCTTGCAAGAAAAGGGAGCTTCAGTTTGTACGGTGGTGGGATAAAAACATCTTGCTTCTCACTTGTTCTTTCCACTGTTTTCTCCTTGGCCGTTTCTTTTCCTTTACTTGCCCTCTCGATGTAGACATCATCAAAAGTGACTTCTTGGTCTGTTGAGAGATCTTCCCCCCCAACTTGAATGACAATGTCTTCATTGTCTTGAGGAGTAGAACGAGATGTCAACTCTTTCTCGCTGCGAAGTGTAATGGCTTTAGCATACTCCGTTTGTATTGGCGGGTGATGTGTTGGCGTTGTAGGAGCTGGCTTTGCCCTTCTCAAGCTGCTTAACCTTTGTGGTCAGTGTAGTAAGTCGAGTGTCAAGATCTCGGTGAGAAGAGTCCGTCCTTGTACTGAACTCATCAAGCGTTTTGGTCACATGCAAAGCCATTGTTGCTTGTTGTTGCATGAGTTGTTGGAGTATCGCTTGAACCATTTCATTACAAGAGGCTTGAGCAAATCCAGGGGGGTACCCTTTGTTAGCTTGTTGTTGTGGATGATAACGGGGTTTTTCCCCTGTTAGGTCAATGACCCAACACTTTTAACCGTTTGCAGTATAGTGTATGGGGTATCAATCCATTTTGGGAGTGTTTAGTGGACATATCCATTATATCGGTATTGCAAGTCCAGCTTAGAATGGTAAAAGGTCGAGACTTTACTGCTAGAAAAGACTAAAGACTAGATCTCGTGTCACTCAAGATCATAAATATGTAAACTTTAAACTACTTGAGCAAGAAGTTAAGATATGAATGGTAAAAAGATAAGCGTTCTAAATAAAAGAAGGGTCAAGATGGGTTTTACAAACTAGGTAACTCTCCGATTATTTAATCAAGCTAAAGCTTTTAGATCACATCAAGACTTGGTCTTAGATGGTGATTCTTAGGTAAAGGAATCCTTAAATCGTTTAGCCCATGGTGTTTGGGTCTAAACTCTTTGAATCTCTATAAAGAAACTACTCACTAATCATGGTTAATCCCTCAAATCCTATGAAAGAGATAGAGATAAACATGATTAGAGAGATAGAAGATGAAAGATTAAAAGATATAAACACTAAATTGCATAAACTTAAAGAAATGTCTTACAAAATCACTTAGAAACCAAAAGAGAAAGTTTTTCTAAGTAAGAACAAGAGATTAAAAAGATACTTAGGAAAAATTAGGTTATTTCCTATTTATAGTGAACAGTGGACGACCCGGGTCAACCCGGAACAAACCGGGTATTGACCCGGTTTAAGCCTGAAAATCGGGCAGCGTATCGAACTTGCTAGGTCGATACGCAGCTCGATACGCTGCTAAAGCTTTCTTCATGGAGTGTGTCGAGCTTGGTAGCTCGACACAGATGCTCGATACGCCATTCTTCAATCTTCGAATGAGATGTGTATCGACCTAAGCAGTCCGATACGAATGCCTGATACGCGCGCTCCGTCTTCCTGCCGAGCTATATCGACCTTGGTAGGTCGACACCAAGGTCGATACACTTCTAAAGATTGTCTGCTTCATGTTTTGGCTCCCTTATTTTCTTCCTCCTTGTCACCCAACTCTCCAAAGAGGTCCTCCAAGCCTCCAAAGTACCTAATTTGGACTTAATTTGCACAATATGCAACAACCTAAGCTAAAACTTGCTAAACTCTAATATAGATGCAATTTGGACTAAAAGTATTTAAATGAATGCATAAATGAATGCAAAGCTATCTAAAATAGGTGCTAAAACATGTTAATTTATGAGTATATCAACTCTCCCAAACTTGCCTTTTGCTTGCCCTCAAGCAAACAAACATGACAAATCCAAGAGAGAGGTTTGAAAGTGGGAGCTCATTATCCAAAAATGCCAACGAACACAATCAACTCAATGTCCTAGTTCTTAATTCTAAGGTGCATTTGAATTCATCCTACTCCAAAAGAGTTAGCCATGCCCATCTCAACAATCAAATGCACTAAGATTTCGACCTAGATAAACCTCCCTATCAAACCAACTCTTTAACATTCATTAAGTGCAAACCGTGGATCATGACAATGCAATGCAAGTGAATTCATTTGGCTAATGGACTGGGTTTTAAGATAAAAGTGATCTCAATTCATCCGGTTTCACATTTAAATAAAGGTAACACTCAAAGAAGATTGAACTATATGCATAATGCTAAAGGTAAGAGACAAGTGATGCATACAAGAATAGACTATCATCTACCCGAAATGCTATCAATGATCCTAAACCCTTCTCATTCATTTTTTTTTTTTTGTTGCTCACTCAACCCTCTAGAATCTACCCTTTTTCTCAAGACTCTTTGTGCCTTGCCTAAACCATGAATTTCAAACACACTTCTTCTTTTTAAAGCTCTAAGGGGGAACTTCTTCAACTTATTACTCATAGCGAATGGTGTAATCCTTCTTATTAACTTAACTCCTCTTTTTATCTCTAGGTAGTCTTTCTCTTCTTTGGCCCTTTTTGGCTCTTTTGATTTTCTTTTCTTCTTTCCTTAAGACTACCAAGCGCTTTTGACTTTGAGCTATTCCTCTTTTTAAACACAAGATTCACCATTTCAAACTATGCTTCCCCTTATTTTTACCAAGCCCTCATTCATCACCTCTTTCTCTCCAAACTTTTCCACAACTCATCAAGTAATACCACTGCCAACAACCCCCAAATCCTAAGCCTAAAACTAGCATCAAAATGCAAGGCTAGAATCTACATGAAAGCCTAGACTTGTCGTCTCAAACCTAACACTTTATGCTAAGTTCAATCGAAATAAAGGCCTCACTAGTATACACACAAGAACAATTGGCTTCAAAGGAGGCAAGGTATGGTAGGGGTACTATTTGAGCTAGCAAGAGAGTGGCAAAGTGAGTAAGAAAGCTCAAATATTTTCAATCCATGAATTCACTTTAAATACAAGGAATGATATTTAATTGTCAAATTTAGGTTCAAGTGAGTAGAGTTGGCTATCAATTTCAAGGCCCTATTTCGATCAAAATCTAGTGGCTAGTGAAGTGGTCCAAGCATGGTTCTTTCTTACTTTCAAGATTAGCTCAAATGCAACAAAGAACTACTAACTAGGGCATTGAATTGATTACATGAGTTGGCATTCTACAAGGATTAGCTCATCATTGCTCCCAATGCAAATGAATGCAATTCCTACATGCAATGAAACTAGACTCAATCCTAAAATGCAAATGCAACATCTAAATGACTTTCTTTTTGGAAAATTTTCAAAATTTTCAATTTGTTTTGGTTTTTCTATGCCTTAAATGAATGCATGAGACTCAAGATGCATAAAAGGAAAATAAGACTCATAAAACACAATGTCAAATCTCTCAACCTCTCCCCCAAACTTAAATTACACAGTCCCTTGTGTAATAAAAGTCTAGAGGAGACCTCAATCAACATGACATAAAACACAAAATGAAAAACTAAGAGAAATATTTACAAGGGAGGTGGAGGTACCTCAAAACTGTGAAGAGGAGGATGATCCTAAGGAGAGCGATTGGTTGCTCGAGGAGGGAGATCGGCTCGGCTTTCTCTTCCTTGGCCGTGCTTCGTAGGAGGAAGAGCGAGGTGGGTCTTCTTGGACCGGTTTCCTTGGGCGCATCTCGAATGAATGGCGCCTATCAAGGTCCGTTTCACTCTCTTCCTCATCCGCTTCTTCTGCTGCCTCGCTTGTGCCCTCTTGTCTATCCCTTGTTGAAGACTTTCTTCTTATGATGGCCTTTAGCCCCTTTACCGTTTTCTTCAAACCCTTCACAGTCTCACCGAGCTTCTTTATAGCCCGGTCTTGATGCTTGCTCCATCTCTTGAGGAGACCAATGTGTGCGTGGGCCTCTCTCAATGTCGGGCTTGGCATCAGATCTATGCAAGAGGCAAAGTAATACCTCTCGCTACCGTATACCGGGCTTGGAGCTTGATCCTCGACCTCCATGTCTTCTTCTTCTTCAAGAACTTGGCTTGGATCAAAGTCAAATGTCCCTCTCTTGGCAATAGAGTGGAGAGGAGGGCTAACGGCTAGATTGTAGAGGTCCTCATATTGGGGAGCAAAGTCGATGTGGGCAATGTCTTGGAATGAGGTGGCTTGCAAGCTCGGGAGAAGAATCTTTGCTTCGGTTTTCGTGTCCACGGCAAACTTGTATGCAAACCGGCTTCCTAATCTTCCCGAGAGAAACATGGTCCTCCCAAGGTAGAAGATGTCCATCCACTCGGGCTCTAGACCATCAGTCCCTAGCCGATGCCCACAAGCTTCAAGAATCGGGGTGATGATCCCTCCAATGCTGAGCTCGGGGTCCTTATCCTTCATGGTGACAACCCAGTCTTGGTAAGAGAGCAGCTGCCTAACCAAAAGGCTAACCATGCCGGTTCCCGTCCTATCCCCTCGGACTCTCGTGCCTCCTCTTGTGTGAAACCCGATGAACTTTGCAAGACCCATATCCAACAGCTCGAGCTCCTCCTTGGCCACTTTCCCGGCCTCCTTCCTTGCATAGAAGGTGTGAGCAAGGGCTTTGTGTGCATACCTCAAGACCGGATGCCTTATCAAAGTCCCTGTGCTTCCTCCCGGTTTGAACTTGCCAACCGCTATTGTCTCCCAAAGTCCCTTCAGCTCACACTCATCAATAGTGAGCATTTTCGTTCTCCTCTCTCCCTCTTGGAACACAAAGACCTCGTTGAGTTGCTTGAAAGTCATAGAGTACATGGTCCTATGGATTTTGAAGTTAATGTACCCATGACCATGGAGCGGTGGCGAATCTTCACCATCATAGTAGAAGTGTGCGGTGAGGGAAGACAAGAACTCGCATGTTGCGACCTTGTGAGCGGGGCGAGCCATGGTGATGAACTTGGCTAAACCCATGTTCTTGAAGAGGGCTTGGAAGTCCTCATAGATTCCCAAGGCACGCAGCGTCTGCTCATGCGGGTACTTCGTTGCCTTGAACCGCATGCTCATGAATGCCTTGAGGAGTTCCCCGGGTGTGAGCTTCTTTTTAGGCCCCTCTTTTGTGACCTTGGATTTTCCCTTGGAGGCTCTTGTGACTGGCTCCTTTCTCGCCCCAAGCGTCAATTGCTCCTCCTCACTACTGACCTCTCGGTCCTCAACTTCTTGCCTCTTCCATTGGCTCTTCGAGGCCTTGTTTGAGAGCTTGCCGCTTGCTTTATTGCATCTCCTTTTGTTCTTCCCATTGTTCCTACAAGATAGACAAAGCTTGTAGAGAGAGTAAGCAACTCATCTTGAACAACAAATAGCAGAAACTAGCAAGCAACAAAAGAGGTGGAAGCCAAAAAATTCGAAAATTCTCCCTAGTTTCATACTTAGCAAAATTTTGGCAAATATGAAATTCTCAAAATTTTCAAATCATCCAAATTCGAATGCTACCTGTTGGGAATCCATAAGCATGATCAATGCAAACTAATGCAAGTGAAATCCCCAAAATCTAACAAGGTTCAAGAGTTGAATATAAATTTTTGGATCATGAACCCTATATGTCAAATTTTCAAAAATTTACCATGGAAATCCTAATGTAGCACTCGAAACCTACTCCCTAACCATAATCAAGCAATGCCCAAGCCTCTAACAATCAATTCGAACATCCATAATCAAAAATCCTCAAACTTTCCACCATTAGAACAAAAGCTTGGTTTTTGGATTGATTACCTCGTAAGTGGCTCGAAGGATGAACGAAATTGACTTAGAATCAATGAGAGCACAAGAAATCTAGCAAGAGGCACTTGAAATCACTAGGAACGCTTGAAAATCGAGAGAGGGAGGGCCAAAAATCGCAAGTATGTGTGTGAATGGGGCTATTTTCGTGTTTGGGGAAGAAGAAGGGGAAGAACCGGTTTAATTCGAGTGAATTAAACCGGTCAAACCCCGTTGACTTACCTGGAAAAGGGGTGTATCGAGCTTAGTAGTCCGATACATAGCTCGATACACTTTCAGACGAGGCTTTTTAAAACTGTATCGAGCTAGGTAGCTCGATATAGATGCCCGATACAAGAGTCAGATTTTCCATGGTTCATTTGTATCGACCTTCGTAGGTCGATACAAAGGCCCGATGCAGCTCCGTCAAATTCCCTGTAAGAGCTGTATCGACTTTAATAGGTCGATACATAACTCGATACAGTGCCAAGATTTTCTTGGCAAGCTTTTGCTCTTGGCTCAATCTCCTCAAATCCAAACCTGTCATCCACAAACACTAGAAAACATATTATTGAATTAAAAGGTGCAAATATATACAAAGATAGAGATGGGAATGCCTCCCAAGTGCGCTTGTTTAAAGTCACTAAGCTTGACTTTTCAAACCCTTAGGCGTGGGGGTGAACAAGGAGTGGAATTGGTGTTCCTCCCCTTTTCTTCTTAGACTTCCTTGGTGACTTAGCTTTATGTTCAACACCCTTGATCCCATCAAACATTGCTAGAAGACTCTCACCATCGAAGCTTGGCCCATCATACTCGTTGTGATCAAGAGTTTCATCCTCACTCTTCATCACACTTGTGAGACCCATCAGCTGCTCCTTAGGTGGCTCTTCTTCAAATTTTTTGGGGTCACATGTGACTGTCCCACAAAGGCTCAAAACAGTCCCACAAAGGCTCAAAACAGAAGGTTTCATAGGATATGAGACCTTTGCATTCACATTCTTGAGGATCACCCTCTTGTTGATGAAGTCTAGGCTTGCATCAGATGTGTTGAGAAATGGTGTCCCTAGGAGAAGAGGTAGCCTCGCTGCGGACCATATCCATCACAATGAAATCAGTTGGGACAAGACACTCCCCCACTTTCAATGGATAATCTTCTACAAGGCCTAGAGGTTGCCTTGAGGAAGCATCAACAAAGGTGATGTGTGATGAATATTTCTTCATAGTAGTCATCCCAAGGTTCTTGAACATTTCAAGGGACATCACATTGACACTTGAGCCGGAGTCACACAAAGCTTCTTCAACTTTCGAGTCCCCAAGAGAACAAAAAATCAAAAAATTTCCCGGATTACCTAGTTTTGGGATAACCTAGGACTCATTTTGCGCCATTCTTGTTGGATCTAAACCTTCTCTTTGTTGGCAAGCTTCTCCTTGATGAACTTGATTTGACCCTTGACTTGAGACAAACTCTCCACCTTGGGTAATGGTGCACCAATTTTTTCCATACTCCCTTTAAAGCTTGAGAGTACCTTCTTTTGTGCCTTAGTCAAAACCAACTCGGGAAAGGGGAGTGGTGGCTTATAGACAAGGAGATCATAAGCCTCAACTTCTGTCTTCTTAGCCACTTCTCTTTCCTTTTCAACAAGACTTGCTTGTGTAGAGATCACATCCTCCTTGAACTCCTCTTTCCTCATTGGTTTGTCATCAAAGGAATGGTCATTTTCAATGACCGNAATGAAATCAGTTGGGACAAGACACTCCCCCACTTTCAATGGATAATCTTCTACAAGGCCTAGAGGTTGCCTTGAGGAAGCATCAACAAAGGTGATGTGTGATGAATATTTCTTCATAGTAGTCATCCCAAGGTTCTTGAACATTTCAAGGGACATCACATTGACACTTGAGCCGGAGTCACACAAAGCTTCTTCAACTTTCGAGTCCCCAAGAGAACAAAAAATCAAAAAATTTCCCGGATTACCTAGTTTTGGGATAACCTAGGACTCATTTTGCGCCATTCTTGTTGGATCTAAACCTTCTCTTTGTTGGCAAGCTTCTCCTTGATGAACTTGATTTGACCCTTGACTTGAGACAAACTCTCCACCTTGGGTAATGGTGCACCAATTTTTTCCATACTCCCTTTAAAGCTTGAGAGTACCTTCTTTTGTGCCTTAGTCAAAACCAACTCGGGAAAGGGGAGTGGTGGCTTATAGACAAGGAGATCATAAGCCTCAACTTCTGTCTTCTTAGCCACTTCTCTTTCCTTTTCAACAAGACTTGCTTGTGTAGAGATCACATCCTCCTTGAACTCCTCTTTCCTCATTGGTTTGTCATCAAAGGAATGGTCATTTTCAATGACCGCCTCCCCAACTTGGACTTCAATGTCCTCATTGAAAACAGCCTCATCATTAGGACACTCAAAGAGTTGCTCAAACTCAGCCACTACACGCTCATACTCTTCCTCATCAATAGAGTAGATGGCATTGCAATATTCTTTGGGGTTGGTCTCGGGTTTATCGGGCAAAGAAGTTTGTGCTCGTGTAGAGGATGAAGCAATGCCCTTGTTGTTCTCTAGTTGCTTGACCTTGGAGCTCAAAGTGTCAAACTTGGAGTTGAGGTCATTGTAAGAACAATCCACCTTGTTGTGGATTTCGGCAATCTTCTTGCTTACATCCATGGCACTACTTGCTTGACCTTGGAGGATTTGTTGTAGAACATTCCTTACATCCAAATCTTCTGCAAAAACCGGTGGATGACCTTGCTTAGACTGAAAATTCCCTTGGTTACCTTGGTTGTTCCCTTGGTAGTTGGTCTTGGAAACATAACCTTGTTGTTGCTTGCAGGGAACAAAGGGCTTTGGTTGTCCTCCTTGTCCTTGTGGAGGGTAGACTTGATCTTGAGGATTCTCCACATTTGTACTCCTATAGGAGAGATTGTTGTTCCTATAGTTGTTGTTGTAGCCTTGTTGATACCCTTGACCACCTACATAATTGACCTCTTCTTGGCAATCCTCATTCAAATCTTGTTGAACTCTTTGGCTCTTATCATAATCCCCCACAAAGTGAACATGCTTTTGTTGAGCTTGGAGCAACTTGTCCATCTTCTCATTAAGAGATTTCATCTATTTCCTCCTTTGGTCTTCATAAGTATCATCATTCCTTGATGACCTATCATAATCTTCACCATAGTTGCCATCACTTTGTGTCAAGTTCTCCACAAGTTCTAGACCCTCTTCTACATCTTTACCCAAGAAATTTCCATTACTTGCTGTGTCAAGAAGCATCCGAAATTTGGGGAGAACCCCACGGTAGAGTGTACTCAAAAGAGTCTCTTCGGAGAAGCCATAATGAGGGCATTGTGTAGTGTATCCCTTGAATCTCTCCCATGCCTCACAAAAGCTTTCATTGTTCTTTTGGGTGAAGCTTGACAGCTCATTCCTAAGCCTTGCGGTCCTAGTGTTTGAGAAGAACTTTGCAAGAAAAGCCTTCTTGCATTGATCCCAT
Organism: Alliaria petiolata; assembly: GCA_020283515.1. Lineage (NCBI taxonomy): Eukaryota > Viridiplantae > Streptophyta > Magnoliopsida > Brassicales > Brassicaceae > Alliaria > Alliaria petiolata. The sequence continues at coordinate 44,313,224 of JAHZTW010000002.1, read as the reverse complement.
GATGTGATGGAACCTCTTGGAAGTGACTTCTCTCACAAATGTGCATTGTCGCCAAGAGAGAAGAGAAATAATCTCAGCTTGAAACTATCCTCAGATATGCCATTGATCTTGTTCATATCACATATTCTATCAAACTCATCCAAATGGTCAAGGGGATCCTCTAAAGCTAACCCATGGAACTTGTTGTGTTGCACCATGTTTATCAAACCGCTCTTGATCTCAAAGTTGTTGTTCTCAACTGGAGGAGGTAGTTGATATCTCTGTAAATTGCATATTTTTAACACATATTTCATGCTAGTTAGGGCTTCATTCTTGCACTTTCATCTTAGCTTTCATCACATTTTCACCCATGATAGGATTAGATGCATTAGGTTAGGTTTCTGCATAGTCTTGCATGTTTGGAGTGTGTTCTCAGGTGCTTAGGATGGTCCGAAGAAGAAATCAAGGAAGGAGATCACAAATAGAGGACGAGCCGGCAATATCGAGCATGGATCACGACCTAGAGGCCGATTTAGACGAGTAGCAGCGACTTAGTCCCGAAAGGAACATCTCGAGGCGAAGATCCAGCAAGAGGATGCTATAAAGTCGGATATCGGAGCAAGGCAACGGGAAGTACCCGATTCGAGTAACAAGGAAGGCGAGCCTTCACGACATGATCCCGAAACACTTGCCCGATATGGAGACTGCCCGAAGAATCAGAAGAGTTAGCATATCGGCTTGCTCACAACGACTTGAGCTCGAAACGCTAAAGTCCAAAATAGTACAATTTCGGGAAAGTGGTCCCAACGTTTTATGTTTTTCCTCTTTTCTGTATAAATACCTACTCCCCTCCCTTATCTCTCTATCACGCTTTCTACTTTGTTTTTCTATTTTTCTTTCAAGAACCTAGACCTTTGTATTTTCCACCATTGAAGCTTGTTCAAAGCTTTGATTTTTATGCAATCTTGAAGTTTTTAAGTATTATTGCTTAGTATATTTCAAGAAAGCTTCTTCCTTTTCTCGTTTTTGATTGCCTCGCAGCCTATGAGTTACCCTCTCATCCTCATGGATCTTGAGGTTTCTCAAATGGCTTGTGAGTAGTCTTTTTAGGACTTTGATGGGTTGAAAGGACCAATGGACTCTCGGATTTATATTTCTTGCTTAGCTAAAACATAAAGTTAGATTATTTCTTGTTTATCATTCTCAAAGCTTAGTCTAGTTTGGCCATCTAGCCTAAAGTTCACAGGCGGCATGACACGAACGCCACGTGCTTGCTTAGCCGGATCCATGAACAAGAGTTTGATTTCTTAGGCTAAGACTAACCATCTGGCTAAGAGTCTTACGGTTCAATAGGGACGTTGTGGATGCTTGTTTCTTCTATTGTACCATTATGCGAGAGCTAGTCTATGGTGATAGAGATTCAAAGAGTTTAGACCCAAATGCCATGGGCTAAACGATTTGAGGATCCCTTTACCTAAGAATCACCATCAAAAGACCAAGTCTTGATGTGATCCAAAAGCTTTAGCTTGATAAGTTAAACCGAGAGTTACCTAGTCCATGATACTCATCAAGATCCTTCTTTTATCTTGGAAGTTTATCTTTTTACCGTTTAAGTATTTATTTTCTGCTTAGCATCTTTAGGGTTCTTTTATTTGTGGTCTTGAGTGACACAAGATCAATCCTTTAGTGGTTTTTAGTAGTAAAGTCTCGACCTTTATCTGTTTCGAACTTGACTTATGACACCGATATGACCGATCTGTTTACTAACGCTCCCAAAATGGTTTGATACCCCATACGATGTACTACTTTCGGTCGACCGTGTGTGCGCCATGACCAAGATCAATGGAGTAAGCGAAGATGGATTCAAGTTGCGTTTGTTTCCCTTCTCACTGGGAGACAAAGCACACACATGGGAAAAGACACTGCCACACGGATCCATTACCTCGTGGGCAGATTGCAAGAAGACTTTCCTGACGAAGTTCTTCTCCACATCGAGGACAGCCCGATTGAGAAACGAAATCAGTGGTTTCACTCAAAAATCCAACGAGACTTTTGGCGAAGCATGGGAAAGATTCAAGGGTTACACCACTCAGTGCCCTCACTATGGATTCAGCCAAGAATCACTGCTCAGTACACTATATCGGGGTGTCATTCCCAAGATTCGGATGCTGCTCGATACGACGAGCAATGGAAATTTCCTAGCTAAAGACGTTGAAGACGGTCTCGAGTTAGTTGAAAACTTAGCTCAGAGTGACTCCTCTTACCACGAAGACTATGACAGATCCAACCGTGGTTCCAAAGAAGAAGTAGATGGAAGCCGGAAGGTGATCAAAGAGCTCAATGAGAAGATTGACAAGTTACTACTTGTACAAACTCAAAAGGAAGTCCATTTCGTGGAAGAACTCACTCAAGTCCAAGAAGGGGAGGACATTCAGTATGAAGATGTTAACTACATCAACACTCAAGGAGGGTATAACACTTGGAGACCCAACAACAATCTTTCCTACCGAAGCACGAACGTCGCTAATCCTCAGGACCATACCTACCCTCAGCAACAAGGAGGAGGAGCAAAACAATTCGTGACTTACACGAATCAACAAGCCTTTGTACCGCGGTTCCAGAACCAAAACGGCTATCCGCCACGACAACAAGCTGGTGCACCTCCTGGCTTCCCACAACATCAAGGAAACCCAATTGCTCAAGCTGGCTTTGACTTGGAAGGAACTCTGAAGCAACTTCTCCAGGGTCAAACACATATCCAGGCGGATATACACAAACGTTTTGCTGAAGTGCATAACAAGATTGATGGTGTCAACACAGAGCTATCCGGGAAGATTGAAGCTTTGACCACTCGTGTCAAAACACTTGAAAACAACAAAGGCATTGCATCTACAAGTCAAACAAGCAACCTTCCTTGAAAATCCGTCATGAATCCAAAGGAGTATTGTCAAATGATCACCACTTTTCGACGAGGAAAAACGGGATTTACCCGATATCACTTCTCCAAAACGGGCTCAAGTCGATGCGGACATCGACATCCTAAGAAGGGGAGGGGGTTCTAAAAATTTGGCGATCCCTAAAGAGAAAGCACCATTCCTGCGAGTCTACAAACCGCCAATGCCATATCCCCAGAAGCATAAGAAGCGTCTCATAGAGGAACAAGAAGCCGAATTAATCGAAACATTGAAGAAAGTTGAAGATCTCTTCAACAATGCCGACGAGACCAAGCCCATTCCAGATTTCCTAGTAGCTTTGAAAGATAAGCTCTAGGCTGATGCAATAGCAACAATAGGAAGGAATGCAGCAGCTCGTGAAGAGAAACCTAAGGAAAAAACCTTAGTAGTGAAGAAGCTCGAAGATCCAGGATCGTTCACTCTGCCATGCACACCCGGAGGAATCACCTTTGATAACTGTTTGTGTGACCTCGGGGCAAGCATCAACGTGATGAGCCGAGTCACGGCTGAGCGTCTCGGCTACAACACTTATACCGACTGCAAGAAGCCGTTATCACTGGCTGATGGGAGTGAAAGAAAGACTATTGGGAAGCTGCTGGACCTACCTCTCATGATTGGGAACGTGCTACTGTCAAGCGATTTCCTGGTGATAGAAATGGACCAAGATGTTAAGGAAACTCTCCTATTGGGAAGACCTTTCCTAGCCTCTGCCGGTTGCATGTTTGATTGCAAAAGCGGCAAGGTAGAGCTGAGACTAACTGGAAGCTTGGTAATGCACTTTGACACCAAAGGGAAGAGAATCAATGAGAAGGAACATGCATACTCCCTTGTGCTCAAGAAGACGATTGAGAAGACCAAAGATCCATCCTTAGAAATATGCTATGATGGAGCTAGCTTTGATGGGGTCTGTCTCAATGCAATATTCGAGGGGCAACCGGAAGAAGTCCAAGAAGAAACAAAAGAGGTGATCACTTGAAAGAAGTCCTATGTGAGAGGACCGACCCTCAGCGATCTTCTGGAAGGTCTGACTCTCAAGCCTGTTCTCTCTGCTGGTGGAGAGATGAAATACAAGCTGAAATGCAAGGGAAGGGTTAGACCCTTTGCTTACCTTAAGGTGATAAACCACACCGATTTGACCAATAAAAAGGGTTCTAAGGCAAGCAAAGAGGAAACCTCCAATGTATCTCTGGCTGATTTCATCTCGATGATCAAGGAAAGTAAGGATCCTCCCACAGGATCGAGGGGTGTTCATTTCCCCCTTTCGCACTAAAAGATGACCAAGAAAAGTCAAGCTAAGTGACTCTAAACAAAGCGCTATTGGGAGGCACCCCAACCTTATCCATGTACATATTAATGCTTTTTCTAGTTTAGTTTAATGATTTCAGGATCCCATGAAAGATAGGGTGGGGTGACTCACATATAAGAGGAGCTAAAACCAATGTGAGAAGTTGTCTAGCTCAGTGACGGGATGTAATATCGGGTTAACACCACGATATTGTCCCTGTGCATTCTTTGTCGGGCAGGCACAACGGTGTGTAGCCGATATGGAACAAAGACCAAGCTAGGCAACCTTCACCAGGGTAATATATCGGGGACCAGCCGATATCCGAAACGTCAGTCACACCCGATATGGCCGCTCAGGTAATAGGGTATTTGGACTTGGCCAATCCGAGAAAAGCGCTCAAATTATGGCCCACTTTTCCGGATAAGGCATGAATGGTTGGTTGGGGTTAACCGACAATTATTCCCCAAACCAAGAAAACCTAGTCAAACCCTTCTCTTCCCCATATCTCCTCTTTATAAAAACCCTCACCTCTCTCGTTTTCATTCCCCATCACTCTCAAAACCAGAAAAATTGTCTAGAGCTTTTAAAGTCGCAATTCGATTTCGTGCATCTTTCCAAAAGTTTTTCTGCAAATATCGTGCTAAGGTAAAAATCTGCTTTAGAACGATATGATTAAGTATTGTCTAGGATCGTTCGAATTTGCCGCATTAGGGATTTGAGAGTTGATGGAGGAATATTTGGTAGATAGTTTTTGCGTAAAACTTAGGGTTTTTTGTAGGATTTTCCAGAATTTTGGCATTTCCATTTTTGAAGAATAGCTTCAGGACTAAATTCTTTTGAAATGCTAAGATTCTAGAGATCCCCTTTTTCCACCTTTTGTTTAATGCATGCTTATCTAAAATCTGAATCTGTGAGATGCAACTTATTAAGAACATTTCTCGTCTTCTCGATTTAAGATTTTTCCCGATCTAGTAATTATTCGAATATGTTTGCTTGGGTCTCTTTAGTCATGAATAGAGTTACCTTAAGTTTAAGCATGTATGCAAGATAATCTTTGCCCTTTGTGTTTTTCCTTGTACTTACACACTTTTGAGTGTTTTTGATTGTTAGGTGCAATGGTAGGAGCAACAAGAAGCGGAGCTATTCTTGGGAGATCAAGGGAATACCAAACGGAAAAGAGACAAGGAAAGAGACCAGTGGGAAGCTCAAGCCGAGCCGTCACAGTGCGCTCACCCACGCGTGTATCGGGAAGAAGAAGTGCTGGATCCCGTCCCACACTGACCGATATGCGTGCAGCATTCAGGCGNATACAAGCTGTCTATGTCAAGTCATAGGTATTCCATCATAACAGATTTGTACGTTCTTGTTTACGAGTTTTTCTTGTTTTAGAGAACTCGATTCCTTTGGTGCTAGTGGATTTGCTGGTCTGAGTCTAGCCCGAGAGATGTAGGAATCTATATCGGATACGAACTCTGGGTAAACAATTCGTGTGTTCTTTCGTTTATGCTTTTTACTTCTTTCCTTCTTGCTTATCAAATTGATTCTGTGAGAGATTGAGAGAAGCGAGTTCGAGTAAGGTTTGTTGTTAAGTGATTGTCGGATTGGTATCAGAGCCCATGGTTATATCAATCAAAGATGACGGCTTTGGCAACGATGGCAACTCGAACGGAAGTAGCATGTTTTGACGAAATTGGCAATTTCTCGACATGGACCACGCGTATGATGGCTTATGCGGTAGGATTTAGAGCTTCGGTTTTTCAAGTTTTAAATTTATAAACCCTAATAATGCCTGCAAGTGAACATATTGATAACATGCATATTTTACCCATTTTTACCATCATAAGTGTATGATTTAATAAGCATTTCACTAAGGTATTAATGTATATTTAGTAGTTTTCGAGTATTTGTGCATCAAAGACTCTTTTCAGGGAAATCTTAGGAAGAAGGATGCAAAATGGAGCAAAACGGACATTCTCGGAACATGAGCTTTTTGACAAAAGTTTAGCACAAGACGGAGACTTTCCCACCACAGGATCGAGCTGAATTTTGGTGACAAGATAGCCTGAACTACTACCTTTCACCTCGATGTAGTTTGAGTCCAATTCCACGGTTGGATCTCAAGCTACGAAGGAAGAAAGAAGGCCCGTCAGACACATCCTCAGAAGAAGGATAGTCGCGCCAGGAAAGCTCAAAAGGCCAATGGCCGGCCCATGAACCCTCGCTCATGCGGCCAAGACAAGCGACGTTCCCGAGCCCGTTTGCAAGCCCAAAACAAGCCCGATGGCCACCAAACTCGGAGGAACTCTAAGTGACGCCTAAGAGAACCTAAAGACCTATAAATACTCACAGCTACTCTTATTTTGGAGGAGTTCGAAGTTAGCCACCAAAACCCTAAACTAGAAGAGCGCCGCCGCTAAGGAGGAAGAGAAGAGGAGCGAAAGCCGTCTTCTCCACTCCCGAACCTCGTCGCCCTCTTCGATACTCTCTTTCATTTCTTTTCTGCACTTCTTTTGCATTGATTATTACTTTCTTTTCTTCCCAGACTTTTGCGATTTCTTTTACCTATTGCAATGATAATGAACTTCACATTGATGTCTGAGTAGTCCTTCAGTTGGGTTTCGCAGGGGGTTTCTCAAAGGGATTTCATGGTTTCATTCGATAGGTTGTCAGATCATAAGTAGAATACTTTTCACTGTTCTTCGTTTGGATTCTTTCTTATTGCGTAATCCTTGATTGGCCACTTAAGGATCGATTGTATGATCATTAGAACTACGCGAGCGCTGAATCTCTTGGCCGGACATAGTTTTAAACGAGCAGGCACCGAAGGATGCTTATGCATATCGGCGGTGTGCTGTGAGATTCATTAAACATAATCTTATAGCTGATCTTGCTGCGAAGCGCTACCGAAAGGGGAGCGAACGAGCAATTTAGGTTTAGGTGTTTGGTTTTCTGAAAGGAAGATCCGACCACTTTCGTGTTTCAGCTTAAGAACCGGTAGAATCAATTTGCCTAGGTCAAGTTTGTTAACCAGTAGGATCATTCCATGGAAAACCCTGAGAGATCCCTGAAACCTAGCGTTCCGCTTTATAGTTTTACAATCCGCTTTTGATTTCCGTACAATTACTAAACCATCACCTCTCCAAAACCAACTTTTAATTTGATCATTCTCCTTTGATTTTCTGTTTTGCTAAATTCGTTTGAAGCATCATAGTCTCTGTGGTTCGACACCCTAAATACTACAACGCACATCTGTGCACTTGCAGGCAATAGGGTTATAAATTTAAAAACTCGAAAACAGACTCTAAAACCTGTTGCATCACATATGTGCATTGTAGTACTTAAGGTGTCGAACCACATGGAGTGTATATTTAACTACAAAACCAGTGACGGTTAGAAAACGTTCCTAAGACAAGAAGGGGGGTTTGGAGAAGGGTGTTTCGCGGACGGTGGCTATTAGATGCAGGAATCGTGAAGCAAGTTTATATAGGGCTGGTTGTCAATCAACCATATATACGGAAGAAAAAAACAAACATGCAAACAAAGCGTTGTGCTTAAGTGTGTTCTCAAGGGTACTAGGCGATTTTCCCTAAACTGATTCACTGGTTTTAACGACCTAACTCTGACAAAGCAAGATCGATCTATGAATGCCTATTTCGCAAGTATACTGTCGTATCCTGCGTCCTAAGCAAACACACAATAAGATCAGGACAATAAACATTCAGACACATTCCTGAATACGCATAAGCGCCCCAGGAATGGTGCGCTCTACCCTACTAGATCTCGATCCGAGATTCAGGACGCTAGTCGCTCTCGAAATCATGCGATGAGACTTCAAGTTAATGACGCTAGACTCATGCAATAAGAACAAGTATGGTGAGAAAGAACACCCTAATATGAATAAGCAGTTGATAAGCCATTTATTCAAATCAAGAAATCCAGAACAAGACAATTAAACAAAAGAGAATCGATGATGATATCGACCAACCCACATGTATACCCGAGAGTTAACCTTAAAACACCTAAGGACAAACTTCGATCTAACAACCTAGCAATCAATCCAAGAATCTCCTTTGAAAACCCTTGAACACAACAAATGAATCTACCCTACCATGATTGGGGCGAGTAGAGACGATATCAATGAATGCATTCTTGAATTAAACAAAGAAAGTTCGAGGGTTCGAGAGAAGATCTCTCTCCCCCTCGAGAAAAGCCTTATGCGGCTAGATTTTTGGTGGCTACAAAGAGAGAATAAAAGTTGACGAAATAATGAGTAGAGATGAGTATTTATAGGTCTTCAGGTCCTCTAAGTAAGTAAAAGAGGTTTGAAAACGTGGAAACTCACCAATACTTCGAAACTCATTAAGTCTAGGAATCGACCTGTTTGATCCACGTAACTCGGAATTCAGCTTCAAGGCATTTGGGTCTAGTTACCTTGAGCTTTTCACCCTTCCCAGATACGCTTCATGGTCCCTTTGAGTATTTCGAGCTTTCTCTTGTTGACCCCTTTATTCATTTAGGCGCGCGGTCTCATTCGAGGGAGTATTGGTCGACGAGACATTATACTCTTCTCTTCCAAACATCTAGACAAAGACATTTCAGACACAACTCTCCTATTTACTTTTTTCTATTCTTCTTAGCTTGAGAACGATCACTTCTTCGAAACTTTCATGATGTCTGCGAACCGTCATTGTCCTTTGTGGAACCCGAGTTGCCATTCTCAAACTAAAACTTTGTTTTCAATATTTTTTTTTCTTTTCTATAGTCAAGGAAGATCAAGGAGATGTTGCATTGTATCTACTTAGTCATGCTAGAGTTTAAAAGAGGAGCAAAGTTTGAAGTACCTCAAGCCCCTTGACGAGAAGTTTTGATCCATTAGGTGCAGAGTCAGCGCAAGATCCTTCGAGTACTCTAGAGATTATAACTTTCTCCGTTGGAATGATCCCCTCACAGTGTTCAACTTAGTAAACCTTGCTTCTAAAACCGTGAGAATGGTCATTAAGGTTCCTTGTTCTAAAAAGAGTTTTGACTCTATAAAACGACTCGATAAATGATGCAAGTATGCTTAAGACTCATCAAATCAAAGCATAGTAAGTAATATAAGAAACCCTGATATATCATGGTTTTTACCCGTTTTTGGACCATGATATAAGTGTTTTATAGAGTCTTTTGGCTATTTTCGAGTCTATATAGAGTCTTTGCAGGTTCAGGTACAATTGAAGATAAATTGCAGATTTGGATGCATTTTGGAGCTTAATGGAATGAAGTCACGAAGTGATGAAGTCAAGACTGGAATTACCACCAGGTTTTCCAATTTCCAGAATCGAGAAGTTTCAAGTTTTTGAAGAAAAGGAAATCTCCAAGACTTTTCCTAATCTTAAAAGGAATTGAGGATTCGAACCTGAGCCTATAAATATAGTTTTTTCAGCCATTGTTTAGGCACATTCTCATACTTTAAGAATCATAGAAGTTTAGGTTTTTGGAGAGAATAATTTGTCTCCTTAGAGCAAATTTGGAACTCCCTTTATTTATTCTATTGATTTCTTTTATGCTTTCTATTCAAGTTATGATTTCTGTTTCATTGATCATGTCTGAGTAGTTTGCTTGTTAGGTTTAGGGTTTTTCAAAGGTGATTAATGAATTGTTAGGTCGAATTAAATTGTTAGGATAAAATCATTAGAGTTCTTCATCTGGATTTGTGTTTAATGCTTATTCTAGCTTCGCGACCTAGAATCTGATCTTAGGTTAATTAATAGATGCGAGAGTATTATTAATTGCATGAACTAATGTTAGATGAGCAAAATACCTATTCGCAAAGAGATAAAGAGATTTGGTTTAAGGTTTTGTGAACAATCGAACCTGAACTTTAATGCTTGTTTGAATTGTTAGAATTTGCAAAGAGATTTGGAATTCTAGGGTTTAGAAATAGATAATCTTCGCAGCGAGAGTTGGTTGATTTTACATTAGTGTTTCGAGTTCGTGAACGGATCTTCACTATTCCTAACATTCGCCTAGACCTAAAATTTGGATCACCTGAGAATCTCCCTAAACCTAGCGTTTCGTCACCTGAATTTACATCGTTTTTAATTGCTTTCTGTCTTTAAATTTCATATTATTTCCTAGCTTAATTCGAAATTAGAAAACTGCTGTGTGACTATCCCTTCTCTGTGGATTCGATCCCTAAGTACTACAACTGATCTCTTAATTTGACCCATATCAAACCCCCCCCAGACTTAAATCAAACTGTCCGCAGTTTGTTTAAATCGTGTTGAGGTGAAAAAGATAGGTAAATTCAAGGTGAAGCATGTGAAGACTTACTTGAAAGTGGCGATGGGTTTGGTATGGGTGGATGGGCGTGTGGTATGATTGATCTAAGGACTTAATCGAAAACTTAGCTCGAAAAGAAATGTGTTGCGCGGTTGAGTTTCCTTGCATCCTTTGGTGGTGGTGGGCGTGTGGTGATGATGGATGAGGGTGGTGATAGGCGTTTGGTGGTGATGATTGGCTCACCTTTGTTGAGAAGAACAAGTACTTCGGTTGTTGAGTACTTGTCTTGGTTCCTTGACCTTTGTGAAACACTGTGAATGAGAGATGGAAAATCTTCCGTCCTTTCGTCTTGAATATTGCATCACCTCAGAAACCTGAAGTTTGGGTCTATGCTGGCCTATCCGGTGATGTGTTCGGGATCCCGGAAGACAGGTGTTTCTAGTTCGAACTTCAATGCCATATGAAATTCTTACTTGGCTTTGGTAAAGGTCTTGGTCACGGAAGAGAGAAGCTAGTCTTCGGGAACTTTTCTCTTCGCGGTTTGGTGAAGAAAGTTGCATCTTCTTCCTTCTTGATCTTGCACAACGGTTTTCATCCTCTAGAAATTTTGTATTCTTATTCATCTTCGTGGATACAGGTCCGTTGATCGTGCTAGAAGAAGTTGAATTAGATGGATCATTGACTTAACTTGACTTGAATGGAGTCTTGTCTTGTCTCGCCGTCTTTGATGTAACAGCAACTTGCCGCGCTTGTGGAAGTGATGTTTGCGGTCTTTAGAGCGTGTTCAGGCCCTTGAATCTAGGAGGAAGCTTGAAAGGCTTGACACATGTTGAAGGAGATCCGGTTTGGTGAAGTTCGGGATGGAGAGTATTGCGGAAGAAGGATGGCCGTGCGGCGGGTAGTCGCGGCCGTGGCCAGGTGTGTCTCCTCCACGCCATCATGGCTCATGGCGCGGCCAGGCTCATTCTGGCCGGCCCACGGGCAGCTCGTCGCCCGGTGAGTGTTCTTTGAAACTCCTTCATATTTTTGGTCAATTTTGGGTTTTTCTGATTTTTTTGTGCTTTCCTTGATTTTTTGATTTTTTGTGCTTTTCTTGTTTTTTTTTTTTTTTGGCTTTTGTGTCCTTTATGAAACTGTAAATTAGAGGAAACTAAAAGCGAAAGTGAGTATTAGAAACCTCAAAAAAAAAAAAACCTAATGGGTTGCCTCCCATTTAGCTCTTTTGTTTAGAGTCTTTTACCTAGACTTGTATGGATTAAGATGTGATGAGCATCAACTAAAGGAAAACGTGGTTCCTTTAATCTCCACGCACTTCTCATTCGACGCTTCAGAAATCATGGAAAACGCTCATTAATCAAAAGAAACAAGCCTTCACTCCTCGTCTTGAATGGTTCCTGCAAAGGCAAAGAAGCGAAACGAAACTAAAGGAAAATGTTTTAGAACCGGATTTTCTTAACTTGATTCTGCAGCTAGATCAAAAACACTCCTCGGCAACTGCGCCAAAAACTTGATGCGGTAGGATTTATAGCTTCGGTTTTTCAAGTTTTAAATTTATAAACCTTAATGCCTGCAAGTGCACAGATGTGCATTGTAATACTTAAGGTGTCGAACCACAGGGAGTGTATGATTAACTACAGAATCAGTGACGGTTAGAAAACGTTCCTAAGACAAGAAGGGGGGTTTGGAGAAGGGTATTTCGCGGACGGTGGCTATTGGATGCAGGAATCGTGAAGCAAGTTTATATATGGCTGGTTGTCAATCAACCCTATATACGGAAGAAAATAACAAACATGCAAACAAAGCGTTGTGCTCAAGGGTGTTCTCCGGGGTACTAGGCGATTTTCCCTAAACTGATTCACTGGTTTTAACGACTTAACTCTGACAAAGCAAGATCGATCTATGAATGCCTATTTCGCAGGTGTATTGTCGTATTCTGCGTCCTACACAAACACGCAATAAGATCAGGATAATAAACATTCAGACACCTTCCTGAATACGCATAAGTGCCCCAGGAATGGTGCGCTCTACCTTACTATGTCTGGATCCGAGATTCAGGACGCTAGTCGCTCTCTAAATCCTGCGATCAGACTTCTAGTTCATGACGCTAGACTCATGCAACAAGAAAAGTATGGTGAGAAATAAAACACTAATATGACTAAGCAGTTGATAAGCCACTTATTCAAATCAAGAGATCGAGAACAAGACAATTAAACAAAAGAGAATCGATGATGATCTCGACCAACCCACGTGTATACCCGAGAGTTAACCTCAAAACACCTAAAGACAAACTTCGATCTAACAAGCTAGCAATCAATCCATGAATCCACTTTGAAAACCCTTGAACACAACAAACGAATCCACCCTACCATGATTGGGGTGAGTAGAGATGATATCAATGAATGCATGATTGAATTAAACAAAGAAAGTTCGAGGGTTCGATAGAATATCTCTCTCCCCCTCGAGAAAAGCCTTATGCGGCTAGGTTTTTGGTGGCTACAAAGAGAGAATAAAAGTTGACGAAAATAATGAGTAGAGATGAGTATTTATAGGTCTTCAGGTCCTCTTAGGCGTCACTTAAGATTCCACAAAGTTTGGTGCCTATCGGGCTTGATTTGGTCTTGAAAACGGGCTCGAGATCCAACAATGGGATTGGACTCAAATCACTTCGAGGTGAAAGGTAGTAGTTCAGGCTACCTTGTCACCAATATTCAGCTCGATCCTGTGGTGGGAAGGTCTCCGTCTCGTCCTAAACTTCTATCAAAAAGATCATGTTCCGAAAACATCCGTTTTGCTCCGTTTTGCATCTTTTTCCCTAAGATTTCCTGAAAAGAGTCTTGGATACACAAATACTCGAAAACTACTAAATATACATTAATATCTTAGTGAAATGCTTATTAAAGCATACACTTATGATGGTAAAAAGGGGTAAAATATGCATGTTATCAATGGCTCACTTCGGAGTCGCAGGACTAAAGGGTGTCATTCTTTGCGATGATTTCGATATTAGTGTGATAGTGAAGAAGACCGACGAGAAGAAGTCGGTGGAAGGTCTCTTGGTGTTTGCAGAAACCTCTGAGTCGAAGGTAGTTATTGATCCGATTAAGCTAGAGAAATATGAACGTGCTAAAGACATGATCGTGGTGCATATTAGCGATCAGGTTCTTAGAAAGATCAAGAACTGCACAACAACTGCATCTATGTGGTCTTTACTAGAGAGGTTGTACATGCAACCATCCTTGCCGAATAGGATCTTTGTTCAATCGCAGTTCTATACGTTCAGGTGTGACTGATCAAGGTCTATAGATATTAATGTGGATGATTTCCTCAGGATTGTTGTAAGGATGAATATTCTAGATGTTGATGTTTCAGATGATATTCAGGTGATTCTCTTCTTGAATTGTTTACCTGCAAGTTACGATCAGTTTAAACATACATTGAAGTATGGTAAAAAATCTCTGACATTGGAAGAAGTTATCTTGGCTGCAAGGTCAAAGCAGAGAGAGCTCTCCGAAAGTATGATAAGTAGGTTTTTATTCTAGTCGGTCAATGACCCACTACTTATAACCGTTTCAGTATAGTGTAGGTGTCTTATCAATCCATTTGAGGTAGTTAGTTAGCAGATCGGTTATATCGGTGTCACAAGTCAAGCTTTAAATGATAAAAGGTTGTGACTTTACTACTAGAAACGACTAAAGACGGGATCTTGTGTCACTCAAGAGCATAAAAATAAGAACTTTAGACTACTTGAGCAAGAAGTAATGATGTAAACAGTAATGAGATAATCTTTATAAATAAAAGAAGGATCGAGATGGGTTTTATGAACTAGGTGACTCTCGGATTGTTTATCAAGCTAAAACTTTTGGATCACATCAAGACTTGGTCTTTAAATGGTGATTCTTAGGTAAAGGGATCCACAAGTCGTTTACCCCATGGCGTTTGGGTCTAACCTCTTTGAAACTTTATCACCATAGACTAGCTGCCGCTTAGCGGTGCAATAGAAGAAACAAGCATGCTAAAACGTCCCTATTGAACCGTAAGATCTCCTAGACAGATGGTCCGTCAGAGCCTAGGACATATAGAACCTTTTTATGGGTTTGGCTAAGCAAGCACGTGGCGTTCATGTCAAGCCGCCTATAGTCTTTAGACTAGATGATCAGACTAGAATAAGCATTGGGAACAATAAACAAGAAAGAGTTAAACTTTGCGTTCTAGTTAAGCAAGAAGTGTAAATCCGAGAGTTCTTTGGCTCTTTTAACCCATCAAAATCCTTAAAAAGACTACTCACTCGTCATTTGAGAAACCTCAAGATCTATAAGGATAAGAAGGTTACTCATGGTTTTCAAGATAGTCAAAAACAAGAAAAGAAAGAAGCTTTAACAAGAAATGCGATGAAACAAGACTTGATAACTTCAAAATTACATAAAAGATTCAAGATTTAAAACAAAGCTTTAATGGTGGAAGAACTAAGAGTTTCAGTTACAAGAAAGACATAAAATACAAGTGGAACGAGAGAGAGAGATAAGCGTGGGGAACAATGTGTATTTATACACAAAAGAGAAAAAAGCTAAAGCGTTGGGACCACTTGCCCGAAATATGTACTTTTTGGACTGTCGTGGAAACAGGCCGAAATGCTAACTCCTTGAATTCTTCGGGAACCTCTATATCGGGGATCGATTTCGGGATCTTGCCGTTGTGAAGTCCTTAGCCTGCTGCCAAAATCGGGCAAACGCTGATGCCTTGCTCCGATATCAGTCTTCGAGGAACATCTTGTGTGATCTTCATTTAGGGATGCGTGCTTCGGGATCAAGTCGCTGCTACTCGTCGAGGTTCGCCTATGTGCTTGCCCTTATCGACTAAGGAGCCGTGATCCATGCTCGATATCGTCCGTTTTCCCCTTCTTTGATCTCTCTTTGATCCTTCTTCCTCGGACCATCCTCCATACACCATAGTACATGAGAAAACACTCCAAACATGCAAGAATATGCAAAGACCTAACCTAATGCATCTAGACCTAACGTGAGTTGAAATGAAACAAAAATTAAGATAAAAGTGCATGATTGGGATCCTAACTAGTATGAAATGCAAGTGAAAAGTTGTAATTTACAGATATATCAACACCCTCAAACATGCATTTTTGCTTGTCCTCAAGGAAAAGCCAACCGAAGGAGTGAGGTTTGAAAAAGAGAGTGTAAATTTGAATCCAAAACGCCATTTAAAAAAAATTAAGTCAATGTCTAAGTTCAGATTTCTATGATGCAGACCGAATTCTACTCACTCAAAAAGCCTTAGCCACATTGATCACAACATCAACCAAAATCAATCTCAATGTAGATGCACATTCAAATTTCCAATTCCCTTTAACATTCATCAGAAAATCTAAAGCGTGGATTCTATTCATGCTTATCATTCAACTCACTTGGTTAAGGGTCAGGTCACGAGATAAAGATGAACTCGTAGTGCGAACGGGTTAAGTGTTTGAACGTGATCACTTATGAAAGGAATATTCTTAATGTAAAATGCTAAGGGTAAAAACTAATGGATGTATACAAGGATAAATTCCCATCTACCCGAGCACCTATATCGTTTTCTACCCTAGTCTAATATGTCCCTTCCTAGGCTACCAATTTCTTAGACATTTCGCTTTATACCTGTTATTCCTCCTCGTTTTACCTTTTCAGGTCACCTTCGGGGGACTTCTTCTTTGCTCAAGATCGGTTTCGGCTTTAGTTTTGGCTTGCGTTCCTTGCGTTTCACTTTTGGTTTTGTTGGGTTGGCCTTCTTTACTTCTTTTGGAATCACCTTTTTCTCTTTTTGTTTCGAGTTTCTTTTGTAGCCGCCATCTCCAGATATGTGTCCCCGTCTGAATCAGTGAATTTCCTTTTCTTTCCTTCTCCTTCCCCAGATGAACATTCAGAACCCACCCTTCCTAGTCTACCCAGAGATATCGGCCTATCATATCGGTATCAAACCATTTTCAGTTCTAAACCACCTAACCTAGTGTTGACTCGAGTTGTGAGCCAACATCTACATGAGAATCCAACCTTGTCAGCCTAAACCCAACACGTTATACCTAAGAAGATTCGAAAATTTATGCAAAGGCCTTACATACGCTAACAAAAGTGTTTATGGTTTGAAACAAGGCTACATGTACAGGTGTGGTCTGGTACTTGGACTTGCAAAAGGATGGTGAAATGGGGAAAGAAAGTCCAAATGAAATCTATGTGTTGATAACAAGCATGAAAAAGATAATTAATTTTTCAGTATTAACGGTTCAAGTTTAATAAGGAAATGGTTCAAATCACAATGCATTTAGCCAAGACTGAATTTTACAAGATGAATTCCATATGTGGTGCTGCCTTAAGCTCGGTCTAATCCTGAATGAATAAAATAAACAAGAACTGAGCATTGACTTCATGACTTAAAAATTGCTATTTACAAGGATTCACTACAATTTACACCATATGTGAATACTATGAATCCTAAATGAATGCATCTAGACTCAATCCTAAAATGGAAATGCAACTAAATGGTTTTCTTTTTGTGGGATAATTTTCAAAAAATTTCAATTTTTTTTTTGGTTTTTTCTATGCAAGTATATTAATGCATGATATCTATTCTAAGTGAATGCATGTCCTATGTACTCCCCCAAACTTAAATTACAGTCTCTGTGTGATATAAGAGAGGAAGAATATAATCCTAAAAATACTAAAAATTCAAACAAAAAGCCAAAGAAATAAAAAGAAAAATGCTTATATACAAGGAGTGGGAGTGGTACCTCAGATATCGGTGTGATGTGAGGATGTGGTGTCCTCACTGGTTGAAAGTGATGGGTTGTCGGACTGGTATCAGGGACTGGCTTGCACGTCTCTTTCTCGATATGCTCCCCTCGTGGCAGGAAGATCTTTCAGGCTCGCTCCAGGTATGCTCCCTTGATAACATGCATATTTTACCAATTTTTACCATCATAAGTGTATGCTTTAATAAGCATTTCACTAAGATATTAATGTATATTTTGTAGTTTTTGAGTATTTGTGTGTCCAAGACTCTTTTCTGGAAATCTTAGGAAAAAGATGCAAAACAGAGTAAAACGGACATTTTCGCAACATGAACTTTTTGACAGAAATTTAGCATAAGACGGAAACCATTCCACCACGGGATCGAGCTGAATTTTAGTGACAAGGTAGCCTGATCTACTACCTTTTACCTCGAAGTGGTTTGAGTCTAATCTCATGGTTGGATCTAAAGTTATGAAGGAATCAAGAAGGCCCGTCAGACACATCTTCAGAAGAAGACTGGCCGCGCCAGGAAACCTCCGAAGACCAATGGCCGGCCCATGAACCATCTCTCACGCGGCCACAACAAGTGACATTTCCCGAGCCCATTTCCAAGCCCAAATCGAGCCCGATAATCTCCAAACTTGGTGGAACCCTAAGTGACGCCTAAGAAGACCTAAAAACCTATAAATACTCCTATTCTATGACCTAATTTCGGAAGCCAAAAGTGTGCAACCTCAGAGAAAGCCCCACGGCCGCCTCCTATCATACTTTTCATTGTTTTGTTCTTTATTCTCTAAGGGATATAGATCTGTTCTTGAACCCTTGTTATTTCATCAATCTGATTCCGTTTTATGCAATTCTCTTTATCTATGATTCTGAATTTTGTTTCTATGCTTGAGTAATCACTTTCGTTGGGCGTTCTCTAAGGTGATCTATGGAAAATTTCATTAATTGTTTTTAAACCATTCGTTTAGGCTGAAGATTAGGGTTTTCTTTCTCACCATACTTGTTCTTATTGCATGAGTCTACCGTAGCTAACTAGATCTCTGATTCCAGGATTTCGAGAGCGCCTAACGTCCTGAATCTCGGGTCCAGGCCTAGTAGGGTAGAGAGCATCCTTCATGGGGCGCTTATTCGTATTCAGGAAGATGTCTGAATATTTATTGTCCCGATCTTATTGCGTGTTTGTTTAGGACGCATGATACGACATTTTACCTGCGAAATTTGCATTCATAGATCGATCTCGCTTTGTGAGAGTTAGGTCGTTAAAACCAGTGAATCAGTATAGGAAAAATCACCTAGTATCGTTTGCTTAACTTTTGTGAGTTTGATTTCTGGTTAGAACCCCATAGATTTCACGAGAAGATCCCCAACGTGTTTCCCCCATCTGCTTTTCAATCGAGATTTACGCACTTTCATACTTACTTTTCCTGCACTGCTTGCTTTGATTCCCGTATGATATAGAGTTGATTGACAAACAGGTCTATATAACCTTGCTTTCGTTTCCGGCATTCAATAGCTAATGAAACCGTGACACAATCCTACAAACTCCCACTTCTCTGCGTCTTTGGTTGTCCTGATTTTCTGTTTTGCAGTTGACCTCCTCCCTGTGGATCGATACCCTAAATACTACAACGCACGCTGTGCACTTGCATCTTAGGGTCCTACAAATTCAAAGCTTGACGAGTCCCCAATTTTGAGCCGGAATTGCGACGAAAAATATATTTCCTAGTCTGGATTTGCGACCGAATGGCAATCCTTGCAAAACCATCACTATAGTCTATTTGGGTGGGAATTATGACAATTTTGGTTCTTACAAATCTTCAAATGATAGTTTTTTGGAGTTTACCCTCCACTTGCAAAAAATGTAGATAAAAGTAAAGTCAAATTTAATCCGCAATACAACCCTCTAGTGTTTTTCTTAAAGTATTTGCCGTCACATACATTAAAGTTTCTAAATTTTAAGAGTAAATTTAGACACTTCGTTGCAAGGGATTCGATTTGATATGTAGTTTATCCTAATTTAAAAAAAATTAACTATGGTGACGATGGATTATATTGCGGGTTAAATTTGAATTCGTAGTATAACCTGTAATTCTTTATAGGTTGAGGGTAAAGTTGCAAAAAATATCATTTGGAACTTTACTTTTGCAAAAAACACTTGAAGAAATTATAGAGGAATTATGAATAATTTTTTTTTAGAATTGAATTAACAACAACAAAAATAAATTTTTAAATATTTTTAGCACAAAACCCAGATAACTATTAAAAAGTGTTAAAACATATTTCATATCCCTATTATTAACATAGTATTTTCATGTTTGTTTTATAAAACCAAAATAAATTTAAAAAAACAAAAGAATATAAAAGTAAATCAATGGATCAAATTTAACTACATGGAGCACATGCGATTATGACGAAGTTTCATTACGCAGTTCCCCCCCCACAACACAAGGATCCATGATAAAATAAGTTCTACTTGCACCATAACCAATTTTTCTCGCAACACACGAAACTACGACGCACGGTTCTACCTGTAACTTAGGAATCTCCGACAAATTTTGCATCTATTAATTTGTAGAAACTGCATTTTATGAAAAATGAACTTTCTTATCTGATATAAGTCTTATAAACCTTGATCACTAGACCAAGCGACTTCCATTATGAAAATTTGGTGCAAAATTAATCTTAAATAAAAAAATTTGCAAACTTACTTAATATTCAGTTACATCCCATACATAAAACCAGTATATATATAGTTTACCATTACAATTAAAATCCCAAAATAAGAGTAAACATATATAGGATTAGCCTTCTCTTTGGACAGATCAATATTTCTCAGAGCTCTCCAAACAGCAATATTTCACTTAAAACCGGACCCAAAAGCAATCAAGGTTTTCGGTCTCTAAATAATTATATTATGATATAACTAAACTTTATCGAAATACCTAAAACTCAAAAAAAAAACAAACAGAATTCGAAAGGATACTTGAATGCCCATGCCTAATAAATTTCCCGAGCTGAGCCAAAATTCCTGAACCCGAACCGAACCAAATTCGAACTTTTTAAAACCAAATCAATTAACCGAATTTTAGTAAAAAAACTAATCTATTTAATTACATATATAAAAATTATATGAAAAATGATAATCTTAATTAAAAGGAGCCAAACCACTGTAAATTATATAAAATTTTAAAACACCCAACCAAACCAATGGATTTCGAATAAGAATTATTCTTAGCATCTGAAAAATTACAATTCAAACTGAACCAGGCAAATCGAACCAAACAAAACTTCCGCATTTATTCCTTGCTATTTATATAGCTCATGTGTAAGAGCATTAACCAACAACACCTTACTATTTGTTTTGACCAACACTCATCAGTCATTAAAAAAACTCAAGAGATGTCGACCAATGTCACCAATGCACCACCACCTGTTGAGAAAGAACCTATACGTGGAATGTCTCGGTGTACATATATAGGATCATTGTTTATTAGTATATAGTTTTTTTCTTTGTATAAATACAGCTCTTATCTGTGTTATTTCACTTACTCTATCTTTCTCTCATTTTCTACTAATTCTCTCTCATGGAAGCCCAAAAAACATCTGTTCATGACAGGGTTCTTGCATTTACAAAGTTGCCTCGCTCACAATGGGTTGATTACTTTCTCAATGTTTCTATCAACGACTAGGTGAGACATGTATTCTAAATATATGACAGTTTTGGTAAAGCTGTAGTTTCACATTTTTAATTTTGTTAAAATTTTTAATTTTTTCCATTGTTATAAATTCTGACAATTTTAATGAAATCGATTCTTTTTGGTTTATGGATTTGATGATTTTTAAATTCCATTAAAATCTATTGTTATTCAAAATTATCTGGTGCAAGTCTCTTTCTTTCTTTATCTCTGATGTTCTGTATTAAGCTTTCTGTTTTATTACTACAAAATTTATGATGGAGCTTGATCATAAAATGATTTCAAGAGGTCATCTTCATGCTTTGGTTTTACCAATTTTCTTAGGGAACGAATATATATTCCAGTAAACTGTAGTGCATACTTGATTTTTATTATTGAACTAATTGAATATACTTTATAAGAAGGAGACATACAAAAAGGTTTCTAAAAAAAAAAGAGGAGACATACAAAAAGGCTAACAGTGGTTAACTTGTATTAACTTGTAGGAAATAGATGTTCTTGAAAATGAGATTGACGTACTTAAATCTAAAGTAAAGAACATGCTCTTATCTTCGCAACATTACGATGAGATTTCGAAAAGGCAAATTGTTTTGATCCATTTACTGCTTAACCTTGGTCTCGCGTATCACTTTGATAATGAGATCGAGGAGATCCTACAACATGTTTTTATGAAGATAGAGGATATCACCGCCAATGAAAATCATTTGTACACAATCTCCATCATGTTCAGCGTTTTCAGAACTTATGGTCACAACATGTCATCTGGTAGGGAGTTTTGTTTTTCTTATATGTTACTTATTTTTCAAATATATATATTCCCTCTCAAGAAAGATCATGTTTCTTTTTATGTACTTAGATGTTTTCAAGAGGTTTATTGAGGATAGTGGAAAATTCAAGGAGTGTCTTACTAAAGATGTCTTGGGTATGCTTAGCCTTTACGAAGCAGCACACTTGGGGACGAAGACAGATGAAATCTTGAATGAAGCACTGATCTTCACATCAAGTCACTTGGAGTGGTTAGCTGAAATCGAAGCGGCCCCGCCTCATATTGCAATGCTTATGAAGAGTACGCTTTACTTACCTCAGCGTTGGAACATGGAAGCATTGGTTGCAAAGGAATACATTTCGTTTTATGAACAAGAAGAAGATCATGACAAGATGCTACTCAAATTAGCCAAACTCAATTTCAAGTTGTTGCAGCTGCATTATACCAAAGAACTAACAACTCTCGTCAAGTAAGTATAAAATCCATTCATTATTAGTAACAGGTTACGAGTTCTCTACCTTATTATCTATATTTATAAACTTGATTACCAGTTCTACTCATTCCATCAACTCTAAGATCAAGTAAATATAGAAAAACACAAGGAGTTCTTGCTGGGAGTGGCTAACGTCTTTTTTTTTTTTTTAATTGGGATTCTTTCGTAGTTATTATGGATTTCTCCATACTTATTAGGTATTCAGTGCTAAGAAATCCCGACTGAAATTTTTTTTCGAGATATGATGAAATGTTTTCATATTGTATTTGAAGGTGGTGGAAAGACATAGACCAAACATATAGGTTGCCATCTCAATTCAGAGAGAGAATCGTAGAAGCGTGGCTATCAGCAGTGGTGATGTCCTTCGAACCACAATTTTCAGAGGGAAGAATTATTGCGTCTAAATTCTATTATCTCATCACCGTATTTGACGATTCTTGCGATGAGCATTTCTCTCTTCCTGAAATTGCAAGACTCGTAGATTGTGTTGAAAGGTTGGTATATACGCACTCCTAGTATGTTCAATACTGTTAGTTTTCTTTGTCTATTACCAGGCCCGGATCATTAATTTGGTAAACCATGTGCAATGTTTGTAATTTTGTAAGAATAATTTTGTGACGTAACTAGAAGTTCAAATTTTTAATTATTTTAGATATTGTCCTATATTATGCACAGAGATAATATAATAATATATAAAAGATGAAGGGAACTATTCAATGATTGACATCTTATTATTTAAAAACAAATAAAAATGACATACATTCAACTATTAATTATATAAAAAATCAATTTTTTTGCTGTCAGCAAAAACAAAAAATCAATTTTATTTAAATTTAACCATTTTAAGATCATTAAAGCATAAACATAAAATAAGCAAATTTAGAATTTAATATTTTTAGAGATTGCATAGATGTGTGTTAGAGAGGGAGGGGGGTACTTGATAGAGAGATTTGTGTAAAGTTTATTGATTTTAAAAGTTGAGAAATTTTAACAGATTTAGTGGATTAACAAATATGTCACATATTTTAATCAAATGTTTTTATAGATTTTGTCATGGATTTTTTTTTTTTTTTTTACAATTTTCCTTATAAGATAAATATTTTATGATGTTCTATAAAATTTCCAAATATTATCTCTTCCAATTTTAGGTATATTTGTTTATAAGAAGGATTTTTGTTTTTATGATGATGAGATAGATTAGTAAAAAAGTTTTGTATGTTATTAAATTAGTTTTTTTTCTTACGACGATAGTTTTAAATTTTTGAAAATTATGAATTCGGGTTTTGATGATCATTGAAGAGACCATTTTTTACTAGGATTTGTAAATTGTTTTCCATTTTTTGGGTTTATGTCATTGTTTTATGGGTGGATTACTAAACTAACTTTTAAAAGTAGTGATTCGGCTAGTTTGATGTACATCTTTTTTTATTATCCAAATAACATAGGGTACCGAAAATGCCCCTCAAGCCTTTGGTGAGAAAAATTGTATTTACGAGAATGCCATTACTTTTGGGTTGCCACGTAGGCTAGACGTTTGACGGTAGACTTATTACGGTTGGTCAACGGACGAATGCTCAGCGTAGAATTTGGTAGACTTGTTAATGTAGATCCATAATAACGTGGCGGTAAACTTTTTCAGAGCAGTAGATTTGTTTTATGAATGGTAGATTTAATTGCAACGATGAAAGATTTATTTTTTTGCCTCTTCGATGACCGACATCCGTGGTAGATTTGTTTTTGAAACGGTAGATTTTTGTTTTAACGACGGTAGATTTACCGTTTACCTGGTAGAGTTATTTAATGAAGTGGCGGACTTATTAGGTCTCAACCGGGGAACGGTTGATTTATGCTTGGTGGAAGAGTTATTNTTTTCGATGGGATGGAAAGAGAAGTGAGGGATGAAGGAAGATACCATATGAACGCGATGTTAGAAGAGGTGATTAATAAATATGTATCCATTTTATACATAATCGTAAGTACATCAATATATCTAGGTTCTTTGCAATAAAATATCATCAAATTTATATAGATGTCCGGAAGTGGGTGGTTGTCTAGTAGTTTTGAGAGGGAGTATTCAAGGTCACTTGTTCCACTCCACTTAGGAAGGTTGATTTACGTTGTAAATGTGGTATTATGAAAGATTGTCCTAGAACAACAGAAAAGATTAAGAGTCAAAGGTTTAGAACTTTCACAATTTATTATAAAAAAAAATTCATATAGATTTCCCTTTATCATCATGTCATAATTAACATTATATATTAAAGAAACACTAGTTTGATCGTAGCTCAAAGCAATATTTTTTTCTTAGTTTTATAGCGTTTAACAGTATGTTCACACTTTCGTGTAAGCAGTTCAAGATAATCGCGAGAGCAGACCTTAAGCTTGCCAAATGGGCACGAGGAAGTGATATCCCTGACTTTGATGAGTATGTGGAGGTTGGTGGGGCTGCGCTTGCCTCGTATGCCACCGTTTCAGCTACTTTTGTCGGAATGGGAGAGATCGCTGGGAAAGAAGCTCATGAGTGGTTAAGTTCCCGACCTAAAATCATCAAATCTATAGCTGCAAAGGGTCGTCTAATGGATGACATAACCGACTACGAGGTATACTTGAGTCACTAATTAGAAAGCTTTAGGTTTTTGATTTTCCTACTAAATTAAGCGTTTTAGTATTGATCAGAAGGACATGAGCAGTGGGTATGCTGAAAATGGGATAAACTATTATATGAAGCAATACCGAGTTACCAAAGAAAAAGCTGGTCTAGAGTTACAGAAGATGGTGACAGACACCGATAAGACCGTAAATGAGGACCTCATGAAGACAACCAGTGTGCCGCGTCGAGTTCTTATGAAAGTCCTCAATTTAGGACGCTTAATGCATGTCCTATACAATATGTCAGATGATGTATACAATTGCCGTGAAGGAAAACTCAAGGAGTATATAATTACCTTGCTCGTAGATCCTATATGTCTTTGAAGATGGTGATAAGCGCCAATGTATGAAGCAGAGCATTGGGCCAGATGGGATATACGAGACAATCTACAAGGATCCGAACGCCCAATTCACGATTCATCAACTGAGAGGACAAGTCCTCTGTTTCTCGTTCGTTTTAACGTTATTTGTTTCAGTCAAATAAGTTGAAGTGGTCCTCCAACTTGTAAGGAACCACTCAACCACTTTCCATGTTTTCCCTAAGTGTAAGGAATCTTGATGATTCCATTTTGTTTCCGTCTATCTAAGCAATGAGAAAAACCAAAAAGAGGTAGTCATTACTACTCAAAATCAATTGTCTTATGTTCTTGTCTTATCTTTGAGAATTCTTAGCTTTGATCGGGTTCAAAGCTTGGAACCTCTACCAGTTGGTATCAGAGCATTGCTCCTTTTTTACGTTTTTCACCATACAAACACGTTTCTACCTACATTCACCATTACACCAAAGAAGTCTAATGGAAAGCAGACCTTGACTCGTACTTTATCGAGAGAGTCAATGGCGAGCACAAAGGAACGCGTTGACATGATGGAGATGATACGATCCTCCCAAGAATCGGAATTTTTTAGTTGGATTTCGGATAGATGGATAGGCCTTAGATCTTATGAAGAGATGAAACAAGGTAAGATGGATCGAAAGGTTCGCACTGAAGTTTCGGAATGACTTCTGATATACTCCAACTTGAACCCTTAGATATGACACACTAAGACAAATTCAAGGTCGATTGAATGGATATGACGCACCAAATAATCTCTTAATCCCTTGGATATGACGCACCAAGACGGATTAAGGTTTGATCAATAGATATTACATACCAAGGATCAAAAATGTTTACAAAGAACAAAAGAGAATCACTCTAAAAATAAATAAAAAGAAGGTTGTGTTTTCTTAAATGAGATTACATGAGTTTATAAAGTAAAGAAAAGAGTAGGCAAAGAGCCAAACTCATGGTAAAAGCATTAACTAAAGAAAGACTGAATTAAAAACTAAGTTTGAATAACTCTTAGCCTCCAAATGACTCTTTAGCTGCTTTCCCTCCCCTTATGTCGAATAACTCTTGGCCTCCAAATGACTCTTTAGCTGTCTTCCCTTCCCTTAGGTCGAATTTATAAGCTTATGAATAAACCTTATAAAGTTTATGAGTCAATTTTTCACATTAAAACCTTTCAAAGAAAACCCAATGGGAAAAACCAAGGATAAGGAAAAAGAGTACAAATGATCACATCCTTCATAAGCTTTATAAGACTTAGAATTTATAAGCTTTTTATAAAACTTGATGAACTTGATTCACAAGTCTGCTGTGTAGTCCTTCCAGAAGTCTGTTGTGTAATTCAAGAAGTCTGCTATGTAATTGATATGGGTCAAATTTACCCTAAAACTACTCTCTCAAATTAAGAGATCAGTAGTAGTACTTAGGATTCGAATCCACAGAGAAGGGATAGTCACACAACGAACTTCTAATTTCGAATTAAGCTAAGTAGAAAGATGGAATTTAAAACACAGAAAGCAATTAAAAACGATGTAAGTTCAGGAGACGAAACGCTAGGTTCAGGGAAATTCTCAAGTGATCTAATTGCAGGTCTAGACAAAATGTTAGAAATTATTAAGCACTGTTCTTGAACTTGAAACACTAATGTAAAATCAACCAACTCTCGCTGCAAGGATTATCTATGCCTAAATTCCAGAAAACCAAATCTCTTTGCGAATTCAAACAATTCAGACAAGCATTAATATCAGGTTCAATTGTTCACAAAACCCTAAACCAAATCTCTTTGCGAATAGGTATTTTGCTCATCTAACATTAGTTCAGGCAAT
>JAHZTW010000002.1:44251977-44281483 GCA_020283515.1 Alliaria petiolata | reverse complement strand
GTGGTCCATGGGATGCTCATTAGGGAGTCCATGGAAGGGATGCTGAGCTACGAGCTGGAAGTAGGCGGGCTTCAGCTCGAAGTCATTCCTTTGGAATGCAGGAGGACGGATCGCAGCTCTATTAGCATAGAACTGGTATGGGCGGTTGTACTCGCCAAGTGTTCTCATACGTCCAACTTCTGCAGGTGCTTGTATCGCTGGTTTCGACTATGACGGCGCCAGCCTCATCAAGTCTCTGTCCTCGGGCGTTCCTTCTATTGCCCTGAAGGTCGGTTAAGTTGCCATCCGCATCGCGTATCATGATCACAGGTTCTGCCATCTCCGTCCGCGCAGAGTGTCGATCGATACTAGATGTGTCGATCGACGCTGAGGGTTGGTGTCGATCGATACTAGATGTGTCGATCGACGCTCGTGCAGATGCTCGGTTTGTGCGTTCGAGATGACCGAGCTCCTGGTTCAATGGAATTAGTTCCTCTTCCTTGTTGCTTCTGGTACTGGGCATGCACCTGAAACCAAAGATAAGAAACTAAATCAGTAACAAAAACAAAAATAAAAACCTAGACAAAATTCTAATACTAGAAATCTGTAGGCAACTAATCTCCTTCCCCGGCAACGGCGCCAAAATTTGATATGGGTCAAATTTACCCTAAAGCTACTCTCTCAAATTAAGAGATCAGTTGTAGTACTTAGGGATCGAATCCACAGAGAAGGGATAGTCACACAACGAACTTCTAATTTCGAATTAAGCTAAGTAGAAAGATAGAATTTAAAACACAGAAAGCAATTAAAAATGATGTAAGTTCAGGAGACGAAATGCTAGGTTTAGGGAAATTCTCAGGTGATCTAAATTGCTGGTCTAGGCGGAATGTTAGGAATTATTAAGCACTGTTCTAGAACTCGAAACACTAATGTAAAATCAACCAACTCTCGCTGCGAAGATTATCTATGCCTAAATTCTAGAAAACCAAATCTCTTTGCGAATTCAAACAATTCAGACAAGCATTAATATCAGGTTCAATTGTTCACAAAATCCTAAACCAAATCTCTTTGCGAATAGGTATTTTGCACATCTAACATTAGTTCAGGCTATTAATAATACTCTCGCATCTATTAATTAACCTAAGATCAGATTCTAGGTCGCGAAGCTAGAATAAGCGTTAAACACAAATCCAGATGAAGAACTCTAATGATTTTATCCTAACAATTTAATTCAACCTAACAATTCATAATCACCTTTGAAAAACCCTAAACCTAACAAACAAACTACTCAGACATGATCAATGAAACAGAAATCATGAATAAAGAAGAATGCATAAAAGAAATCAATAGATAAATAAGGGAGTTCCAAATTTGCTCTAAAGGAGACAAATTCTTCTCTCCAAAAACTCTCTATAAATCTCTCTCTAAATAATTCTGTATTATATAGTGTAGCCTAAACAATGGCTGAAAAACTATATTTATAGGCCTAGGTTCGAATCTTCAATTCCCAAAAGGATTAGGAAAAGTCTTGGAGATTTCCTTTTCTTCAAAATATGGAAACTTCTTGATTCTGGAAATTGGAAAACCTGGTGTCGATCGACACCTTGCATGTAATTCCAGTCTTGACTTCATCACTTCGTGACTTCATTCCATTAAGCTCCAAAATGCATCCAAATCTCCAATTTATCTTTAATTGTACCTGAACCTGTAAAGACTCTATATAGACTTGAAAATAGCCAAAAGACTCTATAAAAACACTTATATCATGGTCTAAAAATGGGTAAAAACCATGATATATCAGTAATTCCAGAAGTCTGCTGTGTAATTTCAGAAGTCTGCTGTGTAATTAAAATCAACATGGTTTTAACTTCTTCTCCTTTCTGAGTGATCATCTGTTTGGGTAATCCTCCAATTCCTTCTTTAAATTTCTTTAGCCTTGCACGAGTCATAGGTCCGGATGGCATCACCAAGTCTTCAACGGTTCTAGTTCAGGTTCAAGCTCAGCTACAAGCTCATTCTCCTTTGTGCTTTCCATGATCGCATCATCCCCCCTCTGTTGAAAAGGATTTGCCCTCAAATCTGGACCATCTGCGACAAAAAGGCACTAAATCAGAAACGTTAAAGATTGAACTAACGTTGTACTTACCTTGAAGATCGAGTTGGTAAGAACTGTCATTGATCCTCTTGACTATCTTGAATGGACCATCAACTCTTGGCATAAGTTAGACTTCCTTTCAGCTGGAAACCTTTCTTTTCCCAAGTGAATCCACACGAGATATCCAACTTCAAACACCATCTTGCGCCTGCCTTTGTTTGCTTTCCTTTCATACTGCTTAGTCCTCTCTTCAATGTTCTTTCTTGCTTTTTCATGGATCTGTTTGACAAGATCAGCTTTCTTTTTCCAATCTACACTAGTTCTTTCACTCAAAGGCAATGGGATTAGATCCAATAGAGATAAAGGATTAAAACCATAAACAATTTGAAATGGAGAAAACTTAGTAGCAGAATGGATCGAATGATTATATGCAAATTCTACATGTGGCAAACATTCTTCCCAAGTTCTCAAGTTCTTTTTAACCAATGCACGCAACAAAGTGGACAAGGTTCGATTAACTACTTCAGTCTGACCATCAGTTTGTGGACGACAAGTAGTTGAAAACAACAACCTAGTTCCAAGCTTAGACCAAAGCGATTTCCAGAAGTAACTAAAGAACTTAGTATCCCTATCTGAAACAATAGTCCTAGGCATTCCATGCATTCGAACTATTTATTTGAAGAATAAATCAGCTATATGAGATGCATCATTAGTCTTGTGACAAGCAATGAAGTGTGCCATTTTTGAAAACCTATCAACAACAACGAAGATAGAATCTTTACCAGTTCTAGATCTAGGCAAAACAAGCACAAAGTCCATAGAAATGTCACTCCACAGTTGAGTAGGAATGGGTAAAGGAGTATACAAACCGTTGGGTTGTACTATGGATTTAGCTTGTTTGCAAGTTACACACCTTCCACCGATCCTCTCCACGTGTCTCTTCATGTGTGGCCAGAGCCGTGCCTGAAAAATTTGTAGTTCAATACGAAATCAAAAACCGGGATCATACATAATACATTAAAACACCAAAATTGCAACTTAAATTTGGCAAATTAAATTGATTTAGGATATTTATTTTTTAAACTAAAAATTCTTATTTTGAGAAGTAAATCAAACAAACATAAAAACCAAATAGCAAAGAAATTCAAAATATTTGGGCCCTAAAAAATTTCAAAAAAATGTGAGGCCGTACACATATGTATCATATGTGTTGCATCATGCCCGACTCTGTGTGTGGCCAATGAAAGTGTTCTAGTATAACCTAAAATGTATTAGCAACTCCAAAATGTCCCATTAAACCTCCTCCATGGGCTTCCCTGACTAATAAATCTCGAATGGAACAGTTAGGCACACACAAACGTTGTTCATAGAACAGAAAACCTTCATGCCTATAGTACTTTCCAGACGCAAACTTTTCACAAGCTTTGTACACTTCTTTAAACTCAGCATCAGTCTCATATAGTTCTTTAAGTTGTTCAAAACCAAGCAACTTAGAATCAAGAGTAGAAATCAGTGCATACCTGCGTGACAATGCATCAGCAACAACATTTTCTTTACCTTGCTTGTATTTGATGACACATGGAAAAGTCTCAATGAATTAAACCCATCGAGCATGCCTCTTGTTAAGCTTCTGCTGACCTTTCAAATGCTTGAGTGATTCATGATCAGTATGGATCACAAACTCTTTAGGCCAGAGATAGTGTTGCCACCTTTGCAAAGCTCGAACTAAGCATACAACTCTTTGTCATATGTCAGGTAATTCAGAGTAGCTCCTCCGAGTTTCTCACTAAAGTAAGTTATGGGTTTCTTCCCTTGCATCAACACAGCCCCAATACCTACACCGGAAGCATCACACTCAATTTCAAAAGTCTTTAAAAAATCAGGTAAAGACAAAAGTGGTGCGTTTGTAAGCTTCCCTTTTAAGGTTTTAAACGCTTCTTCTTGAGCTTCTTCCCACTTGAAACCAACGTCCTTCTTGATTACTTCAGTAAGTGGTGCAGCTATGGTGCTAAAATCATACTCTCTCGGATATGCCCTTTCTCCATGAGCTCGCTCACTTGTTTCTGAAGGTCCTTTGTTTCCACAGGATTGGTCCTATAAGCTCGACAGTTTGGCAATGAAGCTCCTGGTACAAAGTCTATTTGGTGCTCAATTCAACGAATTGGTGGCAATCCCTTCGGATTATCTTCAGGAAAAACATCTTCAAAGTCCTGCAAAAGAAGAGTTATCTTATACGGCAGCACCAATGCAAGGTCAGTCAAACTCATAAGAGTTTCTTTATAAAAAAACATAAGTAAAGGTTGTTTTGAAAGCAAAGCTCTCTTAACCTCACTAATCCTCACAAAAAAGTTTGAATGCCTCACAGGTTTGCTCTCACAGGCCTTTGTCTTGGCTTTTCTCAGACTCTCATTTTTTTCTGTGAATTGTTTAGGGGATCGCTCAAAGTGTTTGATTCTCGTCTATGCTTAAGTAACATCTGGTCTTGATATATCTCATGTGGTGTCATCGGAATCAGCGTGATCTTTCTCCCCTTGAATTCAAAATAATGTCTATTGGGGAATCCATCATGCGTCACCCTTCGATCAAACTGCCATGGCCTTCCAAGAAGAATGTGGCCTGCCTCCATAGGTAACACATCGCATAGGATCTCATCCACGTACCTGCCTATGGTTATGGGAACCAATACTTGGCTGTTCACTTCCATTTCTCCAACATCATAAAGCCACTGAAGTTTATAAGGCTTTGGATGTTTCCTTTCTTTCAAACTGAGCTTTCTTACCATTGTTTCACTCGCCACATTGGTACAACTGCATCCATCAATGATGACGCTGCAGACATTGTCTTGTACATGGCACCTTGTGTGAAATAAGTTCTCTCTTTGCTCCTGCTTGTTTGATTTAGACTGAACACTTAGTGATCTCCTCGACACTAACAAAACTCCTTTAGCTGGAATCTCATGTTCTTCTTCTGACGGTAATGAATCAGATACAACTTCTTCTTCCTCTGATTCGATCTCTCCATTGTCTAGAAGAATCATAACTCTCTTATTAGAGCATTCATTGGCGTAATGCCCTCTTCCTTGGCATTTGAAACAGATCAAATCTCTGGTTCTGGATATAGATGCTTCAGCTTTGCCCTTATCGATTTGATTTGCAGAAAAAGGCTTAGATTCTACCTTTGGAGTGGTGATGGGTTTCTGTGTACGTGTGTAACTCTGCTTAGTGTTAGACACTCCAACTCCATAAGTAGGTCGAGAAGTACCCTTCCCTTTAAGATGCTGCTCCACTAGAATTGCTTTGTGTAGCATTTCCTCGATCTCCACATAATGCTGCAACTCAAGTCTGTCTTGCACATCCCTGTTTAATCCACTCAAGAACCGAGAAATTGTAGCTTCTCTATATTCAGACACATCAACCCTTATCATAAGAGACTCCCTCTCTTGATAATAATCTTCAACATTACGACTGCCTTGTGTTAATCTCATTAGCTTTTAATGAAGCTCACGGTGGTAATGGCTAGGAACAAATCTCCTTCGCATAATAGCTTTCATATCTGCCCAAGTCTCTACTGGACAATCCCCATTTCGTATCCTTGAGGTAACAAACTGATCCCACCAGCTTAGTGCATAATCAAAGAACTCTGTGACTGCCACTCTCACTTTGTTGTACTCCGTGTAGTGTTGGCAATCAAAACCAAGCTCTATCTTCTTTTCCAACTCTAGATAGGTGTATGGATCATTCCTTCCATGAAATGGTTGAATTTTGAGCTTAAGTCCTCCAAGATCATCATCACGTTGTCTCCTGCCTTCTCTCTCACGCCGAGGTCTCCTTCTGCTCCCTTGAGATGAGCGTCCATCATGACTGTAGTAGTCAACATCTAATTCGACCCTTGCTGGTCTAAGTTACTCTCTTGCTCTCTCAACATGAACATCTTGAGGCTGTCTTTGTTGTGCCTCTACTCGCATTTCATCTAGTCTATCATAGACACCATTTATTTCATTCCTCAACAATATCCGCATTTCTCCCAACATTGCTTGCACTTGCAGATTTGGAACTGCCTCTCTTTCTTCACTGTTATTACTTCCTTAGAGGTTAGACATGATTTTTCCTGCAAAACTAACAAACATGTTAGTAGCAAAAGCTTCTCACAAGTGCTTCTCTCAAAGGTGTTTCACTCAAGTGTTTCACTCAATCTTATTTCCCTCAGCGGTTTCTCAAGAGTTCTAATAGAACAAATCCATTACAACTCAATGGTAATCTCCAAAGTAACCAAAGAGAACAATCCAAACGAATTCAAAGATAGATGAGATAAGAACTTGATGAAGAACAGAAAATTCACAATAAATATAGGAATTAAAACCACAGAAATAAACTGAATAATTTCTTCTTTTTTTTTTTAATAACGAATACCTTTTTTTTTTTTTGATTTTCGTTTTTCTTTCCCTTTTTTTTTTGTTATAAACTGAAACAGAATCTTAGAATAGAAATAAAAGAAGATGAAAAGATAGAAGGTGAAAAAATATTTAGATGATGGATGAGAAGGTGAAGAGAATAGAAGATGATATATGAGAAGGTGAAAAGATGAGAAGATGATAGATGATACCGAACTGAAGAGGGTGCTCTGATACCACTTGATACGATCCTCCCAAGAATCGGCACTCTTCAGTTGGATTTCAGATAGATGGATAGGCCTTAGATCTTATGAAGAGATGAATCCTCAAAGATTAAGGTAAGATGGATCGAAAGGTTCGCACAGAAGTTGCAGAATGACTTCTGATATACCCCAACTTGAATCCCTTAGATATGACACACTAAGACGAATTCAAGGTCGATTAAATGGATATGAGGCACCAAGACGGATTAAGGTTTGATCAATGGATATTACACACCAAAGATCGAAAATGTTCACGAAGAACAAAAGAGAATCACTCTCAAAATAAATAAAAAGAAGGTTGTGTTTTCTCAAATGAGTTTACATGAGTTTATAAAGAAAAGAAAAGAGTAGGCAAAGAACCAAACTCGTGGTCAAAGCATTAACTAAAGAAAGACTGAATTAAAAACTAAGTTTGAATAACTCTCAGCCTCCAAATGACTCTTTAGCTGCTTTCCCTTCCCTTAGGTCAAATAACTCTTGGCCTCCAAATGACTCTTTAAGTGCCTTACCTTCCCTTAGGTCGAATTTAAAAGCTTATGAATAAACCTTATAAAGTTTATGAATCAATTTGCTTCATTAAAACCTTTCCTGGAAAACCGAATGGGAAAAACAAAGGACAAGGAAAAAGAGTACAAATGATCACATCCTTTATAAGCTTTATAAGACTTCAGATTTATAAGCTTTTTATATGACTTGATGAACTTGATTCACAAGTTTGCTGTGTAGTCGTTACAGAAGTCTGCTGTGTATTTCAAGAAGTCTGATGTGTAATTCCAGAAGTCTGTTGTGTAATTCCAGAAGTCTGTTGTGTAATTAAAACCAGATGGTTTTAACTTCTTCTCCTTTCTGAGTGATCATTTGTTTGAGTAATCCTCCAATTCTCTCTTTAAGTTTCTTAAGCCTTGCACGAGTCATAGGTCCGGATGGCATCACCAAGTCTTCAACAGCTTCTAGTTCAGGTTTAAGCTCAGCTACAAGCTCATTCTCCTTTGTGCTTTCCATGATCGCATCAGGAGACCAGCTTGGGGATGAAGCACGACGTGATGCAAAGGTTGCGTACGTCCATGGAGAATCAGTTTGCTCGTATGATGGAGGCGATCACCAACAACCGCGAGAGTGGGCTGAGTGCTCAACGAGGGAGTCGGAGATCGGAGGGAAGTCATGCTTCCGTCCACCGAGGCGACAACGAAAATCCTTTTGCACCACCACCTGCAGTTCAAAACAGACATGTCAAAATCGACTTTCCGAGATTTTACGGTGGAGATCCAGGAGAGTGGCTTTGCAAAATGCGACAATATTTTGAATACCATGAGATGCCACGTGATCAGCTAGTCTGATTCATATCGTTTCACTTGGATGGTGTTGTCTGATAAATAGGCTTTTATTCTAGTTTTTCAATGCTTTAAGCATCTTTTATCATTGTAGTATTTGAGGTTATCAATCCAAATGGGTGGAAGAGAAAATAAGAATGCAAGAACATAAAAGAGCTAAGCAATATTCGGATTTAGATGAGTAAACTTTAAAATAAAAACTACTAAGTGATTTCTAAATCTATCAAGAACTAAACTTATAAAATAAAAACTATAAAGACAGATTATCAATGCTAAAGATTATGATTTTAAATTATTCAAATGCTAAAAATCAGACTTAAGGTCGAGGTTCAAGGTTCAAACTTGGGTTTTAAAATGCTAGATCTACACATTATGATGAGATATCCTTAAGTCTAAGAATCAAAACTAGATTAGTGCACTCCCGTGGCAAAAATCCTTTCATCAACTTTCCCTCCTAACCCAATCCCTTGGTGGAAAGGATGGTTGATGAATGATGTTGAGGTTTTTAAGCCTTAACTCAATCCTCAAACACACATGTCATTGTAGTATTTGAGGTGTCAATCCACTTGGGAAGCTAATGACACTTGAGATATAGAGAACTTGCTAAGCTAAGCTAATAGAGAAGGGATTTTATAGCTAATAACGTAAAGCAAATGATAAGAGCAAGAGAAACTAAGCAAAAAGAATATAAATAAGCTTCAAAAAATAAAAGAAAGATTCAAGACCAAGGTAAATGATGTAGGGTGATTCTATTTCATGTCTAAGATGTTCAAAAACACAATACTAAGTACTCAACCTTAAGTAAGGAGCACAATTAAAGACTAATCCAATCTCATGGCAAAAACTCATTTGCTAATCACATTTCAAACCCAATTTTGTTGGTGTATCTATGACTAACAAGCTTTCAATCACAAGCTCCATAGAACAAAGAACTCCCTAGACATTTAATCTTTTAGGCTAGGATGAGTAATCTCTTATGCAATATTTTCAGACATTCTAATGACACTCTCATGCCCAATAAAAGTCTAGAGGCGATTTCCCATCAATATGGTACTAAGCATGTAGCACATTTATATAAGAAAATATAGATGCAAAGAATCATGATTTCTAAACATAAATAAACTCATTCAATCATTTTTTCAAACACCTTAAGTGCTCAACAAAAGCCTAGGATCAACTTTTCTAATAAAGAGGTACTTGGCTATAAGAGCAATCACATAAGAAAAGGAAATACAAAGATCTAAGCTTTAGACATCTTAAACAATTATTAGAATCACCTTAATCTACCAAGATCTAAAATCTAAGATAACTACTCACTAACCATAGCCTTAACCACGAAATCAATGAGGATAGGATGGCTAAACATGATTAGTGAATATTAAACAAGAAAAAAATAAATAAGGAAAGTACAAAAACTTTAGTGAGATCAATGTCCAAGTTATTAGTTCTAAGATGCAAAAAGTTTGTTCTACTTCAAAAGCTTTAGCCATATTTATCTCAAATGAATTCAAGCTTAGTCTACACAAGCATTCATATCATCCAACTCTTTAACATTTATTAATTGTAACCAAGTGAATCATGATCATGCATATAAAGTGAAACCATTTGGCTAAGGGACATGGTTTTGAGACAAAGATGATCTCAATGCAAAGGAGTTTTTGGTGTTTCAAGGGATCACTCAATGAAAAAGAATCAATCTATGGCAAAATGCTAAGAGTAAAAAAAATTTATGCATACAAGGATGACTTTCATCTACCCAAATGCCTAAATCAACTTCTATCCTAGTCTAAGCCCAAAGACTAACCTCCTAAACTACCCTTTCCCAAGGCTTTTGCTGCCTTCATCACCTTCACAAAGCTTTCACCTTCTTTGTTGATCTTGGGGGGATCTTCTTCACCTTTGTAGAATGGTCTTTTTTGGCTTCTTTTCAATGGCTCTTTTTTTGTTGCTTTTGGCGCCTCATTGCTTCATCTCCTTGGATATTTGATGGCCGGTTTTTCTTCTTGTTGTGTGGTCTTGTTTTGTTGCTTGAGGTCACCTTTTCTTCTTTGTTATAGAGCATTCCTTGTTGCCACCATCTCATCATATATTTGCCCAAATCAATCTCAATAAATCACCTTTTCCTTATTCCTTCTCTTTCCCAAAGACAAAACTTTAAACAAAAGAACTCTTCGTAGTTTACCCATCAAACAACTTAGCTTAATACTAGCTTAAAATGCAAGCTAGTGTCTACATGAAAGATTCTCCTTGTCAGTCTAAACTCAACACGTTTTGCCTAGATGATTCAAAATTTTGAAAATAGGCCTCACAATCACACAAGAGAGTGTTTAGGTTTCAAAGAAGGCTTAGTTGTAGGTGGGGTAAGTTATTTGGACTAGCAAGAGTGGTAAGAAGGAAGAAGGAAGTCCAAATATGTATATGGTAACCATGGAATCACTTTTCAATACAAGAACATGATAATTCAAAGTCAATATTATGGTTCAAATTATTAGAGTTGGATTCAACTCAAAGCATTTTTCAACCTAAGACATGAACATCAAAGCAAGAATTACAAGTATGTTGCAGCCTTAACTTCCAACTTACTAGAATGCATTAAACAACTAACAACTAGGGCACTTAAATCATTTCAAATATAGACATCTTAACAAGTGCTTATCATTACTCCCAATGCATATGTATGAAAACCTATATGCAATGCAACTAGACTAAATTCTAGTATGTGAATGAAACTAGATGAACATTCTTTGTTTTGTTTTTGAAATTTAAAAATTTCTCAAATTTTTCTATGCCTTAGTCATAAATGAATGCATGAAACTTAAAATGGAAAATTGAAAAATATTGCCAAGTCTCACACTCTCCCCCACTTTAAATTACACAGTCTCTTGTGATAGATTTCGTGGCAAAGCACCGAGCCAAACATCCACGGATTGTTCGGAGGATGACGAGCAGCATGTACCAGAGCAGGTCATGGACGGTACGAGTGAGGTTCATCGAGAAAAGACCAGCATTGGCCGTGAACGGGTTCAGACCGACACAGCCGTGTTCCTCTTTGATCCAACACTGTCCCGGAATAACCTACGAGGGGAACTCCGTCCTGATAACCGAATCTCTCAACCATCTCATGTCCGCTCTCGGAACAAACGTCAAGAAGAAGCCGAAGGACTTGTGGATTAAAGGAAGAGATCGAACGTGAGATAACTCGGTTTGACCAAGTTGACTGCATTATGGCCGAGCACGCTTATGTTTGTTCCATCTGGTACGAACCATGATCGGACGGAACAAGGACGCGTCCAGATTCATAGCAGCCGAAGGGTCACCCTAAGCAAACACGTAAACCCAAGGGTCATTGACCAAGGAATAAATTCTAGTCTTCTATTTATATTTTCTATCCTTTGATAATTCACAAAACTTTATTACTCTTTTCTTTCTTCCTTGGTTTGTTTTCTATAAGTATTTGTAAACTTCATTCTAATAAAATATTCAAGTTTTTATCATCTTCTTTTGAGAGAAATCTCTTTGTTCATCTTGAACTTTTCGTTGAGTTTGGCAAGGGTTACTTCCAAACGCAGCAAACCTCCTAAGATTCGTTGTTAAGGGTTACTTCCTCGGTTCCGTGGAGTGGAGAATACCAAGAGACTTCCGCATCTCTTGACGTTCTCATCGATCCATCATCTATCCAATATATCTCATCTATCCAATTTGCCAACAGAGAGCATAATCCATCCAAGGGTTCCATTACGTGGTATCAGAGCCACTCTTTGTTGGTAAAGCTGTTCATCTTCTTTTCTTCTTAATCAAAAAAAAAAAAATATATATATATATATATTCTATATAATCTGTTCTCTTCTCCCTCTCTCCATTTTAAATCCGGGCCATCCTCTACCCTCATTCAAAAAAAAAAGTATAAAAAAAGGAGAAAACCGAAAAGGTTTAAGACAAACTGAGGAGAAATCCAGTTTGTGAGGGTGGTGGAAGATAAATCCAGTCAAGAGGTGGCTAAACGGACTTCCCTTTTAAATTTCTATATTTTCTTTCTCTTTTGTTGTGTGGGAGTACTTGGTGGATTTGGTTTGAATTGTTTGATAAGAACATCGAGAAATTAACTCAGTGTGATCACCATAAAACCAGTGAGCAAAACACGTGTGTGAGTGAGGCAATAAACACTTGAGAGAAATGTTTTTTTTCTAATCGTTTGTTAAATAACTTTTCAGGAAAAACAATGCATGATAGTGGAGAAGAAGGAAATAACAATCCTGGATCCGGATTGTCTGGTTTACAAATGAAGGCACTAACCGAATATTTGATGAGATTTCTGAACACAAGTCTTGAAGAGATTAATGTTCGACTTGATAGAATTCAGGAGGATCAACAAGGCCAACCGCGGCCAACCCAAAGGAAGAACCGGGAAAGGAGACATAGCCGTTCCTTTGACGGTCATGAAGAAGAAGAACAATTCGATGACAACCGTTCTAACCTCAGGGCAAGGAGAGGTCATAGAAACCGAGATGAAGAGAACCCGTTCTCTAGAAGATCAGATGATGGACTTGGTGTAGCCAGATGCATATTTGGAATGGGAAAGAAAAACTGAGTTAGTTTTTGATTGTCAAAATCTCTCGGAACTTAAGAAAGTTAGACTTGCTGCTTCTGAATTTAATGGCTACGCCATTAGTTAGTCTGATCAGGTTATTTCTCTTAGAACCAGAAGAGGTGAAAGACCAATAACTACTTGGCAAGAACTAACCGAACTAATGAGAAAGAAATTTGTTCCAAGCCATTATAACAGAGATCTTCAACAAAGGTTGAGACGTTTGACTCAGTGCACAAAGAACGTGGAGGATTATTTCCAGGAGATGGAGATGCTTATGCTTAAGGCGGACGTAGAGGAAGACATGTATGCAACCTTGACTCGTTTTCTTGCAGGTTTGAACCGGGAAATTCAGGACCGGCTGGAGCTTCAAGAGTTCGAAAGTGTTGAAGACATGGTCCACAAAGCCATCTTGATAGAACAACAAGTCAAGAGGAGGGAAACCCGCTTATCCACCTAAGCCTAGTTTTCAAGATAAAGGTAAATCTTTTACTTCTGAGTTTAAGACTAACCAACCTTCTCGTTTTGACAAAGGCAAAACCGTGGAATCCACGAATAGAGCCAGAGATATCAGGTGCTTCAAGTGCCAAGGATTAGGACATTATGCAAACAAATGCCCTAACCAAAAGGTGATGATTCTACTTGAGAATGGATAGATAGAAGACGAAGCTGAAAACGATGAAAAGGAGGATATTGGCCCCAACTATGATGAAGAAGAACCTTATGATTATCCGACTCAAGGAAATATTCTAGTGACCATGAGATCACCTAGCGTGAAGCCCAAAACCAATGATACCGAACAAAGGGAGAACCTTTTTCATTCTCGTTGTTTCATTGATGATAAAGTTTGTTCTTTGATCATTGATGGTGGGAGTTGCACTAATGTTGCTAGTGATGTGCTTGTCAGGAAACTCGGATTGGAAACCAGACCGCATCCGAGACAATTTAAGCTTGAATGGCTGAATGAAGACGGTGTTCAGCATGTCAAGGAACAAGTCACGGTACCAATTACCATTGGTCGATACTAAGATGAGATAATATGCAATGTTTTGCCTATGGATGCCAGCCATATACTCTTAGGACGACCTTGGCAGTTCGATAAAAAGGCTGTGCACGATGGTTACACCAATCGGCATATGTTCGATCATCAAGGTAAGAAGATCACTCTTATTCCTTTGTCGCCATCCGAAGTTCACCAAGATCAGCTACAACAGAAAGCAGCTAATGCACCGGTCAAAAGGTCCAACTTCTACATTAAACCAAGTCAGGTAAAGAGAACTTTGTTTTCCAAACCTTCTCTCATTTTACTTGTGTTTAAAGAATCATTAATGGCCACAAACATTACACCGGAGCTGCGGAGTGAACGTAAGCCGTTGATGAGCAGGTTTCAAGATGTGTTCCCGGAAGAAACTCCGAGTGGTTTGCCACCTATCTGTGGGATAGAACACCAAATCGATCTAGTACCCGGAGCGTCCCTTCCAAACCGTCCTGCTTACCGTACCAATCCTGTTGAGACAAAGGAGTTGCAAAGACAAGTGGATGAGTTGATGGGAAAAGGCTATATTAGAGAAAGCCTCAGCCCTTGTGCAGTTCCCGTGCTGCTCGTGCCTAAGAAGGACGGATCTTGGCGGATGTGCGTGGACTGCCGAGCCATCAACAACATCACGGTTAAGTATCGTCATCCCATCCCTCGTTTAGATGATATGTTGGATGAATTGCATGCTTCTAGGGTCTTTTCTAAGATAGATCTTAGGAGTGGATATCATCAGATAAGGATGAAGGAAGGGGATGAATGGAAAATGGCTTTCAAAACTAAGCATAGACTTTATGAATGGCTTGTGATGCCATTTGGTTTGACTAATGCTCCTAGTACCTTTATGCGTTTGATGAATCATGTCCTTAGGGCTTACATAGGAGAATTTATTGTCGTATACTTTGATGACATTTTAATCTATAGTAAGAGCATGAACTAGCATATTGGGCATTTGGGAAACGTCTTAGAAGTGCTTAGGAAAGAGTGTTTATATGCTAATGAAAAGAAATACATCTTTGGAGCGGATCTCCTAGTTTTCTTGGGTTTTGTTGTAGGTACTGATGGCATCCGTGTGGACGAGGAAAAGGTTAAGGCAATCAAGGAATGGCCTAGTCCGAAGACCGTAAGTGAAGTCAGAAGCTTCCATGGATTGGCTAGCTTCTACCGTCGCTTTGTCCAAAAATTCAGTACCATTGTAGCCCCTCTCACAGAAGTGATCAAGAAAAACATGGGGTTTAAGTGGGAGCAAGCCCAAGAAGATGCTTTCCAAGCCTTGAAAGGGAAGCTAACGCAAGCTCCATTACTTGTCCTCCCAGATTTTACGAGAACTTTTGAAATTGAATGTGATGCCTCAGGCGTGGGTATTGGTGCTGTTTTGATGCAGGAAAGAAAACCCTTTGCGTATTTCAGTGAGAAGCTAGGTGGTGCAAGTGTTAACTACCCCACCTATGACAAAGAATTGTACGCTTTGGTGAGGGCTCTTCAGACGTGGCAACATTACTTGTGGCCCAAAGAGTTTGTCATACATACGGATCACAAATTCCTAAGGCATCTCAAGGAACAACAAAAGCTTAATAAGAGACACGTCAGGTGGGTTGAGTTCATTGAAACCTTTCCATACGTCATTAAGTACAAACAAGGTAAAGAGAACATAGTTGATGATGCTCTCTCTCGAAGGTATGTACTTCTCTCTTCTCTTGGAACCAAGCTTTTGGGATTCAAATTCATAAAAGACTTGTATGAGGCTGATTCAGATTTTAGGGAACCTTATTTGGCATGTTCTAGACACGCACATGGCAAGTACTTTATCTCTGAAGTTTTCTTATTCTTTGATAATCGATTGTGTGTGCCTCACTGTTCTTTGAGAGAGTTGTTCACCAGGGAAGCTCATGGAGGAGGACTAATGGGACACTTTGGAGTGGCAAAAACTTTGAAAGTGCTCGAGGAACACTTTTACTGGCCATGCCTGAAAAAAAATGTTGAAAGGATCTGTAGCAGATGCGTGACATGCAAGGAGGGTAAGTCCAAGAACACATCCCAAGGTTTGTATTCTCCTTTAATGATTCCACTTCACCAGTGGACTGATCTTTTCATGGACTTTGTTTTGGGATTGCCTAAGTATAGGACAGGAAGAGATTCCATCTTTGTGGTTGTAGATAGGTTTTTTAAGATGGCTCATTTCATTCCATGTTTGAAAACCAATGATGCATCTCACATAGCTGAACTGTTCTTTAAAGAAATCGCTAGGCTTCATGGCATGCCTAAGACTATAGTTTCTGATCGTGGCGCTAAATTCTTAAGTTACTTTTGCAAAACTTTGTGGACTAAGCTAGGCACTAAACTGTTGTTCTCTACTACTTGTCATCCTCAGAACGATGGTCAAACTGAAGTAGTTAATAGGACGCTCTCTGTCTTGCTTAGAACCTTGGTTAAAAAGAACCTTAGAACCTGGGAAGAGAATCTACCGCATGTAGAATTTGCTTATAACCATTATGTGCATTCGGCTACAAAGCATTCTCCTTTTGAAATTGTATATAGCTTTAATCTGTTGACTCCTCTTGATATAATCCCTCTGCATTTGAGTGAAAGAATCAGTTTAGATGGCAAAAAGAAAACCAAACTTGTCAAACAGATTCATGAGAAGGTCCGAGCCAACATTGAAGCCAAGACAAAGCAATATGAGAAGTACGCTAACAAAGGAAGGCGTAAGGTGGTGTTTCCACCAGGAGACCTCATGTGGATTCATCTTAGGAAGAAACGGTTTCCTGAGGAACGAAAGTCCAAGCTTATGCCCAGAAAGGACGGACCATTCACGGTGGTTAAGAAGATTCATGACAACGCTTACCAGCTGGATCTTCAAGGTAAGTATGACATTTCCACAAGCTTTAATGTTTCTGA
The DNA here is from genome assembly GCA_020283515.1 of Alliaria petiolata. Classification (NCBI taxonomy): domain Eukaryota; kingdom Viridiplantae; phylum Streptophyta; class Magnoliopsida; order Brassicales; family Brassicaceae; genus Alliaria; species Alliaria petiolata. The sequence continues at coordinate 44,264,909 of JAHZTW010000002.1, read as the reverse complement.
TTTATCTCCTTTTGTTTCCGATGATCCAGATTTGAGGACAAATCCTTTTCAAGAGGAGGGGAATGATAGATTTCGTGGCAAAGCACCGAGCCAAAGATTCACGGATTGTTCGGAGGATGACGAGCAGCATGTACCAGAGCAGGTCATGGACGGTACGAGTGAGGTTCATCAAGAAAAGACCAGCCGCGAACGGGTTCAGACCGACACAACCGTGTTCCGCTTTGATCCAACACTATCCAAGTATAACCTACGAAAAGGTCTGTAGCATCCGCGACCAGAAATCCTAAGTATGGTCGTGCGGGTCATGGGATGACCGTTGTATGTATGTCCTGGTACAGTGGAGGTTCGTCCGTTTCTGTAATTATGTGTGTTGTACAGTGGTACGTCCGTGGTACCGTCCGTGGTACGTCTGTGGTACGTCCTTGGTACGTCCGTGGTACGTCTGTGGTACGTCCGTCGTATGTCTGTGGTACCAAACCGTGGTACGTCCGTGAGGTTAAGTACCGTACTGTGGCTAGGCCGAGTAAATGTTGGGGATTTTGTCTAAGTGTTGAGGAACAAGGCTGTTGGGCCGTGGAACGTGGTTTAACTCGAGGGAAATCAGTTTATCTCGAGTGAAAAGTGTTTTATCCCGTGTTTGGCCGAGCGGTTTAAGTGTGGCCGAGAGAAAAAGGAAAGTTAGCCGGTTTGGCCGAGAGAAACTTGTTTTGGACCGAGAGAAAGTAAAACCGCGCGGGTTAAAGTCGGTTTGGACGGTCGAGCTAGGGCTTTTGGGGTTTTCTCTCTATAAATAAGCTTGTCTCTCGCGGCCGCGTGAGAGAATCACAAGTTATCCCGAGAGAAAGTTCGAGCCGCCGAGAGAAATCCGAGTTCTTCGAGAGATATCTTTGTCCGTCGAGTTTCTGGGGATTTCGTTCGAGAGAAACGAACGGGGAGGGTCGACTTGCCGAGAGAAGTGCATTCGGCCGAGAGATTTCTCGATCGGATCGCGAGAATCCGAGAGATAGTCGAGGTAATCCGTTTTTCACCGAGAGAAATCTGTTCTGTTGAGATTTCACCGTGAGATTTCTGTTCTGGATTGTTTTCACCGAGAGATAATCGAGTTATCTGATTGTAGGCGTGTGTTAGCCGAGAGATCTGAGAGATAGCCGTGAGTTGTTCGATCGGATCGAGAGATATCCGAGAGAAGGAGTTTCTGGCCGAGAGATTTCGGTAAGTGTCGGCTATTTCGTTTCTGGTTGAGTTTCTGTCGAGTAATCTTCGACTAATCTGATTATTTTGGCCTGTTTCCGAGGGAATACAGAAGATTGTCCGAGGAAAAGTGAGCGGTTTGAAAGATAGCCGAGAGGAGATTGGATCTCGCGGGTTTAGCCGTAGCGATAGCCGAGAGAACGCAAGTGCGTCCGACTATCTCCGTTTCTGACCGAGAAATCACCGAGTTTCTTCCGACTGAAACGTTTGCCTTTGTGTCTAAGGTGAGTGCGTGACTGTAGCTGACCTGGAACCGTAGGATTGCTAGGTTATCTGGTTTTCATTGATTGCTTGTGTAAGTTAGTGTATGCTTAGCAAGGTCAATGTGTTTCTGTGATTGGTATTGGATACCGTGGTTTATACGTGGTGTCTAACTAGCTGTGTGAATGTCCGGATCGTGTTGCTAGCTCAAGGGGATGTGTGATTCTCGCTTGAGTAGAACCGAGGCCGTGAGGAAATTCACAAGTAGTTGAGATGATCATAGAACCGTGATTCTGTTTTCTGTGCTTGCTTGCTAAGTGTTAATGCGAATTATATAACTGTTGCTTGATTGCGTTTTCTGGTATTGGCTGGTGGTACGGGATGACCGTACTCACTAAGCATTTGTGATAATGCTTATGCCTCTCTTATGTGTGGAGTGTGCAGGTAAAGATGTTATCCGGGACGTTTAGTCTTGAAGGCGGACTTGAAGGCAGTGAAGAAAGAAGTGGATTAGGATTGGGTTTGGGGGTTTATCTATCATGAGTTTTTCTGGATTATCTGGCTTGCATTTCTGTTATGACTTAGAATGAATTTGGCTAAGTTAGTTTATGTTTTATGAACCTTTGTTATATGGATTTGGAATTATTATGCAATAAGAATGGGCTTTTTATGAATCGAATGCGTTGTTTAAGTTTAAGAAAAATCTGAAAATATGTTAAGTCTGGAATCTGGTTAGAGTTAGACTCGGGACGGCCGGCCTGGTTAGGATTACCGGGTTGGGTCGCCACAGTTGGTATCAGAGCATGGTCGATTCTAGGATAGTTCATTTGCATAGTTGGGGTTAGAAATATCCACCTTTCACTGCCGAGTCTCGCGGTCTGTTGTTCTCTGTGGAGTTTGGAACTCTTGTCTGGTGTTAGCTTTGGGCTAACATGTTCTGTGCGACTTGCAGATGGCTCCGAGAAGGACTAGGGCTGCAAGGTTGAATGGTGCTGTGAACTCGGGGAGTTCGGGAACTGAGGATGCGGTTGGAAACCAGCATGAGTTTGAGGCTGCTGCGGCGGCCGAGGCTGCGGCTGCTGCTGCTGCGAACGCGGCCGCGGCGAATGTGGCTGCGGTTGGAACTGGGAATGTGGCTGGGAATGCTGCGGGTGCTGTTCCAGACAGGCTGGAGGCTATGCTGGGATTGCTAGCTCAAGTGTTGGAGCGTTTACCGGTGGTTGCACCTGTACCGGGAGCGGTACCGGCCGTGGCACCACAAGTGGTGGATCCAAACGTTGGGAACGTGGCTATGGAGGAAGCGGATCAGGTCGTGGCGATCCCGTCTTACCTCAAGGTTCTGGATCATATGGCGAGGTTGGGAACCAAGTTCTTTGCTGGAGGAACTGCGCCGATTGAGGCTGATGACTGGAGGATGAGGCTTGAGAGGAACTTCGAGTCTATCCGATGTCCCGAGGAGTACAAACGGGACATAGCTGTGCATTACCTGGAGGGTATCGCGCATACCTGGTGGAAAGGGACCACAGGACGTTTGGTGAGTCCGAACTGTTCGTATGAGACGTTTTGTGCGATGTTCCAAAGTAAGTACTTCCCGCAAGAAGCTTACAATCAGCTGGAGGCTGAGTTTCTGTATCTGCGCCAAGGGACCAAGACGGTTCGGCAGTATGAGACTGAGTTCAACCTGTTACGTAAGTAAGTGGGACGTGACCATGATACTGAAGAGAAGCTGATCCGAAGGTTCATGAGCGGACTAAGGGTCGAGCTGCGTAATGGTTGTCTGGTACGTGACTATGCGACGGTCACAGAGCTTGTTGAGAAAGTGGCCTTGTTTGAGACTGGACAAGCCGAGGAGGCCTTGTCTAAGGCTGGTACCGTGGCCAGAAGTGGCCAAGTGTCTGGAGGATAGAACCGCAAGTTTGGGAAGAATGTTCCGGCTAAGTTGAGTGGGAACCGCAGCGTGTGTGGATCTTGCGGAAAGGTGCATGTTGGCGTGTGTAGACGTGCATCTGGAGCTTGTCATCGTTGTGGTAGCTTGGAACATAGAGTGCGGGATTGTCCTGAGCCAGACTCGAGGTTGGTGAGAGTGTCGGATGGAAGTAACACGTCTGTTGTGTGTTTCGGTTGCGGAGAGCCGGGACATTACAAGCGTGATTGTCCGAGGTCGGGAACAGTTGTGCAGGCGGCCGCTCAGCCTAAGCGTGCAGGGGATGTACTGGCGCCACCGGCTAAGAGGCAGGCAATCATGCCAAGGGTGTATGCAGCGACCGTGGATGGGACTGGAGATCCGACCATTTCTCGACCGATCACTGGTAAGTTTTAGTACTTACGTTTTTCTGAGGTTATCTGTGTCTGTGTGTTCTGTTAAGTGTCTTAGCATTCTAAGGATTGAATGTGTAGGGACCTTACTAATGGGTGAGGTGGAAACCCATGTTCTGTTCGACTCCGGAGCGAGTCATTGTTTTGTTAACCCAGGGATGATTGGGAAGGGAGGATTCCAGAAGGAAGTCGGGGAAGAGTTTAGACTAGTGAGGGCGGCCGGAGGCCAAGTGATGTTCTCACTAGGGACTGTTCGCAACATTGATGTCTGGATTGGCGAGGTTAATATGCCAGCGGACTTGGTGATTTGCGAAGTTAAGTCTTACGATGTCATCCTCGGAATGGATTGGCTCGGTAAGCATAAGGCGCATCTGGATTGTCACCGAGGCAGGGTGGAGTTCGAGAGGGATGGCCAAGTTCTGGTTTACCAAGGAGTGAGACCGACTTCAGGTAGCTTGGTTGTGTCGGCAATTCAAGCGGAGAAAATGTTAGAGAAAGGGTGTGAAGCATATCTGGCGACGATATCTTCGATTGAGGTTGGACCAGACGCGGAGTTAGGGGACATTCCAGTGGTACAAGAGTTTGAGGATGTTTTCCAAGCCTTGTTGGGAATGCCACCGGCTCGTTCAGATCCGTTCACGATTGAACTTGAGCCGGGAACTGCTCCTGTGTCTAAGGCACCATACCGTATGGCTCCGGCCGAGATGGCTGAACTAAAGAAGCAACTGGCTGATCTTCTAGAAAAGGGATTTGTAAGGCCAAGCAGTTCACCATGGGGCGCACCTGTTCTGTTCGTAAAGAAGAAAGATGGAAGCTTCCGGCTTTGCATCGATTACCGAGGGTTGAACCGTGTTACTGTGAAGAACAAGTATCCACTTCCAAGGATAGATGAGTTGTTGGATCAGCTTAGGGGTGCTACTTGGTTCTCCAAGATCGATTTGGCTTCTGGATACCATCAGATACCGATAGATGAACCGGACGTTCGGAAGACTGCCTTTCGGACTAGGTATGGTCATTACGAGTTTGTGGTCATGCCGTTTGGTTTGACGAATGCGCCAGCTGCATTCATGAAGTTGATGAATGGCGTGTTCAGAGAGTACTTGGACGAGTTTGTGATTATTTTCATAGACGATATCTTAGTGTACTCGAAGAGTCCGGAAGATCATGAGAAGCATCTGCGGATTGTTATGGAGAAACTGCGAGAGCAGAAGTTGTTTGCCAAGCTGAGCAAGTGTAGCTTTTGGCAGCGGCACATTGGGTTCTTGGGTCACATTGTTTCAGACAAGGGAGTGTCCGTGGATCCTGAAAAGATCAAGGCCATTGCGGATTGGCCGAGACCTGAGAATGCGACGGAGATAAGGAGTTTTCTGGGGTTGGCTGGTTATTACAGGCGTTTTGTTAAAGGCTTTGCAAGTATGGCTCAGCCGATGACACGCTTGACCGGGAAGGACATTGAGTTCGTATGGACAGCCGAGTGTGAGGATTGTTTCATGAAGCTGAAAGGGATGCTCACAAGTGCACCGGTGTTGGCTCTACCTGAGCCGGATGAACCATACGCGGTCTACACGGACGCGTCTGGTAAAGGACTAGGTTGTGTCCTAATGCAGCACGGGAATGTGATTGCCTATGCGTCAAGGCAGCTAAGGAAGCATGAGGCGAATTATCCTACACATGACTTGGAGATGGCGGCTGTAGTCTTTGCGTTAAAGATATGGCGATCTTACTTGTATGGTGGGAAGGTTCAGGTGTTTACCGATCATAAGAGTTTGAAGTACATCTTCACTCAACCTGAATTGAATCTGAGGCAACGGAGATGGATGGAGTTAGTCGCTGACTACGATCTGGAGATAGCTTATCATCCGGGGAAGGCTAATCTCGTTGCTGATGCATTAAGCCGGAGACGGGCTAGTGTATCGTCTGCGAAAGACGTGGAAGGAGTTGTGAATCTCCTAAGGACGTTAAGGCTGAACGTTCTGACCGAGGATACGGAACCGTTGGGTTTGGGAGCTGCGGATCAGGCTGACTTGTTAACAAGGATCCGGTTAGCTCAAGAGGAGGACGAGAATCTGATTAAGATGTCAAAGGCTGACAAGACCGAGTATCAAACTTCAAACAATGGGACGATTGTGTTGAATGGCCGAGTATGTGTTCCTAACGTGAAAGAGTTAAGGGAAGAGATCCTTAAGGAAGCACATCAGTCTAGGTTTTCTGTTCATCCGGGAATGACCAAGATGTACCGCGACCTGAAAAGGTACTATCATTGGGTCGGGATGAAGCGGGACGTGGCCAAGTGGGTGGCTAGTTGTCCGACGTGCCAGTTGATTAAGGCCGAGAACCAGTTTCCGAGTGGTTTGTTGCAAACATTACCAATGCCGGAATGGAAATGGGATATGATCACAATGGACTTTGTGATGGGTTTACCGAAGACTAAGAATAAGCATGACGCGATTTGGGTCATTGTGGATCGGCTGACCAAGTCTGCTCATTTCTTACCTATGAAAAAGACGGATGGAGTGGCTAGGCTGGTGGAGTTATATGTCGATGAGATCGTGAGACTCCATGGCGTGCCAGTGAGCATTGTGTCTGATCGTGATCCGAAGTTTACTTCACGATTCTGGAAAGACTTTCAGGAAGAGTTTGGGACGAAGGTACACATGAGTACTGCGTATCATCCGCAAACGGATGGTCAGTCTGAGAGGACCATCAGGACGTTAGAGGACATGCTGAGAGCGTGTGTACTAGACTGGGGTGGTAACTGGGATAGACATCTACCGTTGGCTGAGTTTGCATATAACAACAGTTACCAAGGGAGCATTGATATGTCTCCGTATGAGGCGTTGTATGGACGGCCGTGCAGAACACCGTTGTGTTGGACCCAAGTGGGGGAGCGGAGTGAGATAGGACCCGCGATAGTCGAGGAGACGACTGAAAAGATTCGGTTTCTGAAGGTTAAGCTGAAAGAGGCTCAAGACCGGCAAAAGAGTTATGCCGATAGGCGCCGTAAGGACTTGGAGTTCAGTGTGGGCGATCTGGTTTATCTGAAGGCTATGACCTACAAAGGGAAAAGCCGAGCAATGTTTGATGCTAAGTTGAGTCCGAGGTACATGGGGCCGTACCGGATTCTGGAAAGGATTGGGGCAGTGGCGTATAAGTTGGACTTACCGCCGGAAATGAGTGCTTATCACAATGTGTTTCACGTGTCGCAGCTGAGAAAGCACATAACCGAACGTGAGAATGTGATATCTGAACCGCCTCCGGAACTGCAAGAGGATCTGACCGTGGAAGGTAGACCGATCCGTGTGGTTGGCCGGAAAGAAAAGGTTAAGCGTGGTAAAGTGGTCAAGATGATCAAAGTTCTGTGGGACTGTAATGGCGACGAGCAAACGACTTGGGAAAAAGAGTCAAGGATGAGTACAAGGTTCCCGAAATGGTTTGAGAAACTTCCTGAGGAAGAGCCGGATTCGAGGACGAATCCAAACTGAGTGGGGGAGAATTGTAGCATCCGCGACCAGAAATCCTAAGTATGGTCGTGCGGGTCATGGGATGACCGTTGTATGTATGTCCTGGTACAGTGGAGGTTCGTCCGTTTCTGTAATTATGTGTGTTGTACAGTGGTACGTCCGTGGTACCGTCCGTGGTACGTCCGTGGTACGTCTGTGGTACGTCCGTGGTACGTCCGTGGTACGTCCGTGGTACGTCCGTGGTATGTCTGTGGTACCAAACCGTGGTACGTCCGTGAGGTTAAGTACCGTACTGTGGCTAGGCCGAGTAAATGTTGGGGATTTTGTCTAAGTGTTGAGGAACAAGGCTGTTGGGCCGTGGAACGTGGTTTAACTCGAGGGAAATCAGTTTATCTCGAGTGAAAAGTGTTTTATCCCGTGTTTGGCCGAGCGGTTTAAGTGTGGCCGAGAGAAAAAGGAAAGTTGGCCGGTTTGGCCGAGAGAAACTTGTTTTGGACCGAGAGAAAGTAAAACCGCGCGGGTTAAAGTCGGTTTGGACGGTCGAGCTAGGGCTTTTGGGGTTTTCTCTCTATAAATAAGCTTGTCTCTCGCGGCCGCGTGAGAGAATCACAAGTTATCCCGAGAGAAAGTTCGAGCCGCCGAGAGAAATCCGAGTTCTTCGAGAGATATCTTTGTCCGTCGAGTTTCTGGGGATTTCGTTCGAGAGAAACGAACGGGGAGGGTCGACTTGCCGAGAGAAGTGCATTCGGCCGAGAGATTTCTCGATCGGATCGCGAGAATCCGAGAGATAGTCGAGGTAATCCGTTTTTCACCGAGAGAAATCTGTTCTGTTGAGATTTCACCGTGAGATTTCTGTTCTGGATTGTTTTCACCGAGAGATAATCGAGTTATCTGATTGTAGGCGTGTGTTAGCCGAGAGATCTGAGAGATAGCCGTGAGTTGTTCGATCGGATCGAGAGATATCCGAGAGAAGGAGTTTCTGGCCGAGAGATTTCGGTAAGTGTCGGCTATTTCGTTTCTGGTTGAGTTTCTGTCGAGTAACCTTCGACTAATCTGATTATTTTGGCCTGTTTCCGAGGGAATACAGAAGATTGTTCGAGGAAAAGTGAGCGGTTTGAAAGATAGCCGAGAGGAGATTGGATCTCGCGGGTTTAGCCGTAGCGATAGCCGAGAGAACGCAAGTGCGTCCGACTATCTCCGTTTCTGACCGAGAAATCACCGAGTTTCTTCCGACTGAAACGTTTGCCTTTGTGTCTAAGGTGAGTGCGTGACTGTAGCTGACCTGGAACCGTAGGATTGCTAGGTTATCTGGTTTTCATTGATTGCTTGTGTAAGTTAGTGTATGCTTAGCAAGGTCAATGTGTTTCTGTGATTGGTATTGGATACCGTGGTTTATACGTGGTGTCTAACTAGCTGTGTGAATGTCCGGATCGTGTTGCTAGCTCAAGGGGATGTGTGATTCTCGCTTGAGTAGAACCGAGGCCGTGAGGAAATTCACAAGTAGTTGAGATGATCATAGAACCGTGATTCTGTTTTCTGTGCTTGCTTGCTAAGTGTTAATGCGAATTATATAACTGTTGCTTGATTGCGTTTTCTGGTATTGGCTGGTGGTACGGGATGACCGTACTCACTAAGCATTTGTGATAATGCTTATGCCTCTCTTATGTGTGGAGTGTGCAGGTAAAGTTGTTATCCGGGACGTTTAGTCTTGAAGGCGGACTTGAAGGCAGTGAAGAAAGAAGTGGATTAGGATTGGGTTTGGGGATTTATCTATCATGAGTTTTTCTGGATTATCTGGCTTGCATTTCTGTTATGACTTAGAATGAATTTGGCTAAGTTAGTTTATGTTTTATGAACCTTTGTTATATGGATTTGGAATTATTATGCAATAAAAAATGGGCTTTTTATGAATCGAATGCATTGTTTAAGTTTAAGAAAAATCTGAAAATATGCTAAGTCTGGAATCTGGTTAGAGTTAGACTCGGGACGGCCGGCCTGGTTAGGATTACCGGGTTGGGTCGCCACAGGGTCCGTCCTGATAACCGAATCTCTCGACCATCTCATGTCCGCTCTCGGAGCAAACGTCAAGAAGAAGCCGAAGGACTTGTTAGAAATCATATGGTCCGAACCAAGCATCCGAACACTGAGCCAAGATCATACGATAAGTATTTTCCCGACCCATTCGACTTTTCTTCTGGCCAAAAGCTTTCTACTCGAGCTAAATGATTAAAGGAAGAGATCGAACGTAAGATAACTCGGCTTGACCAAGATGGCTGCATTATGGCCGAGCACGCTTATGTTTGTTCCATCCGGTACGAACCATGATCAGACGGAACAAGGACGCATCCAGATTCATAGCAGCCGAAGGGTCACCTTAAGCAAACACGTGAACCCAAGGGTCATTGACCAAGGAATAAATTATAGTCTTCTATTTATATTTTCTATGCTTTGAAAATCCACAAAACTTTATTACTCTTTTCTTTCTTCCTTGGTTTGGTTTCTATAAGTATTTGTAAACTTCGTTCTAATAAAATATCCAAGTTTTTATCATCTTCTTTTGAGAGAAATCTCTTTGTTCATCTTGAACTTTTCGTTGAGTTTTGCAAGAGTTACTTCCAAACGCAGCAAACCTCCTAAGATCCGTGGTTAAGGGTACTTCATCGGTTCTATGGAGTGGAGAATACCAAGAGACTTCCGCATCTCTTGACAGTCTCATCGATCCATCATCAATCCAATTTATCTCATCTATCCAATTCGCTAACAAAGAGCATAATCAATCCAAGGGTTCCATTATCTTGTGTAATAAAAATACAAGAGGAGACCAAATCAACAAGGCAAACAAAATAAGAGAAGTAAAAAAAATGTTGTGGTTTTTACAATGGAAGATGGAGTGTACCTTCGGTGGTTTATCGAGAAGGAGGAAGTGGAACTGAAGTTCCTTGTACGTGGTCATGGTGGAAGTGTGCATAAGTCTGGTGCATGTATCCATAACCGTGGTGATAAGCAGCACCATAAGCATCATAAGGGGACCCATGGTGAACGCCACAAGGGAAGCCTTGGTGGTGCATGTAGTAAGCTTGAGGGTGATACATTGTACCTATAAGGGAAACAAAATAAAATGAAAATCAGTACTGAAATAAATGCTTAGTCTAAGTAAGAACTCAATCTCAAATGCATTAAAAACATTCGCAAGAGGCAATGACGCCAATTGATGTTGAGGTTTTTAAGCCTTAACTCAATCCTCAAACACACCTGTCATTCTAGTATTTGAGGTGTCAATCCACTTGGGAAGCTAATGACACTTGAGATATAGAGAACTTGCTAAGCTAAGTTAAAAGAGAAGGGTTTTTATAGCTAACAACCTAAAGCAAATGATAAGAGCAAGAGAAACTAAGCAAAAAGAATATAAATAAGCTTCAAAAATAAAAGAAAGATTCAAGACTAAGGTAAATGATGTAGGGTGATTCTATTTCATGTCTAAGATGTTCAAAAACACAATACTAAGTACTCAACCTTAAGTAAGGAGCACAATTAAAGATTAATCCAATCTCATGGCAAAAATTCCTTTGCTAATCACATTTCAAACCCAATTTTGTTGGTGTATCTATAACTAACAAGCTTTCAATCACAAGATCCATAGAACAAAGAACTCCCTAGACATCTAATCTTTTAGGCTAGGATGAGTAATCTCTTATGCAATATTTTCAGACATGTTAATGACACTCTTATGCCCAATAAAAGTCTAGAGGCGATTTCCCATCAATATGATACTAAGCATTTAGCACATTTATATAAGAAATTATAGATGCAAAGAATCATGATTTCTAAACAAATATAAACTCATTCAAGCATTTTGTCAAACACCTTAAGTGCTCAACAAAAGCCTAGGATCAACTTTTCCAATAAAGAGGTACTTGGCTATAAGTGCAATCACCTAAGAAAAAGGAAATACAAAGATCTAAGCTTTAGACATCTTAAATAATTATTAGAATCACCTTAATCTACCAAGATCTAAAATCTAAGATAACTACTCACTAACCATAGCCTTAACCACAAAATCATTGAGAATAGGATGGCTAAACATGATTAGTGAATATTAAACAAGAAAAAAAAAATAAGGAAATGATGTAAGACTCGGGGTATGAGTCTTAGGCAAGCGGAAGATGGGATCTAGAGGCTGGCTTTCACGCTCTCTCTTCTAGATCAGTGGATGGACGGTGATAGAACAAAGGCTTGAATCCACAAGTCTTTGAGCCGAACGGTGTCAAACAAGCTGGCTTTCACGCTCTCTCTTGTTGGACGGTTAAAGGGGAAGTGATGGTGGATCGAATGGCACCACAGAGAGATGGAGGAGATTAGTTGCCGGGGAAGGAGATTAGTTGCCTACAGATTTCTAGTATTAGAATTTTGTCTAGGTTTTTATTTTTTTTGTTTTTCGTTACTAATTTTAGCTTTTATTTCTTGGTTTCAGGTGTATGCATAATTGCAATACCAGGAGCAACAAGGAAAATGAGCTAATCAAACTCAGCAATCAGGAACTCAGCCGTCTAGAACGTACAAACCGCAAATCTTCAAGAGCGTCGATCGAGACCACTAGCGTCGATCGACACCCTTCGCAGACAGAGATGGCTGAGCCTGTGATTTTGATTCGTGATGAGGCTGGTAACTTCACGGACTTGGACGGCAATAGAAGAAACGACCGAGGCCAAAGAATTGATGAGGCTGGCGCCGTCATCATAGAACCAGCGATACAGGATGCCCCTGCAGAAGTTGGACGTATGAGAACACTTGGCGAGTACAACCGCCCAGACCAGTTCTATGCTAATAGAGCTGCGATCTGTCCTCCTGCATTCCAAAGGAATGACTTCGAGCTGAAGCCAGCCTACTTCCAGCTCGTAGCTCAGAATCCTTTCCATGGTCTTCCCAACGAGCACCCCATGGATCATATCGAGAGATTCGAAGACTTGGCATAAAGCATCAAGGCTAATGGAGTGACCTATGATTATCTATTCTGCAAGCTTTTCCCTTACTCGCTTGCAGGAGACGCATCATATTGGCTGAAGCAGTTGCCACCGGGATCCTTGACAACATGGGAAGACACAAAGAATGCATTCTTATGCAATTTCTTTGATGATGCGAGATCAGAGGAGCTGAGAATGAAGATCACTACATTCTCTCAAGGACCTACTGAGGCATTCAAAGCTTCTTGGGTGAGTTTCAGATCGTACCAGAGGGACTGCCCACATCATGGTTTCAGCGAACCGCAGCTTATCGGTATATTCTACCGCGGGATTGACTGGAGATATCAGATGGCCCTAGATGCTGCGAGCAATGGCAACTTCAACACCAGATTTCTAGAAGGCGCGATAGAGCTTATAGAGAATTTCGCTTCTAGTAACAGCACGAAGAACGCAGACTTTGAAAGGAGACAACAAGCTGGTGCAAATGGAGGAAACCAAATTGCTGAAGTCAACAAGAAGCTGGACATCTTGATGGGAAAGAAGCAAGTCCATTTTGCTAATGAAGTAGAGACCTTTGAGCGTGAGCAAGAAGAGGTTAACTACATCAATGGTGCTGGATTTCAAAGTCAAAGGTTCAACAATCAGCAAGGCTATGGTTCTTCTTACCAGAAGCCTTTTCAGAACAACAACTTCCAGGGAAGCTATGGTTCTTCTTCCTACCAGAAGCCTCCTGCACAAGACA
>JAHZTW010000002.1:44164372-44222465 GCA_020283515.1 Alliaria petiolata | reverse complement strand
AGCTTCAGAGTGTATCTTAGCAAAGGGTTGCGCACCTTCTTGATTTTTGCGGTATTAGACTTGTAGTCTCCATCGCTAATCAAGTCCCATAGCTTGCTTGCGGATTTGAATTCTGGGAACTCCATAAGGTCTGCTGCTGCATTGAGTCCATAAGCTTGGCACAGCTCAGGGATAGAGAGGCGGTATGCTTGCTTGCGGATTTTAAATTTGATAAGGCCCTCGGTTGGAGTGGGGATGTTGGGGTCTTCATATTCGCACTCTAAAGTGGAGAGGAAGTGAAGGGTGGCTTCGGGGTATGTGGGACAGTCCATCCGTGAAAGACATGCTAGCCCCATGTCATTGAGTAGCTCATCAAACCCTTCCAACAATCCAAGCCTTTGCAAGAACTCCCTACTTGCAAATTTTGTTGGCTCAAAACGCAACCTCTCTAGCTTCCTCCTTGTTTTCTTTTCCTCTTTGCTCCACTTAGCCGTTTCCTCAACTTCTTGCTGTGTTTCCTCTTGTTCAGCCATAGCTCTTCTTCTCTTCTGTGGCGCCATGGTACCTGAAAATCAAAACTTCAAGGAGGAAATTATTGAGGATCACGTCAAAGAGAAGAACACAAGTTCAAGAAACTTTCACGTTTAAAAAGATTTTGCCTAAGCTTTTATTTTTTTGGAAAAAGTTTTGGATTTATCAATAAATATTAGAAGAAAAATCTCTTGAGATAAGAATAAATCAAGAAAATTTCCTAATATTTAGATATTTTTTTAAAAATAAAATCCTTTTCCTTAGCAAATTAAGCAACCATACAACCAAAAAGGAAATTTTCAAAAACCCAAATATGGCATAAAAAAAAATTTCGAATTACCTTTGAAAGTTGATGGAAACAAGTTGCTCTTCTTCTTTAGAAAACCAGAAAAGTCACTCTCTCTATATTTTGTAAAAAAAAATCGTGAATGTGAGGAATGGAGAGAGTGAGGATGTGTGGTTTTATAAAGAGGGGAATGCTTGGATTTATGCATGCAAGTGGGGAATCAAATTTGAAAAGGGCTCAAATAACAAAGTGCAGAGGAGCCTGGTTGACCAAGTTCAAATTCAAATTCAAAAGTGGGAGGGAATGAGAAAGAGGGGGAAATTTGAAAAACTTCCCTTGGCAGACGATCGAGTAGTTTGGTCGATCCACCACTCGATCTCTTGCCTAACCTACTCTGATCGAGTTATCAGCTCGATTGGTCGGTCGATCTGGTTTGAATCGAGTAGTTGATCGACTTAAGTCCTCGTTTTAAGCTTGTTTCGTTCGTGATCGACTGATTGGGTCGATCCCTTGATCGATCTTGGCTCACGATCGAGTGGTATCACTCGATCTTAGACTTGATCTTCTCCTCCTACCCCTTCTTTTCCTTGGATTGTAGAACCCATTAGGTTTCTTCTTGGCTCCTGTTTTCTTGCATTTACACACTTAAAATAGAAAGCATAAAATTGAAACAAAATATATACAATGATAGTCATGGGATTGCCTCCCAAGTGCGCTTGTTTTAAGTCTCTAAGCTTGACTTTACCGGATTTAGGCTGGTTGTGGGGCTTGGAGAGGCAACGTGGTGCTCTCCTTGTTGCAGTCACTCGCCATGTAGGGCTTGACTCTATGCCCATTCACTGTAAAGTTCTTTCCATTCTTTCCAAGCAAAGTAATGGCTCCATATGGTAGTACTTCTTTAATCTCATACGGCCCGGACCACCTAGATTTGAGATTTCCGGGGAACAGCTTCAATCTTGAGTTATAGAGCAGAACCATGCTTCCTTCTTGCAACTCCTTGCGCACCAGCTTTTTGTCATGAAAGGCTTTGGTCCTTTCCTTGTAAATCTTGGCGCTCTCATAAGCATCCTTCCTTATCTCATCAAGCTCTTGAAGTTGTACTAGCCGTTTCTCTTGAGCTGTTTTGAGATTGTAGTTGAGTTGCTTTACGGCCCAAAGAGCCTTGTGCTCTAGTTCCACAGGAAGGTGACAAGACTTGCCATAGAGGAGGTTGAAAGGCGTTGTCCCAATTGGAGTCTTGTATGCCGTTCTATACGCCCAAAGAGAGTCATCCAACTTGCTAGACCAATCTTTTCTAGTGATCCCCACGGTCATCTCTAGTATAGCTTTGATTTGTCTATTTGAAACCTCCACTTGGCCGCTTGTTTGAGGGTGATAGGGCGTGGCCACCTTGTGCTTAACACCATGTTTTCGCAAGAGACCTTCAAAAACCTTGTTGATGAAGTGGCTGCCTCCATCGCTAATCACCACCTTAGGGACTCAAATCTTGTAAAGATGATTGTTTTGAAGAGTTTAAGTACCACCTTTGAATCGTTTGTTGGTGAGGCCATGGCTTCCACCCACTTAGACACATAGTCTACTGCTACAAGAATATACTTGTTGCCATATGATGATGAAAATGGCCCCATAAAATCGATACCCCACACGTCGAAGATCTCTACTTCAAAGATTGGAGATTGTGGCATCTCGTTTCTTTTGGTGATATTTCCGGTTCTTTGGCATGCTTCACATGACTTGATGAATTCATGTGCATCCTTGAAGAGTGTAGGCCACCAAAACCCAGCTTGGAGAACCCTTGTGGCAGTTTTGAAACTCGCAAAGTGTCCTCCATAGATCATACCGTGGCAATGTAGAAGTATGTCTCTAGCCTCCTCTTTTGTGACACATCTTCGGTACAAACTATCCACACACCTTTTGTATAGGTAAGGTTCATCCCAGAAGTAGTGTGAGACGTCTCTCATGAATTTCTTCGTGTGGTACCGGTCCAAATGAGTAGGCTCTTCTCCACAAGGTAAGAAATTGACAATATCAGCGTACCATGGGAAATCTTCCTCTCTTAGGCTCAAAACTTCTTCAAGTTTGTCTTCTAGCTTTGCACATACCTCGGTATTGATCATCATGAGCTGCTCTTCAGAGAGTGAGTCGTCCAAAGGTAAGACTTCATCTATCCTCATCCTAGAAAGATGATCCGATACACCATTCTCTATCCCCTTCTTGTCTTTGATCTCCATGTCAAACTCTTGTAAGAGAAGGGATCCATCTCAAGAGTCTAGGCTTGGTGTCTTTCTTGGAGTATATGTACGTCAAGGTATGGTCAGTATACACAATGACCTTAGAACCCACCAAGTAAGATCTAAACTTCTCAAAAGCAAAGACCACGGCTAGAAGCTCTTTTTCGGTGGTAGCATACTTGACTTGTGCATCATCCAAGGTCCGGCTTGCATAGTAGATTACATGCAACTTTTTGTCCTTCCACTGACCCAAGACAGCACCCACAGCATAGTCGCTTGCATCACACATAATTTTAAAGGGCAACTCCCAATCCGGAGCTTTAACTATAGGTGCGCTGACAAGTGCTTCCTTGATGGTCTTAAACGCTTGAAGGCATTCTCCATTAAAGCTGAACTCGGTTTCTTTGCACAGTAGCCTTGTAAGAGGACGTGCTATCTTGGAGAAGTCTTTTATAAACCTTCTGTAGAAACCAGCATGCCCCAAGAAGCTCCTTATCCCTTTAACATTCACCGGAGGTACTAGGTTCACCATGACTTCGATTTTTGATCTATCAACTTCTATGCCTTTCTCTAAAATCTTGTGGCCAAGGACTATCCCTTCTCTAACCATAAAGTGGCATTTCTCCCAGTTGAGCACGAGATTGGTCTCCTCACACCTCTTAAGCACCCTGCACAAATTAGACAAGCAAATACCAAAGGAAGAGCCATACACAGAAAAATCATCCATGAATACCTCAACCATTTCCTCAATCAAGTCAGAAAATATGGACATAATGCATCTTTGAAATGTGGCTGGAGCATTACAAAGCACAAAAGGCATTATCCTATATGCAAAAGTTCCATATGGACAAGTGAAAGTGGTTTTTTCTTGGTCATTTGGGTGAATTGGGATTTGAAAGAAACCACTATAGCCATCTAGAAAACAGTAGTATTGGTGATTGGCTAGCCTTTCTAGCATTTGGTCAATGAAAGGAAGAGGGAAGTGATATTTTCTTGTGGCCAAGTTGAGTTTTCTATAGTCAATACACATTCTATGACCAGTTATGATCCTAGAAGGTATTAACTCATCTTTCTCATTTTTTATAACGGTGATTCCTCCTTTCTTTGGTACCACATGGACTGGAGAGACCCATGTGCTATCGCTGATTGGGTATATCACACCAGCCTCTAAGAGTTTTAAAATATCTTTCTTGACCACTTCTTTTAAATTTGGGTTTAGGCGCCTTTGGTGTTCAATGGAGGATGTGTTTTCATTATCTAAGTGAATCCTATGAGTACAAATCATTGGTGAAAGGCCTTTGATGTCACTCAAAGAATAACCAATTGCCTTTCTATACTTCCTTAACTCCTTAAGGAGTGAGTCTAACTCATCATCACTTAGATTTTCATTCACAATTAAAAGATATGTGTCATTTGCACCCAAGAAAGCATACCTTAGCCCATTTGGAAGTTGCTTGAGGTCCACCTTTGGGGCTAGCAGCTCGTTCCAGTCCTCCTCCTGGTTCCTGTTGAGATCGCTGTCCTCGTTTGCTACTTTAGACCCCGAGTCATGAGCTTCCATACTTGCTTCTTCAAATGTCTGCCCCGCAGTGATCGAGTTGATCGGTCGATCGTCTAGTCGATCCGCAGCGGATCGACTCGTTTCCCTCGATTGGCTCAGTCGTTCTTTGCTCGATCGGGCAGGAGATCGTGTTGGCTGGTCGATCGCTTCCCTAGATCGTATGTGTTGGTCGATCAGCGTGTCGATCTTGTCGTCTGATCGGGTAAGTGGCTCGATCGCGCCGTCAATCTCTTTGACAGTTTTGCGAGAATAAAGGATGTGAATGTATTCTTGGGTTTGACTACTTAGATAGCCATGCTCTCCACACTCCTTTGTTAGCGCCACTAGTAGATGATCTTCTTGACTCAACTCCTCTAGCAATTCATCAGCCAAAAGATCCATAGCCTCTATGTAGAAGACTTTTCCATCGATCGTTGGTTTCTTCAGAACCTCATTGATATCGAAGTTGAGATTGACGTTCTTGCCCAAGTGCAATGAAATTTTACCATTCTTCACGTCAATTATAGCTCCCGCAGTCGCCAAAAACGGTCTTCCAAGGATCAGGGGATCCTTAGGTTCTTCATCCATTTCGAGAACAACAAAGTCTGTCGGGACACTCACATTGCTTATCCTTACCGGTAAGTCTTCAAGCATTCCTACCGGGAGCCTTATACTTCGGTCAGCCAAGATCAGTGAGATTCGGCATTCCTTGAATTTGGTGAAGCCTAGCTTCTTTGCAATGGAGTGAGGCATCATGTTTATGCTTGCTCTTAAGTCGCACAAACAGTTGTCGAACTTCAATGGTCCTAGCGCACAAGGTATGGTGAATGAGCCTGGATCTCCTAGCTTCTTTGGTGCTATCTCTTTGTGGATGATTGCACTGCATTCTTGGCTCAACACCATGACTTCTTGGCAACCCTTAGCTGTCTTGGTGAGTGTATCCTTTAGAAACTTGGCGTACTTCGGCACCATGGCTAAACAATCGAGTAGTGGTAATTTCAGCTCCACATTTCTCAAATGTTTCTCGAACAAAGCTCTCTGCTTTTCTACCAGTTGCTTCTTGAAACGTCCAGGGAAGGGGAGCTTTGGTTTGTAAGGTGGAGGTATGAAAATATTTTTATCCTTGCTTGTTTCCCCCACTTCTTTTTCCAAAACTGCTTCCTTTTCTTTCTTTGCCCTTTCGATGTAGACATTGTCAAAGGTGATCTCTAGATCATTTGAAAGATCACTCTCCCCCTCTTGAACCACAATGTCCTCATTGTCTTTTGCTGTAGACGTTGGGGCTACTTCCTTACCACTCCTTAGAGTGATAACATTTGCATACTCCTTGGGGTTTGTTTCGCATTGGCCGGGTAGTGTAGCTTGGTTGCTTGTACTTCCTTTTCCTTTCTCCAACTGGCGAATCTTGTTGTTGATGTTGCTTATCTGTGTAGAGACTTCAGTAAGAGAGGAATCTAGCCGGTTGTTCATGTCCGCAATATTTTTATTTGTCGCGGCTTGGCCTTGTATAAGTTGTTGCAACATCACTTGTGTTGGATCATGATGTGGTGGTTGATGTTGTTGTTGCTGTGGCACGAAACCAGGAGGGTAACCTTTGTTTCCAGGCTGCTGGTTTCCTTAGTAGTTTCCTTGTCTTTGACCTTGGTACCCACCGTTCTGTGAAAAACCTCCTTTGTTGTAGGGTACAAACGGTTTTGTTGGATTGGTTTGTTGTGGAGAGTAGACTTGATCCTTTGGATTTTCCACATTTGTGCTTCTATAAGACAAGTTGGTGGTGTTTCCTTGGTACCTTGGGGCGTATCCTGGTGGCTTAGGATAGTCTTGGCCTCCAACCCAATTTGCTTCCTCAAATTCTTCTTCACTTCTTCTTTGAGACAAGTCTGCGGCTTCATCCACGAAGTGGACATGTTTGGTGTTGGCAAGCATCATCTTGTCGATTTTCTCATGGAGCGATTTTAATTCCTTTTTGTGCGCCTCCAGTTCTTGTCCTCTTGGTGCTCTGTCATAGTCTTCAGAGTAATTGCCATCACTCAAAGCGAGATTGTCAATAAGCTCCATTCCGTCGTTGACGTCTTAACCGAGGAAGTTCCCCCGGCTAGCCGTGTCAAGTAGCATTCGGATTTTGGGCAAGGCTCCACAGTATATAGTGCTCAAGAGGGTCTCTTCCGTGAAGCCGTGGTGAGGACACTGGATGGTGTAGTCCTTAAAGCGCTCCATTGCTTCGCTGAAGCTCTCATTGTGTCTTTGAGTGAAGCCACTTATTTCGCTTCTAAGTCGAGCTGTTCTAGTGCATGAGAAGAATTTTGAGAGAAAGGCTTTCTTTCACTCTACCCAGGATGTGATGGTGCCTTGTGGTAATGTTTTCTCCCAATGCCTTGCTTTGTCCCCAAGAGAGAAGGGAAAAAGGCGCAGTTTGAAGGCATCTTCGGATATGCCGTTGATTTTGATCATGCTGCACACTTGGTCGAAGTTGTCCAAGTGCTCTAATGGGTCTTACATAGCCAGGCCATGAAATTTGTTGTTTTGCACCATAGAGACGAAGCCAGGCTTGATCTCAAAGTAGTTGTTTTGGACTGGTGGGGGCGTGATTCCGAAGCGGTTGGTGTGTGTGTTCGGTGCATCACCGGCTCCAATGATGCGTGGTGGCTTCTGAGGATTGTAAAGCGGTCCTATTGCTCTGCCAGCAGCAGCATGTTGAGGTGGATCTTCCACTTGATCAATATCAGCCATTACTTCTTGATGGTACTCTTCTATATCAAGAAGTAATCTCTCCCTCCTATTTCTTACGCTTCCTAGTCGGTGGATGTTGTCTAGTGGTGTGAGCAAGTTGTTGGCACCTCTAGACCTTAGGTTCATGTACCTGCATACACAATCACCATAGTAGGAGAATTAGTATCAAAAAAATGGAATAGAAAAAGGAAAAACAAAAACTTAGTCTCCTTAAATCTCCAAATCCTAATAAGTTCACTTAAAACCCAAGTTTGGTAACGGCGCCATTTGATAAACAAGATTTTAACCAGTTTGATAATCAAAACCTAAAGGTCTTTGAGCAGTTGTAGTACTTTAGTTGTCAATCCAACCTTGGGGTGAAAGCTACTAAGATTACAAGAGTTCTATGAAGCTAAGCAAGATTCGGTTAATTGGGGAAGATTTCTAAAACAATTACTTGCGGTTGCTAGATAGACATGAAAACAATTTTAAAATCCCTAAAGAAGTGTTATACAACTATAAGATGACAATTAAACAATATAACAACCGATCTAATAATTTAATAAATTCAAAAGGTAAAAACAGATTATAAAACAGATTTGATGGTGAGTAGCTAAATAATTTAAAAACTATTTATAAAAATAAAACGACTACAAACTCAACTCCACACAGTAAAATAAGGCTCTAAACAATTTCTAAAGTATTAAAAATATCAAGAACACTACTTTTACAATTTTATGAAACTAAATTATATAAATAAACTATTTAATAAGAAAGTTAAATAAACACAAAACTAGAGAAAAAAGGTTTTTATTTCTTTTGGTTTTTAAAATACTAAAACAGATTTAAGGTTGAGAATCATCTTTAAGAAGGTTGAAAGTTCAAATTTGGGGTTTTTGAAAATATATTTTTTACTCTTTTTAGTTAATTCTCTAAACCTTAAAAAAACAAAATAGAATTATCCATGATGTGTGGTATAATTCCTTTCTTCACCCTTTCCTCCTAACCCATGATGTTTGGTGGAAAGAAAAGGTGAAGAACATTAAGAATGGATCTTAAAAGAAATGGTTTAACTAGCTCCCTAAGCATCCATGATGTGTGGGAAAGGATGAGCTAGTCTCTTGGATTTGGTTTTAAGGGATTTCCTAAGTCTTGTTAGGATAAGGAAATCTCTAGATTAAAGAGATCTCCAAGGAGAATCTCTAGACCTTAAAACCCCCAAATCCAAGAAGAGATTTAGAATGAAGTACAAAATAAAAACAAACCAAGAGTTTAGTTTCAAACCTCCTTAATCATCCCAACCCCAAATCTTGGTGGATCACTCACAACTCATGTTCATACCTCTCTTAAACACAAGTTTAGAGCTGATGAACATAAGCGGTTTTTTAATGAAGAAAGATTTTTTATTAAATACTTGTGGAAGATAATAAAATACTTTTAATAAGAAATATATATATAATAAAAATAAGAGTTTTTAGGAAACTAAATAAGAAGAACTATAGAACTCAAGAACACTTCAAGAACAAAAGAAAAGCTTACAAGAATATAAAGAAGGCTTTGAAAGAGAGAATATAAGACTTGATTAATAACTTGAATGAAAAACTGAATGATTTTTTACAAGCACATAAACACTCTTTATATAGAGTTTTAAACATGGCTCTTGGCCTAAAAAGAGGGGTTAAGGGGCAAGAGTCAAGAGGCAAGAGACAAAGGGCAAGAGACAGAAAGTATGTCTACCACTTTCACTTTAAAGCATAAAACACTTTTCTGGGTCAACTTCCGTCGGTTCGAGTAGTCCAATCGATCTTCTAGTCGATCTACACTTTGATCGAGTCAGTTTGGTCGATCTCTGACTCGATCAGTGTTTGGTTTGGGTCGTCAGTCGATCGTCCACTCGATTTGCTTTGGATCGACTCATCTTGGTCGATTGTCTAGTCGATCACGCCTTGATCGTGTGAGTGTGGTCGATCATACGGTCGATCTTGTCCTCAGATCGAGTCATTCTGCTCGATCGGTCGGTCGATCTCGGTTTCTTTGGTTTTGTCCGAGTTTTCCCTTGATTCCCGCCTACTCCTCGTTTCTCTTTTCGTCTTCTTCTTAATTCTCAGCATCCATCACAGCTCCAAGTACTCAAAACAACCTGAAAAAGATGCAAATATGCAAGAAACCATGCAAATGCTAATGCAAAGTGTTCTAGGACTTAAAATGGTACAAATGATGTAAATTAGTCTATTATGAATGATGTATGCATGAAAAACCTATTGTAAATGCAAGCTAAATATGCGAAATATATGAGTATATCATTTCTTCCATTATTTTATATATAAACAGAGCACGATACTCAGATACTCACTTATAAGCATATTATGTACAGAAAGCTACAATTACACGTGCGTCACAAATCTTCATGTTCTTATCTTTATAAACGGGAAGGGGAAAATTCCATAAAAAACACACAAACTATTTAGCTATTTCCGTGTTTTTATTGGTTTTTTGAGTTGGAAATTCATAATTCTTCACAGTAGCAACCATTTGGATTCATATTTTATATAGATAAGGACTCATGAGAAGGACTTATGTTATGTATATGAGAGAGAAAGCAATATCACTTGAAGAGGTAATATATTGGGTTCCACCAAACCCAATACAAGGTACATCATTCTCAACCTTTGAATCTCATGATGATGAGGATAGTTACATGCCTTGCATTGAAGATGTAGCTTCTAGTTTGCAAACTCCCTTGCTCATTGATGAATGCTATGATTTAATATGTGAGTCTGAAAGAAGAGATACTTTAAAAGTAGAAAAGCTTGCTAGTGATTACTATGAAATGTACTTTGATATTAATTATCTATGTGCTCTGAATGTTCTTGATTTTGAGTTTAAGCTTTTAATGCCTGAGGGGATGTGTTTGATATCGATATGATATCATCTTGAATGAGATAGGGAGCCCTAAGGTTGAGATAGATTCTAGGGAGGAGAATATTGTGTTCTTCATGATTGATGGAGATGAAGTTGACTATTTTGTGATGAACTCGTTTAGACCTGAAGTTGACTTTTTCTTTCCACCAAATGCATTTTATCCTCATGAGCATCTCACCATCAAGAGAGATTCTAAGATATATGATACATTCGTAGTAGACTTCATTGATGTGAATTTTGTCACTTGGGATTGGATAATTGCGTGCTATTTTGCATATTTTGTTTCTTGCCCTAACAGGAGAAGGATCAAATGTGCATTGGCTCAGCCTTCTGATTCTCATGATTAACAAATGTGTTCGGAAGTCAAGCTATAGACTATAAACAAGCACTTAGTGGGAGGCAACCCACTGGTAAGTATATATATTTCGTTTTTCTTTAGTTTTCTAACTTTTAGTTTTGGTTTTAAGTGTTTCATGTCTTAACAAAAAAAAATGCCCAGACCCACCCTTACCTCTCATTCGACCACGAACAGGTAAGTTCTCTCATCCCTAATCTGTTTCTTCATCCTTACCATCCTCTTCTCGCTTTCTTCACACTCGGCACAGTGTGATTTAAGTCTGGGGGAGGATGCTCATCCGTGACTAATGCCATTTTATTTTTTTGTTTCTCTTGAATCATTTTGATGTTTTTCTTGAGTTACTCCAAATTGTTTTATTAAGTCAAAACCTTGTTAGGAACTATGAGCTTTTCTCGAAACTAACCACATTGCATTGACACTTGAAGGACCATTGTTACAGTAGTTGATTGCAGATTTTACTAGGTAGAACACTGTGAGTGGATCAATCTAACAGATAAAGTTCATGTTTCGGGAGAGTTTGAAAAATTCAGGTTTGACTCCGCACCAAATGAACCTTACTTTTCTCATCTTGGGGCTTGGTATAAGTCGAACATGAATCCTCTTCCAGCACTTTAAAGATAAGTTTGTCACAGTCTCTCTTTGATCTTCCTAAAAAGAAAAAAAAGAAATGATGCTTAAGTTTAAGAATGGCAGCCTGAGTTCCGTGAAAAGAACTAGGAAGGTGAGACTACACTCATGAAAGCGTCTATTAACAAGGAACACGAAAGTGAGTGGCACCGTTCTTGAGCTATAAAAAAAAGAAAAAAACAAGTCGATAGAAAAATTAAATGATACCTTAGAAAAGTAGGGAGAAATCGACTAAGGGGATAGAAAATAAGAGAGATTGTGCAAATACTTTCTGTATGTTCAGGAGCTTGGAAGGGAAATAATCTATAAGTTCTTTGATCGATACTCCCTTGATGAGACTGCACGCTTAATTGATTAAAGGGGTCAACAATGGAGGTTTTGAATTTCTCTAAGGGGTTTGAACCGTATTTGAGAGATTGCTAAGCTTGTGGTAAATATACTGAAATATTATCCAATGTTGTCTATGTGGTATGTGGATACAAGAGTGTTGGTCATTGTGGTGTTCTAGAGATATTGTGAGTTTCTGTTTTCAAACCTCGACTCTATTCTTAGTAGTTTGCTTGAGGACAAGCAACAGACTAAGTCTGGGGGAGTTGATAGTTTTTGACGCATTCTAACCCAAGGTTTTCAATGTTTTTTCGAGTCAAAGTGTGTTTTTAGAGTAGTTTCGTCCTTTATCGAGTCTTTTGAAAAGAAGATTTTCCTTGCTCTTAAAGAATTACTCAAATCCCAATCATGTCATTGTAGTGTTTGACTATCAATCCAATTGGGTGTGTTTGTGACAATAGGAATGCATAAAACTCCTTAATCTAATCAAGCATAAAAAGTTTTGTTGTTAACTATCAAACCAAGAAATCAAACCAAACAAAAGTAACTAGAACCTTAATTAAGCAACGGATATCGCAATCAAGCAACTCAAAGACTAATAAATACTAAACAAGATTATCAAATGACTAAAACGAATCCAAGGATAGGGTTGCCAATCTAAGGTATTCCAAGAACCAATCATTGATGTTAATAAATCTCAATAAATGTTAATCCCTAAGTTTAGAACTCAAAAGCAAGACTAATCCACTCTCATGGCACTAATCCCTTTATTAATCATCCTAATCAAAAACAAACTCTAATTTGTGAAAAGGAAGCTAACAAGCATTATGAAACAGTTCTAAATTGCTAATAAACACCCTAGATAATAACTCTCGTGAGTTAAGAATGTAAATCCCTTGTTTAGTTGGTCGGGGAATTTCATCAAACACTTTGTGGGTGGGAAATTCCCTAAACTCTAGTTTTGGCTTGATCATGGCTAAACTATTGATATACTCATATATTTCACATATTCAACATATATTTAGGATATGTTTTCATGCATATTTCATTTGTAGTAGGATAGTTTTAATGTTTTATCTCATTTTAGGTCCTAAAACCCTTTGCATTATCATTTGCATGATTTTTTTGCATATTTGCATCATTATCAGGTTGTTTTGAGTGCATTGGAGCTATGGTAGATGCGTGGACATGCTGAGGTTCAAAGGGAACCTTGTGGACACTTAGATAAGTGTGGACAAGAAAACACTCACTGTGATCGACGAAGAGATCGAGCAAGGCAGGTCGATCTAGACGAGATCGACCACAAGATCGGAGCAGTTACGCCGTTTCAAGGGAGAAGAACGAGCCTTAGATCGCCAGATCAATCGAGCGACTGTACGGACCCAAAGACGTTGCCCAGGAAGAACGGAGGCAAGATCGAGGATGAAGAACGATTCAGATTGGAACGACCCGAAGATCGAGCAAGGAAGTGAACAACTCGATTTCGAGAGGACGACCCACCCATGAGTTCGAAACGAGTATTCAAGTGGGGTGTGGATCGAGCAGGTTCACTCGATCTTGGAATAGAGATCGATGTCTGGATCGATCATTTCACTCGATCTGTATCGAAACGATCACAAGATCGACTCTAGAGCTCAATCTGATATGGTCTTAACCTTGAGGGACCACGAAACAAGGAGAAAAATCGATCTTTGGATCGATTTAAATCAGATCGGGGCAATAATCGATCCAGACGATCGATTTCAGGGAAATTAGGCATGAGATCGAGGTCCAGATCGACCAAAGTGACTCGATATCATGGCGAGGTAGTTTTCAGATTTCTCCCTCTTTCTCTTTCCCTCTCAATTTAAATTTGAATTTTGGTCAAAGCTGACACCTTTGACCTTGGTGGACGAGCTTTGACCACAAATTCCAAGACCACTTGCATGCATAATTCCAATTTTTTTTTCTCTGTATAAAACCTTGCTCACACACTCTCTTTTTATTCACTTGCATTTCCAAACTTGATTTTTAAAGAATGAGTGTGAAAGTTTCCGATTTTCTGCAAGAGAAAGAAGACTTCTTTTTCACACCTTGCATCCAAGTTTTGAAAAGTATTTCAATTTGAACTATATTTTATTGAAATCTCTAGTTTTTATGGAGTGAATAGAGATAAATTGTTAGGGATTTTGTTTTAGTTTTTGAAAATGTCTAAGTTTGGGGGAAAATTCTGGGATTTTCCTTGTTTTTAAGAGATTTTCACTAAAATTAAAAAGATATTTTAAAAAATTCCCTAAAATCTTGAAACATTGCATAGGTTTAAAAGTTTAAGTCCTCTTATTTTCTTCGGTTTTTCTCGAGCTGTCACTCTCTTTTTATTCTCCTTTTGAGCTTTTACTTTTCAGGCACAATGGCATCAAGGAGATATGGATACTCAGCACAAGCGAGATTGGGGGGATGGACTACCGAGGAGAAAAGAGCACGCATGCGGCTTGAGAGAGTGAGCTTTGAGCTTACCAAGTTTGCAAGCCGAGCCTTCTTGCAAGAGGTCGGATTATTGAGTTCCTTTGACAAGTTACTTGTAGACATGGAGCTCTGCTCTTTGGAAACCATGGACTGCCCCACCTACCCGGAGGTGACCATGCACTTTCTCTCCACACTGGACTTCTCCTATGAAGATCCAAGCTTGCCAACACCATCAACGGGGTGCATGGCATTTAAGGTCCGGAGAAATGCTTTCTGCCTGACCATACAAGACATATGTAGCGCCTATAACTTCAATGAAGAGCCCCCCTTGGTGGAATTACTACAATTCGAGTCGTCCAGTGCCATATGAAATTTGATTGGTGATGGCGACTTCAAGAACAACAAATCAAAGATCACGAGGGTGAGAAATCCCCTGCTACGATACATACTCCAGCTCCTTGCCAACACCCTCTCGGGAAAGACCGCGACCGCAACTGTGGGAAAGAGTGAACTGAGCTTTATCTTCCAAGGAGTGAAAGAGATCATGTGGGACGAGGGGTGGCTCTCGGGCAATGCAAAGGATCCCATGGATGATAACTTCGGGGAAGGTGTCAACTATGGATGCATCTTGGCATCCTCACTAATGAAGTACAATAGTTGGCTGCTAAGGACAAGGGCATGCTCGGTCTCAATAGGAAGTCTTCTCACTCCTCTTTTTGCAAAAGCGGGAGTAGATCTTTTGTTCTTTGAAGCATGCAGAGAACAAGCCTACATGGACCACACTTACATGGTCACAATGGATTTCTTTGGACCTCCTCCTGTCCCCAACACTTATGCCTAACACTTCACCAATAATGAGAATGAGAGGAAGGCATACATCTTCCTAAGTCCGAATGGCGTGCTAATAGATTGCATCGAGGGCCTCGAATTTTGTGCCCTCTAATGACGCGTGCTACATGGAAATTGGAAGCACAGCTGCAATCCCAATATCCTTAGACTCCTCCTCGCCATCTTCCTCCTTGTAGTTCGATGTACCACTTTTCAACCCTTGTATAATATCATGCACTTTTTATTTTGTTTCTTGATTTTGGTCTCCTCTTGATCTTGTTTGACACCGAGACGTTGTCATTCAATTTTGGTTGAGAATGTGTGCTTTGACATTTTTTTATTTGAATCTTATTTTTCCTTTTCATCCTTGAGTCTTGCATTCATCTATTTACATAGAAAAACACAAAAAAAATATAATAAATTTTTTCAAAATTTTCAAAAGAATTCATGTAGTTGCATTTGCATATTTATAATTTTATAGGATTGAGTCTATATTTTTGTCATTTAGGATTGCATTCATATGCATTGGGAGCAATTATGAGCTTATCCTTGTAGATTGTTAACTCATGAATCAATTCAATGCCCTAGTTAGTAGTTCTTTAATGCTTGTGATTAAATCTTGAAAGTAAGCAAGAACCATGCTTGGACCACTTCATTTGTCACTAGATTTTGGTCGAAATAGGGTCTTGAATTTGATAACCAACTCTAATCACTTAAACCTAATATTGACATTGAATTATCATGACTTGCATTGAAAGTGAATTCATGGATTAAAAATATTTGAGCTTTCTTTCTCACTTTGCCACCCTATTGCTAGCTCAAGTAGTACTCCTACCTTACCTTACCTCCATTGAAGCCAATTGTTTTTGTGTGAAATTCTTGTGAGGTCTTTATTTCGATTGACCTCATAAATTGTTAGGTTTGGGACGACAAGTTTAGGCTCTCCTGTAGATTCTAGCTTTGCATCTTGAAACTAGTTGTAGGCTTAGGATTTGGGGGTTTGGCCGTGGTATTGCTTGATGAGTTGTGGAAAAGGGTAGAAAGAAAGGGATGAAAAAAGGGGCTCGGTGAAAAATAAGGGGAAGCATAGTTTGTAATTGTGAATCTTGTGTTTAAAAGTATAAAGCTCAAAGTTTGGAAAAGTGGTAGGTAGTCTTGAGATAAGGAAAAGAAAATCAAAAGAGCCAAAAAGGCGAAAGAATATAAAGACTACCTAGGAATGAAAAGAAGAGCTAAGTTGATAAAAGGTTACACCATTCGTTATGAGTAATATCATCCTTGGTTTTGCATCATGATCCCTAAAACCATATTATATATATCGAGATACATCATTCTTAGTTCTTAAAAAAAAAAGCAAAGAGTCAAATAAAACCAAAACAAAGTAAAGTCATTAGTATGGACTCCCCCCCCCCCAGACTTAAATCACACTGTCCCCAGTGTGAAATAGTGGTGACAGGTCGGGAATGACTGAAAATAAAATAAAAAATAAGTAAAAGATAGGGTTGGAATAGATGTGAATAGGCTCGTAAGCAGAAAGAGTTTCGGCCGAGATGCGAAGTCTTCTAGGCATTTGAACTCAGGGTCTAAAGGTCGCCATCTATGTGTCCTCTCTCTCGAAGCTGTCGCGCCATCTTCTCAAGCATCTCGTTCTGGCGTGCCAGATGCTCCTAAAGTGCGGTGATCGCGGGATCAGTCGAGGTGGACGGTGCAGCGGATCGTGAGGTACTGCGCCTGGAGGAAGATGATGCGTGGTGGTAGGTCTTCTGGCGGATCATCTCTCTCCTAGCCTTAGCGGCTACATACTCTCAAATGGTGAGTGGCAGGCGTGAGAACTCGGTACGGAACTCCTCTTGGTTCGGGATCCACTGTGGGGAACCCTCTAAAAGGCGCGGGACTGTGGAAGACGGTAAATAGACCGTGCGGTTGTTCCCCTTCCCTAGTCTGTATCTGTATCCGAACTTGTCTGGATCCATGGCTGCGCCTGTCAAGTTCCTGTCCGTCTGAAACTGGGACAAGTCAAATCAAGCCTCATCTAGGGGAGCCTCTATGCTGGTGTCTACTCCTGCGGCCTCCATGATCGCTGTAATGATGCCTTCGTAAGTCGTGAAGGCAGTCTCGCATCTAGGTGTGGTGACATCGTGCTTCACTCGCACGAGTCTCTCTGCTAGGACGCATCCGAGACATGCTTAAAGTGGCTCGTCTCTAAAGGCAGACTCAAGTAGGACGAGCTCAGGAATGAGAATGCATGACTGGTTGCTGCGAGAGTAAAGTCGGTGTGCTATGAGGCGGTGTACAAAACGCAAGGCCGGGTGTGAAAAAAAAGCGGAAGAATGCCTTCCCATGTCGTAGATGCCTCGGCCCATAAGTCCCCAAAGGTCAGCACTCCATTCTTCTTTAATGCTCGTCTCGCTCCTCAAGTCAAAACCAAATATCTCGCAAAGTCTAGGGATACTCAGCTCATAATCCCTAGAGCTAATGGTGAAATAGAGAGTACCGTCCTTCGGATGTGATTTCCTTCCTCTCCGGTAGGTTAACTGAACTGAAGATAAGAACTCTTGTGCGAGCTCCTTGTAAGTCGGGCGATCAATCTCCATGAAGTTCCGGAGCCTTAGCTCGTCCAAGTACCATGTGACATCCTCGGTGATGCCCAAAACGTCTAGAGCGGAGTAATCGATCTTCAAGGTTGTTCTTATCTCCATCTTCTTCATCTCCTTTAAGTAATCAATGTTTGGGTCCATCGGTGCTCCAAAGTTTCGGACCTTACGCTTAGGAGTAGAAGGGTTCAGCTCTCTTGTTGGCTCTTCGGGTGGAGGTGGATCATCGCGGCTTGTTCGTGCTATCCGCGAATCGCGGAACCTTCTTTTATGTTCCTCCACATATCTCCCTAGAGTGGTGTGTAGACTCGGGTTTCCTAGCGCTGTCTCATGTTCTTGCTGAAGCGAAGAACTCCTTGAAGAGCTTAGTTTCTCTCTATTCTTCGAACGCACCTCGAAGTTTCGGTCGTAGCTCATTGTACCTTGCAAAACAAAACAAAAACTCGACTAACATGTGAATTCGATGTGTCATAAGGATTCTCAAGTGCAATGATATACAAGGCATATACCAAGAGCTTCCAAGTCTAATAAAAATCGAGTTTATGCATTAATCTCAAGATCAATTTGGTACTCATACTCTATTTTCGGAATTTTGGATTCCCAAACCAAAAACTTTCCAATAAATCGATTTTTCGAACTTATTCTCATCAAACTTTGGTTCTTAAATAATACCTAGCATGAATCAAGTCCAAACTAAGCAAATTGTCCAATAATGTCACCCAAATTCGTTTTCTAGGGTATGTATGTTCTAACATCAAATTTCCAAAGACTTCAAGTTTTCCGAAATTGGGTTGCAAAAATAGAAATCTAGGCAACATAAATCATCAAACTAAGGTTCTCTACCATTATCCAAGAATCCTAGACAATTTTCTAGTCAAGCAAGAGAGATCTCAAAATTGAGTTCTCTAGGGATTTGTAAAATTAGAGACCATACCTTGTAGATGAGGATGAATGAACTTTACAAATTGAATCTTCTTTGAAAATAGATGAGTTTAGGCCAAATAATTTTTGAAAACCGTTCGGATTCGAAAAATCTAGAATCTCTCAAAAATACCCATCTTTTGGAAGAGAAGAAGAAAAGAGAATTTGATTCTAAAATTTCTTTTTTTACTTTTAAAAATGTGTTTTTATCACCAAAGAACCTTTAATTTTCAAAAACTTTAAAACGAGAGAACTTACCTTGCGTGTTGGTCACGAATTAATGAAATTCGTTAACTTACATTAACGGGAATGATTTTTCGGTGCGGGATTGTACCAAAACACGGGAAGTTCGGTTCGGGAGGAAAACGTAAGTTTTCCGGGTTGGTCGCTCAAACGACAGCTGGCCGCGCCATGGCTCGTCGCGACCACGGCCAGACGTCTCCTCTCCGTGCAGTAGCGGTCCGTCGCGCGGCTACAGTCCGTCTCGCTGCGGCACGGGCTGGTGCTCGTGCAGCCATCCTCCTTCCGAGGCTCCTCCTCATATTTTTGGGTTTTTCTTGGTTTTTATTTTTTTTTTATTTTTTTTTTATGCCTAAGTACAGAAAACTTGCAAAAACTAGTGGTAAGAAATGAAAGAAAGGAATTAAAAATGTACCGGATGGGTTGTGTAGCATCCGTGACCAGAAATCCTATTCGAGAAGGGATAGCCGAGTGAAGAGTCGAGTTATCCAGAGAAATATAGAGTTTGGCTAAGGAACACCCGAATGTTCGAGAGTAAATGAGAAATGGTCGAGAAAATTTTGAAATGTCCGTGCGAGACGTGGCTATGTTCGAGAGAAATGAGTTTGGTTTGGAAGGATGCAGTTTTGGCCGAGGCAAGGAGGAATAAGTTTGTGAGAAAATGGCTAAGTGTTTTGGCTGGAAAGAAAACGGTTTAAGTCAAGGAAAATCAGAAATCAAGCGTTAACCGGCTTAAACCGGGAAAACTTAATTGGACCGGCCATGGTCGAGTGAATTGGATTTAGATCGTCAAAAGCCCGGTTTTTGTCGAATAAAATCGACTGGGCGTGACTGAGGCCGTAGAAACTGAGTTTTAACTCAGAACTGTCAGCAGAGTTAACTGGGTAAGTGTTTTGCCGTCACTCCACTGGCCTTTCGTGAAAAAGAAGAGGCGTGACTCTTAGGCCATGAAAGGGGACGTTATAGCTTGAATGGTCGGGCATATTTAAGCAGGATTAGGCCATTGCCGACACTCTAAGAAACCAACATCATGGAATCGACTCAAGGACAACTTAGATCGATGGTATAGGCCAAGGGGAACACTTTGGCCAAGTCAGATGAAGAAAAATTCGAGTGGAACTTAAGATGGACGGGAGAAGACGATCACAGACAAGGAATGGCCGTGAGACGACCAGCCAAAAGTCGAAGTTCCAAAATCAAAGGGACGTTGATTGGGATCGACTAAGGAAGCTAAAAGAGGAAGAATGCTCGAAGAAAATCAGAAAAAGATCGCGTAGATAAAACGTTACCGGAGAAAGAAGCTCGATGGCCATATCAGACCGGACCGACGCGCGGCTGGAATGAGACATTGCTTGGATCGTCTGGTCAAGGCAAATTGTCTCATCCCATCAAAGGCTAGAACACTTAGGACAACAAATCTAAGTGTTTAGTCAAAAGAAACTCGAAGGATTCTCAAGAAAATCCACAAGCGTTCAAGAGGGAAGGAAAATGGTCGTCCGAAGCAAGAATTGCTCGAATAGAAGATAGCATAGTGGGCTATGGCTCTTTCAAACAAGGCAACGAGAACGAGGGGCCTTTATAAGCTGGAGAAAATGGAGTTAGACAAAGGAATGGTCGAAGTCAAAAATCGACCAATGAGACAATGACACGTGTGCAGCCGTTCAGCTTGGCTATGGTCACGGCTGGAGGTGTTTTGACGTGATTGGCTGCCGTGATTGTGGACCACATGTATGAGGAGAAGACATGGTCCAAGACTAATAACCCCAGCACCGACCAATCGGCTGATGGCCCATGGCGCATGTATAAAGACGAAAGGCGCATGTATAAAGACGAAACATGATGTATGAGGACGAAACAAGCCGTGATTGTGGACTACATGTATGAGGATGAAACATGGTCCAATACAAATCACACCAGCACCGACCAATCAGGCAACAGCCCATGACGCATGTATGAAGACGAAACGTGCATGTATAACAACGAAACGCGCATGTATAAGGACGAAACGAGCCACTATGTTGGACCGGTCATGGATAACCTTTCAACTAGTTATCTATGGGATAAAAACCATGGTTTTAAGCATGAGATGGCATGGGCTACTAGCTAGGATATAAGTCTCTTGACTATAGCTCATCCTCACATAAGATAAGATCCACAGCCTCAACGAATCACAAAGGAGCACACGTCCTGAAAAGATGGTCAAAGGGGATAAGGCTAGGCAGCCTAGGGTACAGGCTATAGCCTAGGTCTGGAACGTGGAGAGCATGCAAGGCACACCCATGTATGAAGACAAAACCCAAAGATAAAGTCTATCTTTGAAAAAAATGGTTTTATGGGTCATTATCACTTCGTGGCCACTAAGAAGTCAGCACACGAGCCTAGGAGCTAGAAGATGGGATAAGATGCAATGATGAAGGCTAGGAAGCCTAGGGGATAGGCTATAGACTTGCTTTGATTCGTGGTTAGCATGCATGGCTCGATTGCCCGGTGGACGACACTCAAGTAGCAGCGTGCTTGGTTGCTTGGAATGCCTATAAATACCCCTGTGATGCCATTCTCGTCCAAAGTAAGGTAAAGCTAAACACTAAGAGTGAGTAAGTGATGTGATCCTCCCAAGGATTTGCAATCTGAAGTTAAGGGGGTGAAGGGGAGAGCTTGCTAATGATCCATGAAGAACAGAAGCAAGAAGAATGGGGCGAAATGGCTTGATAAGGGCGCGGATTAGCCTTACTAAACCTTTAAGTGATTTGCTTGATATTACTCACAAGCAGAACTGATCTTTGATTTGCTTGATATAACTCACAAGCAGAACTGATCCTTGATTTGCTTGATATAACTCACAAGCAAAACTATTCTTGGATACTAGATATTACTCACTAGCTCACAAGAGATAAAAAGGAACTGAAGGGATTTACTTGATATAACTCACAAGTAAAACAATTCTTGGATACTAGATATTACTCACTAGCTCACAAGAGATAAAAAGGAACTGAAAGGATTCACTTGATATAACTCACAAGTAAATGGCTTCTTGAATACTAGATATTACACACTAGCATTTTCAAGAACAAAAGAGATAAAAAGGAACTGAAAGGATTCACTTGATATAACTCACAGTAAATGGCTTCTTGAATACTAGATATAACTCACAAGTAAAACAATTCTTGGATACTAGATATTATTCACTAGCTCACAAGAGATAAAAAGGAACTGAAAGGATTCACTTGATATAACTCACAAGTAAATGGCTTCTTGAATACTAGATAATACACACTAGCATTTTCAAGAACAAAGGAGAGAACTTATGGGTTCTTATTAACCAAGAGATAAGTTATCTGATTACAAGAAAAGTGACACACTTATATAGATAAATTCCTAGCATGGGCATTGTAAAGAAGCTAAGTAAACAAATGATTAAAAAGGTTTCCTTCATGTAGAGGGCAGAGGCGCATGCCAAGGGTGATGGGTGAAAGTTTTGTTTCCTTTGAGACATGATGGGCAAGAGCAAAGCATGTGAAACTTGGGAATGATTTTGAGGCAGAGAATGAGCGTGGCCAAATCTCAGCTTGACTACTTTGTTTAATGATTTTCTTCCAAGCATGAGGTGGAGAGGTGCTTTGGTTTTAATTCAGCTGCTTCCTTCCAAGCATGAGGTGGAGAGGTGCTTTGGTTTAATTCAGCTGCTTCCTTCCAAGCATGAGGTGGAGAGGTGCTTTATTTTTAACTCAGCTGCTTCATTGATCCAGAAAACGTTTTGGGCCTCTAGAGCTGATTGGCTTTGTTTTCTGAATCAGAAAATGATTGGGCTTTGAAATGAGCTCCTTAGCTTTGTTTCTTGAATCAGAAAACGCCTAGGCTTGAAATGAGTTGCTTAGCTTGTTTAGCTGATTCTTTAAACCAGAAAATGCTTGGGCTTGAAATGAGCTGCTTAGCTTGTTTAGAATCAGAAACAGCCTTGGGCTTGGAGAGCTGCTTAACTTGTTGTTTCTCATGAAGACGCCACTAGTTTTAGAGACCTGCTTGGATTTGCTTGCTTGCTTTCATGAATCAGAAAACGGTTTGGCTGAATAGTTTCTTGGCTGCGTGCTTGCCCTCCTCACTTCAGAAACCAATTTGGCCTCTATGTCCTTGTTCCTTTACAATGCTTTTATGAGATTACAAACAAAAAGAGAAGATGCTTGCTTAGTACTCCTCATGAATTCGCTTGGGATTTGAAGTTTCTTGGCTTCTTGTTCCCTCTTGATTTCCTTGGAGTATAAAGCTTTATTGGATATTAACAAATGGGGAATGATTTAGTAGATGGGACCTCATTAAAAACCTTGTAAAAAAAACCCAATGGGATAAAACTTGACAAGGGAAAAAGAGTATTAACCCATTACTATCCCATTTGTTAACTTACATCCCTTGAATGTGAACCAAGGTGCCTTGTAGAAGGACACCTTCTGGATTGATATCTGGACTGGTTGCATTGATGGTGTTATGGATGAGTCCTCCCCTATCTTGGTTAGATAGCTTAGACCGTGAATGAATCATAGGACCATTATGGATGATTAATGCCTTCTTCTTTCTTAGTACAGGTACTAGCTGTCCCTTAGATTCTTTTTTTATGTTCCAAGCTCCAAGTCTCAGCCAATATCACATCAGTAAGTAAAAGTAGTAGGGAGATAGTACGCTCAAGTCAAGTCTAAGCTTAGCCGATCTAGAAAGAAGGATCCAGCTAGTCTAGCAAAGGAAAGCGGTGAGTCCCGGTAGTATAGATTTATACTAATGGATTTGTGTGCAGGTTTTAACTTAAGGATGGAACACTAGGGATGTTCATCTTAAGTTATTATTGTGTGTGTGAGAGGTTCTGCCGCGATAACTTTCACAAAAAAGAGAGTTTTGTGAAGAGTTATGTCGCATAAAGTTTTATAAGTATGCCGCATTAACTTTCACAAAAGAGGAGTTTTGTGAAGAGTTATGCCGCAAAAATTGTTATAAGTATGCCGCATTAACTTTCACAAAAGAGGAGTTTTGTGAAGAGTTATGCCGCATAAATTGATATAAGTATGCCGCACTGACTTTCACAAAAGAGGTGTTTTGTGAAAAGTTATGCCGTAGAAATAATTTTTAATGGTGAAATTCTTGCCGAGGTGCCTTTCATAATAAGGGACTTTGTGAAAGTGGTTGCCGGTGAATTTTTAAAAATTATCCAGAGTGTGTGGATCACATGGGTACGAAGACTCATGGTGATTTAGGGCGGTGTATTTGCGGCGTACCGCTTTCCCGACCCAAATGGATACGAAAAACCCTCGGTTCATGACGGAAGGAAGACTCGGAGGGTACTTGGGTCGCTCCCTCGGCCGAGTTTCATGAGGATGCATGTGCCGATTGTCACGAAGGACAATGTGGACCGACTGTCATGAAGGACATGTCGGCATTGATGTTCTCGCCTACGGTCCTCTGTGGTAAGTAGGGAGGTGTTCAAGGGAGGGAACCGTGGACCGATACACCTAGAGGCCTCGACAACCCGCTTGGAGTGGAACATGCATAGCCATGAAGGGCTAGGGTCATGTTTGGTAGCTAGCGTTGAACGGGAATAGCCATGAAGGGCTCGGGTCCTGATTCAACATCTAGTCGAGAGTTGAACATGAATAGCCATGAAGGGCTAGGGTTTGTGTTCAAAGGTTGGGCTTAGTAAATGCAGTTGCTATAACCAAGGCATGCATAGTAACGAGGAAGTTACTATGATCATGCCACCATTATTTAAGCTTCCGCATATGTTATTGCTTTGATATTGTTACATGATGTGAGCATGCATGCATCATTTTATTTTGGGGTTTGGGTTGGGTTTCTAACAATTGTATAGAGGGTACTAGATTCACTGAGTAATACTAGATTACTCATCCCTCATTTTAATAAATTTTGCAGGAAGCCGTAGAGAGTAGACGGGCGCAGCGGACACTAGGATTCCGGAGTAGATTGCGGTATGTTTTTGTAAAACATATGTACAATTTGAGTTGTACGGTTTGGATAGTAAGGATCCGCTTATATAGTGTTTGAATAAGTCGGATTTTGTATAATGACTCGATATAACTTGGTCCGTGTTAACACAACTCTTGCCTAGGGTACGGGTTGGCAAGCCTTAGGTTCTAGGTGAGAGGGTCGAGCTAGCACGGCGAGCCAGCCTTGGACTTGGATTCGTGTTAAGGGAGGGACGGCCGGTCGGCGAACCTCGACACTGTGGGGCTCCCGGCTCGTCGGTGTCTTAGACCGAGTCGGGGGTGCTACAGAAGGTGGTATCAGAGAATGGTTTTCGTATCATGCTGAGTCGCAGGAGCATACCTAGGAATCTGGAATGTCCGTCTGATAGTTAGGATTTGAGGGAAATAGGATGTGATTTCTTTAGGAAATAGGATACCCTGATTCTTGCATTATGGTCTCGCAGAGACTAGGATGGGAAGATTTCGTGACGACTGGATACATGAAGATGAGTTTGAGGGGTCTGGGTGTGCAGAGGGATCAGGAGGGGATAGCGGTTCAAGTTCGTCAAGGAACTCCAGTGGATCGACAAATTCTGATAACTGGATAGTGATTACCGATTTGGAGTCATCTCTTGAAGTTAACCTCTCTGAAGATGATAGTGGAACGGACGAGGAAATGAATCTTTAGCCGGAAGTGGAGTTGGCACCAAGAACACCACCCAGTTATACAGCATGGCCGACGCGATACCCGGGATTGGAGATCCTGGTACCATCGACCGAAATCATTGAAGTCTCATCTGGTGAGTCTACGCCTAATTCATGGGACCCAGACAGTCCCAGAGCGTGCTGCCGGAAATACCAATGCCCCATGTATTCATACCAGGCTATGGTATGCATCAAAACGTCCCAACGGAGGAAGATCAAGCGAATTACGTATATCTGTTTCTGTCTACGGGATCCGATCACGGAGATCTCACCACATCTGTTCAACTAAACAGTGAGATATGGGGGAACAACCCCATGGAAGCAGACGAAGAGTCGTCTACTGAGGAAGGTTACTTGTGGCAAGGTAACATATCACCCACCTATTGGACTAGACAGATGACTTGAATAGGTGGACATGATCGACGAAGGCTGCTCAATGCAACGTCAGACCACGAGGAGGAGGAAGCTTCTCAAAGGCTTGGTGGCATCGACAGGCGACCCGGAGAGACGACTGACAAAGAAGGCGGATCTACAAGTGATCTTCGTAGGAAACTTACTACTAAAATGGAAAACAATAACCACAACAACCGAAGAAGAACAACATGAAGAACCCAGTCGGAGGGGAAGACCTCCAAGAAGGACAGCGAGAATGAGAGTTCCGTCACCTTCAAGGGTTACGAGACCATGTTCTATGTGTGGCGGGAGAGGGCATTTTAGTCATGCATGCCCTAGTGCCCGACAAGGAAATCGAATGACCCCAAGGCACATTGTGTGTCGAATTTGCGAAGGGAGAGGCCACTATGGAGCGGATTGCCCGACCACTCACCCCGTCCAACCCTCTAGCACCACCANACTGACATTCAACCTCCAAACAAGACCCTCGAGTTTGCCAACTCTTCCACCACAGTCTCATATGGTACAATTCCAGACTTGCTTGTCAAAGTGGGGAATTGTCTAGTACCTACTGATATTCAGGTGGTAGAAGTGAGCAAGAGTTCTATCATGCCATTCATCTTTGGAAGACCATTCATGGCCACAGTGGGAGCAGTTGTAGACATGCCAAATAAGAGAATATCTTTCTCTAATGTTGACAAAGGAGTCTTGTACAAAGCTATCCCTACTACTGGAACATCCAAACACATCTATTGCATTGCTGTGATCGCTGGAGAAGAGCTGGATTCTAAAGAGCAAGTGGCTTTTCAAGAGGCATTGGATGGAAATTTTGAGAAACTTGTGGAGCTTGAAGGTTGGAGTGGAAACAATCATTTCTTCAGGACTATGGGCAAAGATGAAGGTCAAATCAATGCCAAATTGATAGAGGAAGACGTTTTCATCATGGAAACAAGGATTGCAGAGCTGAATTGGAGAAAAAGTGCAGAAACCCGAGCTGTAGAGTTGGTGTCGATCGACACCAGGAGTGGTGTCGATCGACACCCTCCGCAGATAGACACCACGCCGTTTTCAATGCTTAAAATCTATCACCAGTGGTTAAACAGATGCCTCCACATCCTATAGATCAACAACCTCGAAGGAAGCAAAGGTACACATTCCCTCGAATCAATTCCAAACCTCCTGATCTTGTCAATAAGAACATTAAAGGTTCAAAAGGTGTTTCACACTTATGCAAGCCACGAGATTCTCGTAGAGGGCTTGGTGTTTCTTTTGATGATGCTGCAGGAAAACGAAGTGTCCCACCCGAACTCAAGGTCCACCCTGCTGCTGTTCCTCATTTCCTTGGTCGATCGACACCAAGTCAGCCGACCCAGTTTTGCGGGCTTCAACCAGGAAAAAGAAATCACAAGAAGTTTCAAGTATTTACAATTTTGCCCTTGACGCGAGTTTGTTTATAAATATAGATTTTGAAGGCATTGTTTTGCCACCAACTATAATTCTTATTTTCTGTTTTGAGACTTAGAGAGAGATTTTTAGAGAGATTTTGGAGAGAAGAATTAGGCTCCTTCAGAGCAGATTTGGAACTCCTTTGTTTCTATTGATTTCTTTTATGCAATCTTCTTTATTCATGATGTTTTCTTCATTCACCATGTCTGAGAAGTTTGCTTGTTAGGTTTAGGGTTTTTCCAAAGGTGATTGATGAATTGTTAGGTCGAATTAAATTGTTAGAATAAAATCATTAGAGTTCTTCATCTGGATTTGTTTTTAATGCTCATTTTAGCTTCGCGGCCTAGAATCTGATCTTAGGTTAATTAATAGATGCGAGAGTATTATTGATTGCCTGAACTAGTGTTAAATGAGCAAAATACCTATTCGCAAAGAGATTTGGTTTAGGGATTTTGTGAACAATCGAACCTGAACTTTAATGCCTGTTTGAATTGTTAGAATTTGCAAAGAGATTTGGAATTCTAGGGTTTAGGCATAGATAATCTTCGCAGCGAGAGTTGGTTGATTTTACATTAGTGTTTCGAGTTCGTGAACGGATCTTCATAAATCTTAACATTCTGTAAAGACCTGCAATTTAGATCACCTGAGAATTTTCCTGAACATAGCGTTTCGTCTCCTGATTTTAAGAACCCTAATTCGTGATTGCTCGCTTATTTCTTGCTTTATTTTACTTTCATTCAACACTTACCTAGCATAATCTGAATTCAGAAACCTTAGTGTAGCATCTACTTCCCTTGGGATTTCGATACCCCTTATACTACGATTGCATTTGATGTGCACTTGCAGTAGTTTTATTAGGGTAAAACCTGAGCCCTCTCAAGTTTTTGGCGACGTTGCCGGGGAAGTAATAGCTGCCTACGGAATCTAGTATTAGGATTTTGACTAGGTTTTGCTTTTTTTTTGTTATTGATTTAGTTTTTTAATTTTTTTTGTTTCAGGTGCATGCCCAGTACCAGAAGCAACAAGGACAAGGAACTAATCGCATTAAACTAAGAACTAGGTCGTCTCGAACGCAAGAACCGAGAATCCGCCCGAGTGTCGATCGACACCATTGGCATCGATCGACACCAGTCGCACAACGCGATGCCAGATCTTATGGTTCTAACCCGCGACGAAGCAGGCAACTTGGTTGATGCACAAGGGCACAGAAGGAACGCCCAAGGCCAGAGACTTGATGATAATGAAGCTGTTATCATTGAGAAAGCAATACAAGCTGCAGACGTTGAACGTGGAAGAACACTTGGCGAGTACAACCGCACAGATCAGTTCTATGCTAAGTGAGCTGCGATCCGTCCTTCTGCATTCCAGAGGAATGACTTCGAGCTGAAGCCTGCCTACTACACATTGGTGGCTCAGCATCCTTCCATGGTCTCCCTAATGAGTATCCCATGGACCATATTGAGAGATTCGAGGACCTCGCTTCTAGCATCAAGGCTAATGGAGTGACCTATGATTATCTCTTCTGCAAGCTTTTCCCATACTCGCTTGCTGGAGATGCATCATATTGGCTGAAGCAGCTTGATCCAGGATCCTTGACAACTTGGGAAGAGACAAAGAATGCATTCTTATGCAACTTCTTTTATGATGCACAAAGTGAAGAGCTGAGGACGAAGATCACTGCATTTTCTCAAGGACCCACTGAAGCATTCAAATCTTCTTGGGTAAGATTCAGATCGTACCACAGGGACTGCCCACATCACGGTTTCAGCGAACCACAGCTTCTCGGAATCTTTTATCGAGGGATCGACTGGAAGTACCAGATGGCTTTGGATGCTGCGAGCAATGGTAACTTCAACATCAGATATCCAGACGATGCGATGGTGCTTATAGAGGATTTGGCCTCTTGTAACAGCACCAAGAATGCAGACTTTGAAAGGAGACAGCACGCTGGAGTGAATGGAGGAAGCAAATAGTTGAGGTTAACAGGAAGCTAGACAACGTACACAACATCTTGGTGGGCAAGAAGCAAGTTCACTTTGCTAATGAGGTGGAGACATTTGAACCTGAGCAAGAAGAAGTTAACTATATCAATGGAGCTGGATCTCAAGGTTAAAGGTTTGGCAATCAACAAGGCAATGGTTCCTCTTACCAAAACCTTTTCAGAACAACAACTTCCAGAGAACTTATGGTTCTTCTTCTTACCAGAAGCCTCATGCACAAGACAATAAGATGGAGTCTCTGATAGAGCAAATTCTGGAACCACAGCTTGAACTCTCATATGAAGCAATTAGATGTTCAAGTTTCTCAAACTGCTGGAGCTTTGAAGAGACAAGAGGGATTTCTTCCTTCAAAAACGGATACAAATCCGAGACACCACGTGAATACCATCACGATTCAGAATGGAAGGAGCCTTCAAACAGAGCTGAAAAGGGGTCTAAATGGTGAAGAAATCGTGGATTTTAAGGCTGAAGAGGAAGAAACTCGAGTTGCAGAGAAGGTGTTGATCGACACCACTGCTGAGTGTTGATCGACACCAGTAGAAAAACACGATTTTTCGAGCTCTGACGGACCTAAATCGAACTCGATCAGCACGAGTCAGTCGACACAAAAATCTAGTGTCGATCGACACCCTTCCCAGACATCACGTGAAGCGTCCACAACTGCAGAGGAAAGAGTGTACAAGACCAAGGTTCCATATCCTCCTATTCCCAAACACCTAAGGCCGCCCATTAGTGCGAAAGAACTCGCTGGTTTCAACGAGAAGGTGAGAAGGATCTCCAATGCGATCTCATTTGCTGAAGCTTAGGAGGATTATCTTTTGGGTGTTTTCTTTAAGAATTGCAGGGAGAGTCTTGAAAAAATTGAAGAATTCTTCAACAAAGCAACGGGTACACCACCGCCAATAAAGCAGCTGCTGAAGATTGAAGATCCTGAGATGATTGTAGTTCCATGCTCCATTGGAGGAGTTGAGTTTCAACAATCTATCTGCGATTCTGGTGCTAGTGTTAACCTCATGTCAAAGGACATTGCAGAGAGGTTAGGAATTACTGACATTCAACCTCCAAACAAGACCCTCGAGTTTGCCAACTCTTCCACCACAGTCTCATATGGTACAATTCCAGACTTGCTTGTCAAAGTGGGGAATTGTCTAGTACCTACTGATATTCAGGTGGTAGAAGTGAGCAAGAGTTCTATCATGCCATTCATCTTTGGAAGACCATTCATGGCCACAGTGGGAGCAGTTGTAGACATGCCAAATAAGAGAATATCTTTCTCTAATGTTGACAAAGGAGTCTTGTACAAAGCTATCCCTACTACTGGAACATCCAAACACATCTATTGCATTGCTGTGATCGCTGGAGAAGAGCTGGATTCTAAAGAGCAAGTGGCTTTTCAAGAGGCATTGGATGGAAATTTTGAGAAACTTGTGGAGCTTGAAGGTTGGAGTGGAAACAATCATTTCTTCAGGACTATGGGCAAAGATGAAGGTCAAATCAATGCCAAATTGATAGAGGAAGACGTTTTCATCATGGAAACAAGGATTGCAGAGCTGAATTGGAGAAAAAGTGCAGAAACCCGAGCTGTAGAGTTGGTGTCGATCGACACCAGGAGTGGTGTCGATCGACACCCTCCGCAGATAGACACCACGCCGTTTTCAATGCTTAAAATCTATCACCAGTGGTTAAACAGATGCCTCCACATCCTATAGATCAACAACCTCGAAGGAAGCAAAGGTACACATTCCCTCGAATCAATTCCAAACCTCCTGATCTTGTCAATAAGAACATTAAAGGTTCAAAAGGTGTTTCACACTTATGCAAGCCACGAGATTCTCGTAGAGGGCTTGGTGTTTCTTTTGATGATGCTGCAGGAAAACGAAGTGTCCCACCCGAACTCAAGGTCCACCCTGCTGCTGTTCCTCATTTCCTTGGTCGATCGACACCAAGTCAGCCGACCCAGTTTTGCGGGCTTCAACCAGGAAAAAGAAATCACAAGAAGTTTCAAGTATTTACAATTTTGCCCTTGACGCGAGTTTGTTTATAAATATAGATTTTGAAGGCATTGTTTTGCCACCAACTATAATTCTTATTTTCTGTTTTGAGACTTAGAGAGAGATTTTTAGAGAGATTTTGGAGAGAAGAATTAGGCTCCTTCAGAGCAAATTTGGAACTCCTTTGTTTCTATTGATTTCTTTTATGCAATCTTCTTTATTCATGATGTTTACTTCATTCACCATGTCTGAGTAGTTTCC
This sequence comes from Alliaria petiolata, assembly GCA_020283515.1. Lineage (NCBI taxonomy): Eukaryota > Viridiplantae > Streptophyta > Magnoliopsida > Brassicales > Brassicaceae > Alliaria > Alliaria petiolata. Next base: position 44,191,168 of record JAHZTW010000002.1, on the reverse strand, counting down.
TTGTTAGGTTTAGGGTTTTTCAAAGGTGATTGATGAATTGTTAGGTCAAATTAAATTGTTAGGATAAAATCATTAGAGTTCTTCATCTGGATTTGTTTTTAATGCTGATTTTAGCTTCACGACCTAGAATTTGATCTTAGGTTAATTAATAGATGCGAGATTATTATTGATTGCCTGAACTAGTGTTAGATAAGCAAAATACCTGCTCGCAAAGAGATTTGGTTTAGGGATTTTGTGAACAATCGAACCTGAACTTTAATGCTTGTTTGAATTGTTAGAATTTGTAAAGAGATTTGAAATTCTAGGGTTTATGCATAGATAATCTTCGAAGCGAGAGTTGATTGATTTTACATTAGTGTTTCGAGTTCGTGAACGGATCTTCATAAATCCTAACATTCTGTCTAGACATGCAATTTAGATCACCTGAGAATTTCCCTTAACCTAGCATTTCGTCTCCGGATTTTAAGAACACTAATTTGTGATTGCTCGTTTATTTCTTGCTTTGTTTTACTTTCATTCAATACTTACCTATCATAATCTGAATTTAAAAACCTTAGTGTAGCATCTACTTCCCTTGGGATTTGATACCCCTAATACTACGATTGCATTTGATGTGCACTTGCAGTAGTTTTATTAGGGTAAAACCTGAGCCTTATCAGAATACCTTAGGGGAGAATTGGAAGAAGATGGGTCACCGGAAGAGGGGTAAGAAGAGAAGGGACAAAGATAGTGGATGATATGCTCAAATTAGCCCTGAGCTACTCTCTCAAATTAAGAGATCACTGTAGTACTTAGGGATCGAATTCCACAGAGAATTGATGTAACTAGACAAATTCTAATTCAGGTTTTAGTCCAAGAGTAAAGTAGGAAAGCAGTAAAAAGCAATAAAGTAAATGTAGCAAGTCGAATTCTGGTTTTTAGAATCAAGGAGACAAAGCGCTAGGTGGTGAGGTATCTCAGGAAGATTCAGGTTGAAGGTTTGATTACTATTTAGGATTAATTGTTCTAGAACTCGAAACACGAAAAGCAAACAAGCCAGCTTTCGCTGCAGATGTTATCAATGTCTAAACCTAAAAAACCAACTTTCGCTGCGAGTTCAAAGATAGAAACATGCATTAATTTCAAGTTCGATATTGTTCACAAAGACCTAAACAAACTGTCGTTACGAATAGATTCAATGCTCATCTAAAGATCTGATCGCTAGGTGATTAACAACACTTTCACATCTGTTTAATTACCTAGGGTTTCGAAATCTAGGTGATCAATCCTAAATTTTAGAGTTAAAACAATCTAAGATGAAGAACAAGCAAATAATCCCAATAGAAAACCAATTCTAACAACCTATCATCAATCCCTTGAATCCCCACAACCTAACTATGAAACAACTCAGATATGGATGCAGCAAACATCATAGAATAAGTAATTTACATAAAAAGAATAGAAGAAAAGATACAAGGGTTCCAAATCTCTCAAGAACAGATTTTTCTCCCTAAAACTCTCAAAAACCTAAACTCTCTCTTTTGTCTCTCTAAATTATAAAGTGGCTGCCTAAATAATGGCATAAAAGCTCTATTTATAGGCTAAGACACGAATCCTCAATTCTCTGTAAGATTAGGAAAAGTCTTGCAGATTTCCTTTTTCTTCAAAATTCTGGAAACTTCACGTCTTTGGTTTCGGGAAAGTCGGTGTCGATCGACACCAGCTAGTGTCGATCGACACCAAGCGTGCATCTTCAATCCAACTTCGTGACTTCATTCCATTATGCTCCAAAATGAATCCAAATCTCCAGTTCAGCTCCAATTGTACATGAACCTGCATAGACTCTAAATAGACTCGAAAATAATACTAAGACTCAATAAAAACACTTATATCATGGTCCTAAAATGGGTAAAAACCACGATATATCAACTCCCCCAGACTTAGCTTTTGCTTGCCCTCAAGCAAAACAAAAACTAAGTATAGAGTCGATGTTTGAAAACAGAAATATCCAGCTATGCTTCAGAACGCCACATTGAACCAACACTTCTTGAATCCACATACCATAGAGCCAACCTTGGGTAGTATTTTAGTGTACTTACCACAAGCTTAGCAATCTCCCAAATCAAGTTCAAATCCCTTCTGCTTTTAAGGATTTCAAACTTTAGACAACAGTAATGACCAAAGGACTTACAGATTCTTTCCCTTCCTTAGTGCCTGAACAAGATAGTTCTCCTATTTTCTCTTCCCTTAGTCAACTGCTGCCCATTTTCAGGGTGTTCTAAGATCTTTTCATTGACACTTTTTTCATTCATTTGAAGTCTTGGGAAATAGTGCTACTCTCTACTTGTGTTCCTTGTGAGGAGACGGGTTCAAGAGCACTCACTAATATTGTTCCTTGTTAGGAGACAGGCTCATGAGGTTCTTTGCACTATTTCCAGACTTAGACTTTTTTCGTTCTTTTCTCATGGGAAGATCATGGAGAGACTGCATATTTCGTATCTTGTCAGTGCTGAAAGAGGAATCAAGTCCAATGCATACCAAGCTCTAAGCAGGAATCTGAACCCTTTTTGTTAGACTGATCATGTAGCATCCGTAACCAGTAATTATGATTTGGGTAATTGTATGTAAGTTTGGTACGATGGAGGTTCGTCATTTTGGTACGTAAGAACAGGACCGAGGTACGATCGTGGTATGTCCGCGGTACGTACGTAGTACGTACGTGGTACGTGGGTGGTACCATACCGTGGTACGTGTTATCGCGTACGTGAGGTTAAGGGTCGTGACCAAGGGAAATTGTGGAAAAACGGCTAAGTGTTGAGAATGGGCTGTGGGCCTTGAGTTTGGCCGAAGAAAGATTGGATTTTTCCTAGTCGGAATAGGATTTCTCGAGTTTGGCCGAGCGGTTTAGGAAACTGCCGAGAGAAAAGGAAAGTTTGATCGGTTAGCCGAGAGAAACTTAAAACAAACCGATTCTAGCCGAGAGAAAAGGGAAAACACGCTAGGATAGGCGGTTTATCCCTAGGGTTTCGCGTATATAAGGAGTTTTATTCGATTTTTCTCGGGCAGCCGCGCATTACTCGAGAGAAAAAGAGTTTTTCCCGAGAGATTGTGAGATCATCGAGAGATCAAGTTTTCCATGAGAGTTCTGCGAATTCTAATCGAGAGATTCGACTGAGGATAGGCGTTTTACCGAGGAAGGATCGAAGTTATCCGAAGGTTTTCGGATTGGATCGAGAGATAGTCGAGAGCACTTGATTCCGGCCGATAGCTTCGGTAAGTGCTCGGATATCTTTGTTTGTGTTAGGATTTTGTCGAGAGTTTTTCGACTAATCCGTGTGTTTTAGTCTGTTTCCAAGGGGATTCAGAGTTTTGTTCGAGGAAAAGTGTTCGGATCGTGAGGTAGCCGATAGGGGATTGGATCTCGCGGTACGAGTCATAGCGATAGCCGAGGGAGCACGTTGGTGTCCGACTATCTTTGTTTTTGTTCGAGTTATCACCGAGTTTCCTTCGACTAAAACCGTTCGTTTGATTGTCTAAGGTGAGTGCGTGACTGTGGCTAGCATCTATGGATAGAAAGATTGCTAGGGATTTTGATATGTATTGATCGCTTGTGTAAGTAGGGTTTTATGCTTAGCAAGGTCAATGTTTATGTGATTGTGATGCGGTTTGGTGACCGTGAGATTATGTGATGTGTCTAGCTAGCTCGTGATCGAGGCAGGATCGTTTCTTTGGCTTAGGTGATGTGTGATTAACGCTAGTGCGGAACCGAGTCAGTAAGACTTGATGGTCAGAGTTAGGGTAGATGATCATGCGTGTTTGATTGCTTGCTTGCTAAGTGTGTTGATATCGTGTTAGAATTGTTAGCATGAAGGCGTGATTATTTGCTGGCTAAGGTATTACAGGATGACCGTATTCACTAAGCATTTATGGTAATGCTTATGCCTCTCTTATGTGTTGAGTGTGCAGGTAAAGATGTTATCCAGGACCGTTAGTTCTGAAGGCGGACTCGAAGGCAGTGAAGAAAGGANCCGAGGGAGCACGTTGGTGTCCGACTATCTTTGTTTTTGTTCGAGTTATCACCGAGTTTCCTTCGACTAAAACCGTTCGTTTGATTGTCTAAGGTGAGTGCGTGACTGTGGCTAGCATCTATGGATCGAAAGATTGCTAGGGATTTTGATATGTATTGATCGCTTGTGTAAGTAGGGTTTTATGCTTAGCAAGGTCAATGTTTATGTGATTGTGATGCGGTTTGGTGACCGTGAGATTATGTGATGTGTCTAGCTAGCTCGTGATCGAGGCAGGATCGTTTCTTTGGCTTAGGTGATGTGTGATTAACGCTAGTGCGGAACCGAGTCAGTAAGACTTGATGGTCAGAGTTAGGGTAGATGATCATGCGTGTTTGATTGCTTGCTTGCTAAGTGTGTTGATATCGTGTTAGAATTGTTAGCATGAAGGCGTGATTATTTGCTGGCTAAGGTATTACAGGATGACCGTATTCACTAAGCATTTATGGTAATGCTTATGCCTCTCTTATGTGTTGAGTGTGCAGGTAAAGATGTTATCCAGGACCGTTAGTTCTGAAGGCGGACTCGAAGGCAGTGAAGAAATGAGTGGATTTAGGATTGGGTTTGGGGGTTTTAAACGTTTAAGTGTTGTTTTGGTTATTGCTTAATCGAATTTGGCTAAGTTAGTCTTGGATTTATTTTATGAACCTCGTTTGTACTTTGGAATTTGAAAGAATTATGCAATGAGAATGGCTGTTTTGAGAATCGAATTGTTATTTAAGTTAATGAGAAAAAGTTGAAATTCCGCATAAGTGTGTAAGTTGGCTGTAGGTTGTTAGGACGGACTGGCCGCGGTATGATTACCGGGTCGGGTCGCCTCAGATCCACTCGCAGCTTTCTACCTAGTAAAACCTGCAATCAACTGCTATGGCAATGGTCCTTCAAGTGTCAATCTTATGTGGTTAGTTCTTCTGAAAACTAAAAAAATTTACTGATTTTAACTCGATAAAACAAAGTTTTGACTGACTCTTAATAACCAAAATAAAAGCAAAATACATCAGTATTTTCCTCCCTCAGATTTGAACAACACTGTCCCCAGTGTTATTAAGCCTGAAGTCGGAAGAATAAATGAAAAGGAACCATGAAACGAGCAAGGAGAAAGCACTTACCTGTGTTCGCGCGGGGTGTCGATCGACACAGACTAGTGTCGATCGACACTGTGTCTGCAGTCGGATTCTGACTTCCCAAAATCGTAATTGGGTCCTATAAAAGTGTAAATCCGAGTCCTCCAAAGCTTTCACTGTTAGAGTACTCACATAACACGGTTAAAAGCACCAATATCTAATCCAAACTCATAACTCAACCAAGGTTCCAAATCAAACTGAAAACTGACTTAAAAATGAAAGAAAAACTGACTCAAAACTAACTTACCAGTGGGTTGCCTCCCACTAAGCGCTTTTTTACAGTCATTAGTTTGACTTTGGCAGGTGATCAGGCGATGGGTGCATCAGCCAGAGGCATCGTTTGTCCTTCTGGGATTTCGGCTTGTGCCCAATAATGTTTCACCCTTTGTCCATTGACTGTAAACTCTTTGCCATTCGGGTCGATCAGGACTAGGGCTCCATATGGCTTGACAGCTTTGATTGTGAAAGGACCTGACCAACGAGATTTCGAGGTTTGGCTCATCTTCTGCAGCAAGGTAGTTGGCAATATCAGCATACCACGGTCTCTGACAAGTAGAGACAACCATCATTGGTTGTCAATCATGGGCTTCAAAATCCGTTCCATCATCTGCATGTGGTGTCGATCGACACTAGTTGTGTCGATCGACAAACGAGTTTTCGCGTCGTGTTTGTCATCCTCGAACCGGAGTGTCGATCGATGCTGTTGTGTGTCGATCGACACTGACCCCAGTTCTTCCTTTCAATCCAGTCTCAATCGAATTGATAGTTTCTTTTGGCAAGAAATCATCAATTGGCACGTCATCCTCTATCTTGATTCTGGATAGATGATCAGCAACTCCATTTTCAACTCCTTTCTTGTCGTTCACCTCAATATCAATGTATAGAACTGTATAGTCAGACCATGGGTGTATTTTTCTTAAGTAATAATGAATGTATAGAACTGTAGTAAGATTGTGTCCTAGCGAGATGGGATGACCGTACCACTAAGCAATTCGTTGCTTATGCCTCCTTTTATGGATACAGGTAAAGAGATTATCCGTGACTGATTGTTCTGTGGCGGGACGTAGGCAGTGAAGGAAAGGGGATGGATCGGGTTTGGGTTTTTATTGAATAATGATCTAGTTAAAATGATGTAATAGCTTATAGCAAACTTACCATTGCTAGAACCTCATACTGAAGTAAAATTTATGTAATGAAATTGAATCGAAATGTTTAAAAATAAAATGGGAAAAATCTAAAAATTTGACTAAGTATAAAATCTGGCCGAGAGGTTAACTTCGGACGGTCTGGCCGGGATAGAAATATTCGGGTTGGGTCGTCACAAATTAGTATCAGAGCATGGTCGATTCTAGGACAGTTCATTAGCATAAATGGGTTAAGTGTTTGATCCGTCCTTTCACTGCCAAGTCTCGCGGTAAGATTTATGTTGAGTTTTTGAACTCTATTCTGAGTTAGCTTCGGGCTAACTGGGTTTCTGGTAATAACGATGGTTACGACAATACGTAATGGAAGGAGATAGGTTGGAAGAATAGCTGAGAACTCAAGTAACTCTGCGGCTGGGAACCAGCATGAGATTGAGGCTGCTGCGGCGGCCGAGGCTGCAGTTGCGGCTGCGAATGCTGCGGCCACTGCTGCTGCAAATGCGGTTGCTGCGAATGCGGCTGCAGGTGGAGCTGGAAACGTGGCTGCGAATGCTGCGGCAACTGCTGCTGCGAATGTGGCTGCGGGTGGAGCTGGAAATGTGGCTGCAAATGCTACGGGAGCTGTTCCAGACAGACATGAGGCTGTGCTGAGATGCTAGCTCAAGTGTTGGAGCGTTTACCGATGGTTGCGCCTGTACCAGGAGTGGACTTAGTGATTGGCGAAGTTAAGTCTTACGATGTCATCCTCGAAATGGATTGTCTCGGTAAGCACAAAGCGCATCTGGATTATCACCGAGTCAGGGTGAGATTCGAGAGAGACGGATAAATTCTAGAGTACCAAGGGATAAGGCCGACCTCAAGGAGCTTGATTGTTTCCGCATTCCAAGCCGAGCGGTTAATTGAGAAAGGTTGTGAAGCGTACTTGGCTACAATCACGACTACTGAAACAGATCCAGACGTGGAAGTGGGAGATATTCCTGTGGCGCAAGAGCTTGAGGACGTGTTCCAAGCTTTATCCGGGATGCCACCGACCCGCTCAGATCCGTTCACGATTAAACTTGAACTAGGGACTGCTCCAATATCCAAAGCACCGTACCGTATGGCTCCGGCCGAGATGGCTGAACTAAAGAAGCAACTGGCTGATCTTCTGGACAAGGGATTTGTAAGGCCAAGCAGTTCACCATGGGGTGCACCTGTTCTGTTCGTAAAGAAGAAGGATGGAAGCTTCCGGCTTTGCATCGACTACCAAGGGTTGAACCGTGTTACTGTGAAGAACACGTATCCACTTCCAAGGATACACGAGTTGTTGGACCAGCTTAGGGGTGCTACTTGGTTCTCAAAGATTGATTTGGCTTCTGGGTACCATCAGATACCGATAGACGAACCGGACGTTCGGAAGATGATATATCATGGTTTTTACCCGTTTTTAGACCATGATATAAGTTTTTTTATAGAGTCTTTTGGTATTTTTTGAGTCCTATTAGAGTCTTTGCAGGTTGGACTACGTTTGGAGCATAATTGGAGATTTTGGATGATTCTGGAGCATTGTGGAAGAAGCTGCAAAGTGATGAAGTTAGAGAGCCAGATTTAGGAATGAGTGTCGATCGACACTAAATGGTGTCGATCGACACCAATCGTGGATTCCTAAAACCGCCTGATTTTACAAGTCTTGAAGAAAATGGAAATTTGCCCAGAAGTTTTTCTTATTTACAAAAGTGCTCCAGCTCGTGTTTCTAGAATATAAATATAGTTTTTCAGCCATTGTTTAGGCAACACACAATATTTTAGAGAGAGATTTTAGAGAGCTTTTGGGGAGATAGATCCTATACTTTGTTCTTGAGAGATTTTGAACCCCTTTATTTCTTCTATTGATATCTTTCATGCTTTCTATTGAAATTATGATTTCTGTTTCATTGATCATGTCCGAGTAGTTTTTTTGTTAGGTTTAGGGTTTTTCAAAGGTGATTGATGAATTGTTAGGTCGAATTAATTTGTTACGATAAAATCATTAGATTTCTTCATCTGTATTTGTGTTTAATGCTGATTTTAGCTTCGCGACCTAGAATCTGATCTTAGGTTAATTAATAGATGCGAGAGTATTATTGATTGCCTGAACTAGTGTTAGATGAGCAAAATACCTATTAGCAAAGAGATTTGGTTTAAGATTTTGTGAACAATCGAACCTGAACTTTAATGCTTGTTTAAATTGATAGGATTTGCAAAGAGATTTGGGATTCTAGGGTTTAGACATAGATAATCTTCGCAGTGAGAGTTGCTTGATTTTACATTAGTGTTTCGAGTTCAAGAACAGTGCTTAATAGTTCCTAACATTCTGTCTAGACCTGCAATTTAGATCACCTGAGAATTTTCCTGAACCTAGCGTTTCGTCTCCTGATTTTAAGAAACCTAATTCGTGATTGCTTGTTTACTTCCTGCTTTATTTTACTTAAATTCGATATTTGATCTAGCTTAATCTGAACTTAGAAACCTTAGTGTAGCATCTACTTCCCTTGGGATTTCGATACCCCTTGTACTACGATTGTATTTGTTGTGCACTTGCAGTAGTTTTATTAGGGTAAAACCTGAGCCCTATCAAGTTTTTGGCGCCGTTGCCGGAGAAGTAATAGCTGCCTACGAAATCTAGTACTAGGATTTTGACTAGGTTTTGTTTTTATTTTTGTTACTAATTTAGTTTCCTATCTTTTGTTTCAGGTGCATGCCCAGTACCAGAAGCAACAAGGAAGAGGAACTAATCGCACTGAACCAGGAACTAGGCCGTCTCGAACGTACGAACCGCAAATCTGCTCGAGCGTCGATCCACACCACTAGTATCGATCGACACCTTGCGCAGACTGAGATGACAGAACCTGTGATCATGATACGCAACGAGGCAGGCGACTTTGTTGACCTACAAGGCAATAGAAGGAACGCCCAAGGCCAGAGACTTGATGAGGATGGCTCCGTCATCATAGAACCAGCGATGCAAATCGCCCAAGCAGAAGATGGACGTGGAAGAACACTTGGCGAGTATAACCGCCCAGACCAGTTCTATGCTAATAGAGATGCGATTCATCCTCCTGCATTTCAGAGAAACGACTTCGAGCTGAAGCCTTCCTACTTCACACTGGTGGCTCAGCATCCTTTCCATGGTCTTCCTAATGAGCATCCGATGGACCACATAGAGAGATTCGAGGACCTCACATCAAGCATCAAGGCTAATGGAGTGACCTATGACTATCTCTTCTGCAAGCTGTTTCCTTACTCGCTTGCTGGAGATGCATCATATTGGCTAAAGCAGCTTGGCCCAGGATCCTTGCCACTAGGGAAGATACAAAGAATGCATTCTTATGCAATTTCTTTGATTACGCGAGATCAGAGGAGCTGAGGACAAAGATCACCACATTCTCCCAAGGACCCACTGAAGCATTCAAGGCTTCTTGGGTGCGATTCAAGGCTTACCAGAGGGACTGCCCACACCACGGTTTCAGCGAACCACAGCTTATCGGTATCTTTTACTGAGGGATCGATTGGAGGTACCGGATGGCTTTAGACGCTGCGAGCAATGACAACTTCAACACCAGATACCCGCAGGACGCATTGGTGCCTATAGAGAATTCGGCCTCTTGTAATAGCACCAAAAATGCAGATTTTGAGAGAAGACAAAACGCAGGAATAACTGGAGGAAGCCAAATTGCTGAAGTCAACAGGAAGCTGGATCTCTTGGTGGGAAAGAAGCAGGTCCATTTTGCTAATGAAGTGGAAACTTTTGAGCCTGAGGAAGAAGTTAACTACATTAATGGAGCTAGTTTTCAAGGTCAAAGATTTGGCAATCAGCAAGGCTATGGTTTTTCCTACCAGAAGCCTTTTCAGAACAAAAGCTTCAACAGTACTTATGGTTCTTCTTCCTACCAGAAACCTCCTGCGCAAGACAACAAGGTGGAGTGTATGTTGGAGCAAATCTTGGAAGGACAGCAGAAGTTGACAGTGGACTTCAATGGCAAGATTGATTCACTGTATCAAGATTTGAATGGAAAGATTGAGAGCATAAATTCTCACATGAAGAAGCTGGACGTTCAAGTTGCTCAAACCACAGAAGCTGTTCATAGGCAAGAAGGTTTCCTTCCAGGGAAAACTGATACCAATCCGAGACGCCATGTGAATGCCATCACGATTCAGAATGGAAGAAGCCTTCAACCAGTGCAGAAAAAGGGCCTGAATGCTGAAGAAATCGTGGAGTTTCATGTTGCTGATGATGATGTATAAACCAAAAATACCCTATCCCCTGCCTCCCAGAAGATCTAAACAGGAGAGAGGGGAAGCTAGATGCAAGGAGATGATGAGTAAGCTGATGGTTGAGCTACCCTTAGTTGATGCAGTCCAACTTTCACCTGCATTAAGAAGGTATGTCAAGAGAATGGTAGTCAATGGTATAAGCCATGAGGAAGGGGTATTGCTGACCAAAGACATGAATGCAATTCTCTTGAACATAGTTCAAGAAAGAAGAAGAAGGTGAGAGTTTCTGAACAAGTCAGTGTTGTGATTCAGAGGAGGATTCTAGAGAAGTTACCCAATCCAGGGAACTTTGTGCTAGATTGCTTAATCTCAACAGGAAGGTTTCCTCGTTCTCTCTGTGATCTAGGCTCAAGTATCAACTTGATACGATGCTCTATTGCTGTTAGACTTGGAATGACTGATTTCAAGCCAAGCAGAATCTCTCTTATCCTAGCTGATCGATCGAAGAGAATTCCAGAAGGTAAATTGGAAGATGTTCCTTTGAAGATTGAAGGCTGCATTATTACCATAGACTTTGTGGTTTTGAAGTATGATGAAGAACCTGCAGACCCTCTTATTCTGGGAAGATCATTTTTGGTTTCAGCTGGTGCAATCATTGATGTGAGAAAAGGGAAAATGAAGCTTGATTTGGGTGATGTTGTCATGAATTTTGACATGGACAAGTTAAGGGGACTTTCCACCATCAATGGTCAATCTTTTTCAGTAGAGATTTCCATGGATCAAGATCCAAACAGAGAGCATTCAGACGACATTACTGTTGGGTATCAAAAGGAGCTGGATTCTAAAGAGCATATGAAAACACTGGCTATTCCAGAGGCATTGGCTGAGAATTCGGAGAAAGATGTGGAGATTGAAGACTGGGGTGGAAATGATCATCTCTTCAAGACTATGAGCAGAGAAGATGAAGGTCTAAACAATGCCAAGATGATGGAGGAAGACATTTTGTGCTAGAGACAAAGATTGCAGAGCTGAATTACAAAAGGAGTGCAGAAATTCGAGCTGCAAAGTAGGTGTCGATCGACACCACTACTAGTGTCGATCGACACCCTACGCGAAGCACTCCAGAAATTGTTTCCAATGCTGCAAATCCATCATCTTTGGTCAAACAAACGCCTTCACATCCTACATCCCAGAAACCTCGAAGGAAGCAAAGGTATGCATTTCCTGGAATCAATTCCAAACCCCTGATCTTGTCAATAAGAACTTCAAAGGTTCAAAAGCTGCTCCGCACTTATGCAAGCAACGAGATTCTCGTAGAAGGCTTGGTGTTTTATTTGATGATTCTGCAGGAAAACGAAGTGTCCCAACCGAAATCAAGTCCCACCCTGCTGCTGTTCCTCATTTCTTTGGTCATTTTCATGCACCTAATGCCTATACACCGCCACGGAAGAGAAGACTTTCGTCTGGGAAGCATTCCATGCCACCCTCTGATCCACTAGACGTTTGAACACCGACACTGTCAAGCTAATGACTGAAAACGAGCGCTGAGTGGGAGGCAACCCACTGTTAGGTACGTTTTTCTTTTTCTTTTATTTTGGTTTTCCTAAGACCTAGTTTCAGTCAGTTGAAATAGACGATATTGGACTCAACTCAGACCAGTGTCGATCGACACCCTCTGTGTCGATCGACACCACGTGCAGACGAAGGTAAGTCTTCTATCGGGTCTCTTAAGTTGTTTCTAATCTTTCTTTTAGCCAACTTCGGGCTTGATAACATTGGGGAAAGTGTTTTTTAAGTCTGGGGGAGGTGATTATTGACTTTGTGTTTTGTTATGAGAGTCTATCTTGAGTCAAAATTTTTGAAATTTTTTGTTTTATTGAGTCAAAATCAGTTGGAACTTTCAGTTTTTCTAGGAACTAACCGCAAAAAGTTGACACTTGAGAGAACCATTGCTATAGTAGTTGACTGCAGGTCTTACTAAGTAGAAAGCTGCAAGTGAAATCATACTAACAGGGCGAGTTCATATCCCCTTATAAGAACTAGGTATGCGCTGAACTTGATTCCTCTTTCAATCTGAACAGATAGACCATTGCAGTCTCTCCTTGATCTTCCCTTGAGAAAAGAAAAGAAAGAACAAAAAGAGTCTAAGTCTGGGAATAGTGCAAAGAACCTCATGAGCCTGTCTCCTCACAAGGAATAATATTAGTGAGTGCTCTTGAACTTTTCTCCTAACAAGGAACACAAGTAGAGAGTAGGACTATTTCCCAATATTTCAAAAGAAAAGAAGAGTCAATGAAAAGATCTTAGAACACCCTGAAAATGGGCAGTAGTTGACTAAGGAAAGAGAAAATAGGAGAGCTGTATGAAGAATGTCTTGTTCAGGCATTAAGGAAGGGAAAAGAATCTGTAAAGTTCTGTGGTAATACCACTGTTAGTGTTCGAAATCTTACCAAAGAAAGGATCTGGATTCAAACTGGGAGATTACTAAGCTTGTGGTAAGTACACTGAACTTTCCTAAGGTTGGCTCTATATCATGTGGATTCAAGAGTGTTGACGAGTTGTGGCGTTCTAAAGGATAGCTGGAAGTTTCGGTTTTCAAACTTCTACTTCATTCTAAGTTTCTGTTTTGCTTGAGGGCAAGCAAAAGATAAGTCTGGGGGAGTTGATATATCATGGTTTTTACCCGTTTTTGGACCATGATTGATGAGGACATCAACTCAGCTAAGGGACTTGAAGATAAACTTCCCACCATGAGAGTACCACCAAGGACAAGGTCTGGAACTAGGAAGCTACAAGAAGAGTTTAACAAAGCTGTAAGCACCTTAATGAACCAGCAAGAGCTTGAGGATATCACTGAGAAGCTGGACAAGCTCACCATACATGAGGATCAAGACAAGCTGGGCGCTAATACACATTCAAAGGAGATAGCATATGACAGTCCAAGCTTATACTATGATTCATATGCTCATGAATGGCCGGTTATACCAAAGACTCAAGGAGCTTCCTTATTTAGCATTGAGCTACTTAAGTGAACATCCCAAACGCAGCATTTCAAGAGTATAAGGTATGTGCTTTCATTTCATTCCATATGATTATTTACTAATGAAAACTTTGGTTTATTTCTGTTTAAGCTTAGTCTCTTGTTTTTATTTCATTAGTAGTTAAGGCATATGTTGGCCGATTTTATTCACATTAGAAGTAAGGCATTTGTTAGCCATTTATGCACTTAGTATAGTTTTTATCTCATATGTAATCTGCTTTAAAGACCCCTAGAAGGGCACAGCTGTCTGGACTCTTATAAAGTCCCCTCTCACAGCCTTGTATCATTTTACCCTGGAATCAATAAAGCATCAGTTTTTGTCTAAAACACAAAACCCTTGTTTCATAGAGCTTGTGTGCGATTCACTTGTTCTTGAATCAGACTTATCATTGCCTAGATCATAAGGCTTTGTGGCGTCATTCACTTCCCCCTCTATTCATCCCCATAACTAGATCCATTCTGAAAGAGTTCTACAACCAGCAGAATAGATCCCCACACTCGATCCACATCAATCATTCTCTGGTCTAATAGAAAGAGTTCTGCAACCAGCTATTAGATCCCATCGATTCACCATCATTGTAAGAACATACCCCCTTGTTCTTACATCATCTGGTATCAGAGCTTAGGCTCCAAGTCAGGTGAATCTATCCTTTTACACTTGTTATAGTTTCTGTATTTTTTTATGTTCTTCATTTCCAGAAAATAAAAAAAAGAATATAGCTATTTGTTTCTGTTTTGTTGATTTGCTTCTGCATCATTCTGTTTTCATAAAACTCAAAAAAAAAAAATCAGATCTAGTCTCTGTTGCACTTGCGTGACATTCATCATATCATATAGCTTTCTGTTTAAGTTTTTCATTCATAAAAATCAAAAAAAAAATTTCTTTTCATTTCTGCCATTGTTGTTCTTTATAGTTTTCATCATCAAAGAGATAAAACATTGTCCTTTAGATCCTTTGGTCGACTTTGCTGATCAGAAAACGTGTTTTTGATTTTTATAAAAGGCAAATCTATTTTCGGCAACCCCATATTTGGCCCCTTTGGCCTTTACTCTCTTTAGTCCATATTGCGTCCTCATACATTGCATTTTCATTAGTTCTTGATCATTTGCATTCATATCAGATCATTTGCATTCATTCCTTAAAAAAAAAAAATATAAAAACCGTGTGTTAGATTTTCTTCTTATCATTTGCATTTATATCATTTCTTTCTTCTGTTTGAATCATACATTATAACCTGAATCATATTGTATTAGTGTCTAGTGTTTGGTTTTGTTTTAAAAATCTCTATACCACACTTCTGCACTTGATCCTTTTGTTGTTATTGTTTGAATACAGGGAACACCATGGGAGATGCTACTGAGCAAGCTGACTTCACTCGGATTTTGGCTGGTATTCAAGCTATCCTCACTCAGCTGACCAACTCTCAAGCTGCACTAGGAGAGCGTTTGACTCGAGTTGAGCAGCCACCACCACCACAAGCTCCTGCACCACGCAGAGACCCTATTCGCAATGTTCAGAGGCAGAGAAACAATCAAGAAGAGGAAGAGGAGGATGATGATATGCCAGACCTAGGAGATGATCCTCCAAACCATAAGAGAGGACAATACCCAAGAGACAGAAACAGAGAAGATGGCTATGCAAGAGAAGGAGGCAAAGATCTCAAACTCACTGCTCCTACATTTGCTGGAAAAATCAATCCAGATGCTTATTTGGATTGGGAGAGGAGAATGGAGTATATCTTTGAATACTACAAGTATTCTGATGCAAGAAAGGTGTCCCTTGCTGCTGCACAACTCACTGAGAATGCATTAGCTTGGTGGGACAGAGATGTTTCAGAAAGAAGAAGGCATAGACATGATCAAGTCTGCACTTGGAGAGATATGAGATACAATCTAAGGAGGAGATATGTACCTGCGCATTACCACAGAGACTTGCAGAGGAGATTTCGAAAGCTTTCTCAAGGAAACAAGTCTGTTGAGGAATACTTTGAAGAATTTGAGACCCTCAAGAACAGATTGGAAGTAGAAGATACCTCAGAAACATTGATGGCTCAGTTTCTGGATGGACTTCAAGACAGAATTTCTAGAAAGGTGGAGAGACAGAGCTACCACGATTTGGAGGAGCTACTGCATCTAGCAATCCAAGCTGAACAGCATATCAAGAGGAAAACAGCCTCTACAAACAGAAGCAAGAGTACATGGATTCCACAAGCTCAGCGAAATCTAGACAAGGGAAAGTCTATTGAAGTGGATTCAAGGTTCAAGAAACAAGTACCAGAGACTTCTAAAGGATTCAGACCAGAACAAGGTAAGCCTCAAACTCAACAAAATACTAGAGCTCGTGACATTACCTATTTTAAGTGTCAGGGAAAAGAGCATTATGCAAGAGATTGTCCAAATCAGAGAATCATGATTCTCAAGGACAATGGAGAGTATGAGTCTCAGGATAAGATGGATGAGGAACAAGAAGGATCAGAAGACGACATCATCAACTATCCTGAAGTAGGGGAGATTCTCGTTGTAAGGAGAGCTCTTAGTACACTCTTTGAGCCTGAAACTGTTCAAAGAGAGAACATCTTTCACTCCAGATGCACCATAAACTCCAAGGTATGTAGTTTAATCATTGATGGAGGTTCCTGTACTAACGTGGCAAGCAAGTATTTGGTTGAGAAACTAGGATTACAGAGAACTAAGCATCCCCATCCCTACAAGCTGAGATGGCTCAATGATGAAACCGAGCTCAAGATAGCTGAACAAGTTACTGTCCCATTCAGCATAGGCAAGTATACAGACCGAGTGGTGTGTGATGTAGTCCCTATGCAAGCTGGCCATCTATTACTAGGAAGGCCGTGGCAGTTTGACAAAGAGGCAATGCACAATGGGAGGACCAACTACTACAGTTTCACTCATAACAGCCGCAAGCATAACTTGGCGCCTCTTACTCCACAAGAAGTGCATGAAATGCAAAGAGCAATGGCTAAAGGATCAGAGGTAAGTAAGACTAACCTCTATGTTACACCAGCTACTGTTTTAAAATCTCTTAACTTGAAAGAAACGGTGCTACTAATGATCTTTAAGGAGGGTTTGTTTTCAGGGCAAGATGAAAAAGAAACCCCACCAGAAGTACTTAAGCTATTAGATAGCTTTGTAGATGTCTTTCCAGAGGAGATTCCACCAGGATTACCTCCTGTGAGAGGCATTGAGCATCAGATTGACTTGGTACCAGGCGCACCTCTGCCCAACAGAGCAGCATATAGAGTCAATCCAGAGGAAGCTAAAGAGCTAGAGAAACAAGTACAAGAACTCATGTCAAAGGGCTACATCAGGGAGAGCTTGAGTCCTTGCGCAGTTCCAGTTCTACTCGTGCCTAAGAAGGATGGAACATGGAGGATGTGTGTGGATTGTAGAGCAATCAACAACATCACCATCAAGTATAGGCATCCCATTCCCAGACTTGATGACATGCTGGATGAGCTCAATGGAGCAACTATATTCTCTAAGATTGATCTGAGAAGTGGTTATCACCAAGTGAGGATGAAGGAAGGTGATGAATGGAAGACAGCGTTTAAGACTAAGAGAGGATTATATGAATGGCTGGTCATGCCATTTGGACTTACAAACGCCCCCAGCACTTTCATGAGACTCATGAACCACATACTAAGGGAATACATCTGTAAGTTTGTAGTTGTCTATTTTGATGACATACTGATTTATAGTACTTGTTTAGAGGATCATCTGAAACACTTAGAGAAAGTACTTGAGACGCTTAGGCTAGAACATCTCTATGCTAATCTCAAGAAATGCACATTCTGCACTGATCAAGTGGTATTTCTAGGATTTGTTGTAAGTTCTCACCGTGAGATTTATGTTATGATCGGTTTTCACCAGAGATAATCTAGATGTCTGACTGTAGGCGTGTGTTAGCCCGATATCCGAGAGATAGTCGAGGTAAGTCAACTATCACCGTGAGATTTATGTTATGATCGGTTTTCACCGAGAGATAATCTAGATGTCTGACTGTAGGCGTGTGTTAGCCCAGAAATCAGAGAGTTATCCGAGAGTTGTTCGATCGGATCGAGATTTATCCGAGAGAAGGACAATCCGTCCAAGAGACTTCGGTAAGTGATGGGATATCACGAGTTTTATTGAGTTTCTGCCTAGTAACGTCGAGTTAATCTGTTTATTTTTGTGCTGTTTCCGAGGGGATTCAGATTCTGGTTCGAGGAAAAGTGATCGGATAGGAAGTTATCCGAGAGGAGATTGGATCTCGCGAGTATAGCCGTAGCGATAACCGAGAGAACGCAAGTGCGCCCGGCTCTCTTTTTTTCTGACCGAGTAATCACCGAGTTTCATTCGACTGAAACGTTTGCCTTTGTGTCTAAGGTGAGTGCGTGACCGTGGCTTCTGTTCTAGGATCGTTTGATTGCTAGGTTCTGTATTTTCGGTTATTGATTGGGTGATATTCGACTGTTTGCTTAATATATTCGATGTTCTGCTGTATTATGTGGCTAATTAGCCGACTGGTCGGAAATCCGAATCGGATCCATTGCTTAGGAGATGTGAATATCTCGCTGAAGCATGTCTGAGTCTTAAGAAGGGATTGTCCAATAGTTGGGCTAGATAGTCATACCGTGGGTGTAATTTTGTTAAGTAATAATGAATGTATAGAACTATAGTAAGATTGCGTGACTAGACTCTGGCCTAGTGATAACATGCATATTTTACCCGTTTTTACTATCATAAGTGAGTGCTTTAATAAGCATTTCACTAAGGTTTTGATGCATAAACACTAGATTTCGAGTATTTGGTTGTTCAAGACTCTTTTCAGGTAATCTTAGCAAAAGACGCATATTTTGGAGCAAAATGGACAATTTCGGAAACAGTGCCCGAGGACAGAAGTTCAACACCAAATGAAGGCCTTCCCACCACGAGATCAACCTCATATTTGGAGCCACGGTAGCCTTATCAGCTGTCTTTCACCTCAAAGTGGTTTGAGAGCAATCCCACGGTTGGATCTCAAGTTATGAAGGAAGCAAGAAGGTCCGTCAAGCACCCGGAAGGACGAGCTGGCCGCGCCACGGCCAAACCAGACGACCAGTGGCCGCGCCACAGCCAGTCGCTCGCGCGGCCAGGCCACTCACGGATTCCCGAGCCCATTTGAAGCCCAACTTAAACCCGCAGCCGTCTTATGCAAGCCAAGACCTAATCCACGACCTAGGGCACTTGAAGACCTATATATACTCGACCTTTAGGGTTTTTTAGGGCATCACCACTTAGCATCACGAAATTCTCTTGTTACAAACTTCTCTTGGCGGCCGCGAATCTTTGATTCGTGGTTTCCACTTTGTTCTTTGAGGGAGATTGATTTGTTCTTGAACCCTCTTTTATTTTAATCGATTTATACAAGTTATGCATTCATCAATCACGTTTTCTACTTCTTCTTTTATGTCTGAGTAGTTTACTTTCGTTGGGTGTTCTTTAAGGGGATCTATGGGGAATTTCATTAACTGTTGTTGAACCGATTGTTTAGGCCGAAGATTAGGATTTTCTGTCTCACCTTATTCGTTCTTATTGCATGAGTCTGGCGTCATGAACTATATTCTGATCGCAGGGTCTTGAGAACGACGAATGTCCTGAATCTCAGATCTAGACCAAAATAGGGTAGAGAGCATCCTTTAAAAGATGTCTGAATGTTTATTGTCCCGATCCTATTGCGTGTTCGTCTAGGAAGCAGGATATGAAAGTATACCTGTGGAATGGAAGTTCGCAGATCGACCTAGTTTGATAAAGTTAGGTTGTTAAAACCAGTGAATCAGTTTGGGGAAAATCGCCTAGTCTCGCTTGTTTAACTTTTGTGTGTTTGATTTCTAGTTAGAACCCCATAGATTTCCCGAGAAGATTCCCAACGTGTTCGCCCCATCTGCTTTTACATCGAGATTTACGCACTTCAATATTTACTTTTCCTGCACTGCTTGCTTGATTTCCTTTTTACAAGTTCTTAAGTTTGATTTCCTTTTCCCGTTGGTCATAGAAGAGATTGACAACCTCCTCTATATAAGACGTGATACTGCTATCTTTATTTTCTGCAAAAACCGTGACACTTACCCCCAAATTCCAATTCTCGGCATCTTTGGTTGCCCTGATTCTTCTGTTTTGCAGTTGACCTCCACCCTGTGGATCGATACCCTAAGTACTACAACGCACGCTGTGCATTTGCATCTTAGGGTCCTACAAATTCAAAGCCTAACGAGTCCCCAAAGAAATCCTCCAAACTCGGACGACTATTTAGACCCCATCAAGCTTTTGGCGCCGTTGCCGGGGAGGGTGCGTTTCGCTGTCCAAGACAAAGGTCAGGATCACAACTCAAAGACATTCTTTTCTCTAACTTCTTGATTTATTTCTATGAGTTTCAGAAACCCTAAAACCGTGGAGGTCCCCATGAATCAAGGACAACACGAGGCTGGACCCCCAGAAGCTGATATCGCTTCCAAAGCTCGCGCCCCACGTCCACCTACGGACCACTCCATACCACCTGCGCAGAATGAGGACGAGAGTTCGCACCACCGGATCTCTGTTCTCGGCCATCACAACCAAAGGTTTCCACCTTCCTTCCTGCATCAGCGACTGCACCAGCTTACAGAGTTAGCACAGATCCTCACGGATCGCGTAGCCGAATCCGAAAAGACCTTCCACTCTCGGATCAGTTCGATGCAAGCCGAAATATCCTACAAGGTGCAGAAGATTGCGGGGCAGGTTAAGAGACTTGAGGCTCAAGCTTCAAGAGAACGAAACAAACTTCTGAAGATGGAAGAAAAGCTGGGATGTCACGATTACAATCTAGCCCAGATCATACGAAGAACCAGAGGGTACGGCTACGAACTCGAAGAAACCAAGGAAGCCATCGATGAGGTCAAAGATCATCTTGGTAGATACATCGAGGAGGCACAGGAAGGCAGCTTGGCGGTCAAAAGCCAATCTAGCAGCAATAGAAGGGCAATCGAGGGCATTGCTTTAGAACTAGAAAGAAGCGGGGACAAGTTCGAGAGACTTGCCCAGGACCAACAAGAGCTTACCGACGTGCTACCCTCATTCAAGAGAGTCACGAGTTTCATCGCAAGAGTACGCAAGGAGATCCCCGATTCCTCAAGCGATAAAGACGTCACGCCAAGCGAACGGTTGGGCGCAAAGCTCAAGCAAGTGATCATTGCACCTTGCAATGTCATCACTCGCCTCAGAGCAAAGAGAAGCGCCATTCTTAGGGCAAGGCGTGTCCCGAACAGATTCGCCTTCTCGAACCATCGGCCGCGTCGAACTTCAGCGTTTCCAATCCATGGAATGTCACCCCAGAGCCAGTATTGGATGAAGTCCTAACTTGCCGATCAAATGACAAGAGGGTGCAGGAAAAATCACGATTTGGAGATCGCATCAAAAGAGAAAGACTCATCGAGTTCCATAAGAAGGCAAGGAATATCCCGATATATGTTGGTTTAGAAGAGGCTCTAGAAAAGAAGGGTCTGAAGGAGTACTTCAAAGATAGCAGCGAAGACGCAAACATAATCAAATGCCACTTCATGCAAGCAAGGTTCAACACCACCACGCCAAGGATCATGGACGTTCATAGGTATAAGAAGGTTGGAAAGACTCGCGACCTGATCAGCAGAGAAGACCTTGCGGAATTCGACAAGGTAGTTGAGAGCCTTCCTCCTGAGACTACCTTCACTACACCATGGACGGAGCACTTGATCGGGTACTACTTCCACGAGAGTGATGAGACTAAGCAAGAGATACAACATCTCTACGAATTCGCAAGAGCCGGGAAGAAAGCTCGAAGCTCAAGGGAGACCCGGTACGAGAAACACCTTTTTGAGAAGGATGAAGATGCCATCATGGAGAGACTCGAGGAGCCTTTAGCAGAAGAGGCCGCGCAGAAGGCAAAAAAACCTTGCCTAAGGTCGAACTCCACCTCCAACTAAGCTCCCAAACTACCAAAGTCTAGCTAAAAGACTCTAAACAAGAGCGGCTCAATGGGAGACAACCCATTTTAGGTATTCTCTTTCTCATCTCTTTAACCATACTAATTTTTAGTTTTAGTTTCTTCTTAGTTTACAGCATTTTCATAAACCTCAAAAGCACAAAAAAATCAGAAAAACCAGAAAAGACCAAAAAAAATGAAGAAGGAAACACGAAGAACATTCACTAGGCGACAAACCGCCCGTCGGCCGGCCAGAAAGAGCATGGCCGCGCAATGAGCCACGATGGCGCGGACGAAGGATGCTCGGCCGCGGCCGCGACAACCCGTCGCGCGGCCGGCCTTTGTCTGAAGACGTTTCTGTCTCGACCTAACCAAATCGGACCTCCTTCAACCTGTTTCAAGCCTTTCAAGTATCCTCCTTGATTCAATGGCCTGAACACGACCTAAAGACCGCAAAGATCACTTCCACAACTGTGGCACATTGCTGTTGCATCAAAGATGGCGAGGCAAGAAAAGACTCCATCCAAGTCAAGTCAAGTTAATGATCCATCTCTCTCCTTACTTCGTCCAGCACGTTCAACAGACCTGTATCCACGAAAACGAAGAAGAACACCACGATTCCAGAGGATGAAAAACGTAGTGCAAGCTCCGGAAGGAAGAAGATGCAACTTCCTTCACCAAACCGCGAAGAGAAAAGTTCCCAAAGACTAGCTTCTCTCTTCCGCAACCAAGACCTTTACCGAAGCCAAGTGAGGATTTCATATGGCATTAAAGTTCATACTAGCAACACATGTCTTCCGGGATCCCGAACAGATCACTGGATAGGCCAGCATAGACCCAATCTTCAAGTCAAGTTTCTGAGGTGATGCAATCTTCAAGACGCAAGGACGAAAGATTTTCCATCTCTCATTCACGGTGTTATCAAAGGTCAAGGAACCAAGACGAGTACTCAACAACCGGAGTACCTGTTCTTCACATCAAAGGCAAGCCAATCATCACCACCAAACGCCTATCACCATCCTCATCCATCAACCACACACGCCCACCACCACCATCCGAAGCAAGGAAGCTCAACCGCGCAACACATTTCCTTTCGAGCTAAGTTTTCAATTTCTTTTGTTCAATCAAATCGATTCTAATCAAGGACATAAGGATAATGATCAAGTCCTTCGCTCAATCATACCACACGCCCATCCACCCATACCAAACCCAATGCCACTTTCAAGTAAGTCTTCACAAGCTTGTACTTGAATTTACCTATCTTTTTCACCTCAACTCGATTTAAACAAACTGGGGACAGTTTGATTTAAGTCTGGGGGGTTTCTTATATTACTAATTATGCTTTTATTTGATGAGTCTTATGCATACTTACATCATTTATCAAGTCGTTTTATAGAGTCAAAACTTTTTTTTCTTTTAGTCGGAAACTATGAACTTTGCTAGGTACAAGTCACTTTGAACAAAGAACCTTAATGACCATTCTCACGGATTTAGAAGCAAGGTTTACTAAGTTGAACCCGGAGAGTGGATCATTCCAGTGGAGAAAGTTATAATCTCTAGAGTACTCGAAGGATCTTGCGTTGACTCCGCACCTAATGAATCAAATCTTCTCGTCAAGGGGCTTGAGGTACTTCGAACTTTGATCCTCTTTTAGACTCTAGAATGACTAAGTAGATGCAATGCAACCTCTCCTTGATCTTCCCTTGTTATAGAAAAGAAAAGAAAAAAAAATATCGAAAGAAAGGTTTTAGTTTGGGAATGGCAACCAGAGTTCCTTAAAGGACAATGACAGTTCGCAGCAATCATGTAAACTTTAAAGAAGTGATCATTCTCAAGCAAAGAAGAAAGAAAAAAAATGGAATAAGAAAGTCGATAGAAAAAATAAAATGATACCCTAGAAAAGTAGGGAGAAATCGACTAAGGGAAGAGAAAATAGGAGAGTTGTGTCTGAAATGTCTATGTCTAGATGTTTGGAAGAGAAAGTATAATGTCTCGTCGACCAATACTCCCTCGATAGAGACCGCACGCCTAAATGAATAAAGGAGTCAACAAGAGGGAGCTCGAAATACTCAAAGGGACCATGAAGCGTATCCGGGAAGGGTGAAAAGCTCAAGGTAACTAGACCCAAATGCCTTGATGCTGAATTCCGAGTTATGTGGCTCAACAGTTCGATTGCTAGACTTGATGAGTTCCCAAGTATTGGTGAGTTTCCACGTTTTGAAACCTCTTTTCCTTACTAAGATTTCTGTTTTGTTTGAGGACAAACACAGGTTTAAGTATGGGGGAGTTGATAATATGCATATTTTACCCGTTTTTACTATCATAAGTGAGTGCTTTAATAAGCATTTCACTAAGGTTTTGATGCATAAACTTAGCAAAAGACGCATATTTTGGAGCAAAATTGACAATTCCGGAAACAGTGCCCGAGGACAAAAGTTCAACACCAAATGAAGGCCTTCCCACCACGAGATCAAGCTCATATTTGGAGACAAGGTAGCCTTATCAGCTATCTTTCACCTCGAAGTGTTTTGAGAGCAATCCCACGGTTGGATCTCAAGTTATGAAGGAAGCAAGAAGGTCCGTCAAGCACCCGGAAGGACGAGCTGGCCACGCCACGGCCAAACCAGACGACCAGTGGCCGCGACACGGCCAATCGCTCGCGCGGCCAGACCACTCACGGATTCCCGAGCCCATTTGAAGCCCAACTTAAACCCGCAGCCCTCTTATGCAAGCCAAGACCTAATCCACGACTTAGGGCACTTGAAGACCTATATATACTCATTGTCTAGAGTTTTTCTAGACAGGACGAAATACTCTAAGTTATAGATTTCTTTTGGTGGCCGCGAATCTCTGATTCGTGGTTTCCACTTTGTTCTTTGAGCAAGATTGATTTGTTCTTGAACCCTCTTTTGTTTTAATCGATTTATACAAGTTATGCATTCATCAATCACGTTTTCTACTTCTTCTTTTATGTCTGAGTAGTTTACTTTCGTTGGGTGTTCTTTAAGGGGATCTATGGGGAATTTCATTAACTGTTGTTAGACCGATTTTTTAGGTCGAAGATTAGGATTTTCTGTCTCACCTTATTCGTTCTTATTGCATGAGTCTGGCGTTATGAACTATATTCTGATCGCAGGGTCTTGAGAACGACGAATGTCCTGAATCTCATATCTAGACCAAAATTGGGTAGAGAGCATCCTTTAAAAGATGTATGAATGTTTATTGTCCCGATCCTATTGCGTGTTCGTCTAGGACGCAGGATATGAAAGTTTACCGGTGGAATGGAAGTTCGCAGATCGACCTAGTTTGATAAAGTTAGGTTGTTAAAACCAATGAATCAGTTTGGGGAAAATCGCCTAGTCTCGCTTGCTTAACTTTTGTGTGTTTGATTTCTACTTAAAACCCCATTGATTTCCCGAGAAGATTCCCAACGTGTTCGCCCCATCTGCTTTTACATCAAGATTTACGCACTTCAATATTTACTTTTCTTGCACTGCTTGCTTGGTTTCCTTTTTACAAGTTCTTAAGTTTGATTTTCTTTTCCCGTTGGTCATAGAAGAGATTGACAACCTCCTCTATATAAGACGTGATACAGCTTTCTTTATTTTTTGCAAAAAACCGTGACACTTACCCCCAAACCCCAATTCTCTGCGTCTTTGGTTGCCCTGATTCGTCTGTTTTGCAGTTGACCTCCTCCATGTGGATCGATACCCTAAGTACTACAACGCACGTTGTGAACTTGAAGCTTAGGGTCCTACAAATTCAAAGCCTGACGAGTCCCCAAAGAAATCCTCCAAACTCGGACGACTATTTAGAACCCATCGACCCCTTCAGCCTCGAGGTGAGCGACTTGATCTGGCCTTTCAGACCCTTCACGTGTCCTTTAATCCCCTTCACTTTTGAGACTAGTTTCTTGATAGAGCGATCTTGCCATTTGCAGTACCGCTGGAGTACTTTGATCCGTTCGTGAGCCGTCTTGAGGGTTCGATGCATCGCGCTTGTGATTGGGTCGAAATGGTAACGATCCGCTCCGTAGAGAGGGAAATTGTAGCATCCGCGACCAGAAATCCTAAGTACGGTCGTGCGGGTCATGGGATGGCCGTTGTATATATGTCCTGGTATAGTGGAGGTTCGTCTGTTTCTGTAAATATGTGGTACGTCTGTGGTACCGTGTTGTGGTACGTGTGTGGTACGTCCGTGGTACGTCTGTGGTACGTCCATGGTACGTCCGTGGTATGTCTGTGGTACCAAACCGTGGTACGTCAGTGAGGTTAAGCACCGTACTGTGGCTGGATCGAATAAATATTGTGGAAA
The DNA here is from genome assembly GCA_020283515.1 of Alliaria petiolata. NCBI lineage: Eukaryota > Viridiplantae > Streptophyta > Magnoliopsida > Brassicales > Brassicaceae > Alliaria > Alliaria petiolata. The sequence goes on along the minus strand of JAHZTW010000002.1, from coordinate 44,165,300 downwards.
TCTGTCTAAGTGTCGAGAGACAAAGGTTTTAGGCCATGGGCCGTGGTTTTTCTCAAGAGAATGTAGTTTTTCTCGAGAGGAAAATGATTTATCCCGTGTTTGGCCGAGTGATTTCTCGATCGGATCGCGAAGCATCCGAGAGATAATCAAAGTAATCCGTTTTCACCCGAGAGAAAAGTGAGCCGCTCGAGAGATAGTGAGTTCCGTGCCGATTATGGGAATTCTGTTCGGGATAAACGACTTGAAAGGGTCGATTTACCGAGAGAAGGCTCGATTGTTGCCGAGGAATTCTGCCTAGATCGAGAGTTATCCGAGAGAAAGAAGTTTCGGCCGAGAGAAAGTCGAGTTCGTCCGAGAGAAAAGAAGGGTCATCGAGAGATCGCGTGTTCGGTTCTGTTTCTGAGAATTCTGATCGAGAGAATCGACTTGGAGTGGTCGATTTACCGAGGGAAGGATCAAGTTGTCCAATGAATTCTGACCGGGTTAAGAGATAGCTGAGAGATGCTGATCGGGCAAAGTGATATCCGAGCAATAGCCGAGATGAGTCGACTGGATCTGAGAGACGCGTGACTACGTCCGAGTGATTTCTGTTCTGGTCGAGTTTTCACCGAGAGATTTATGTTCTGATCGATAGAAAGTGGGGCTGCCGAGAGATAGTCGAGAGAATTCGACTATATCCGAGTGATAGCCGAGAAATAGTCAAGAGGAGTCGGCTATATCCGATAGATAGCCGAGAGTACCACGACTGTGGTCATGAGAAACGTAGATATGGTCAAGGAGATCATGACTGGGCTGGCTGGCGATCAGGATTGATCGTGGCTGGACTGACTGGCGATCAGGATTGATCGTGACTGCAGTGTCTGGCGGTCCGTGTGGATCGTGTCTGGCGGTCCGTGTGGATCGTGTCTGGCGATCGTGTGGATCGTGT
>JAHZTW010000002.1:44044053-44057412 GCA_020283515.1 Alliaria petiolata | reverse complement strand
AACCTAAGGTTTGATTTCTAAGTGATCAATTTCAGAAATCAAGTTAAGCACAAATCAAGGTGAAGATCCAATTGATTTCCTTAAAAGTTCTAATGATTCTACAAACTCTTCATCAACCCTAAATCACCCTAACCTAACTAGCAAACTACTCAGACATAATTATGCAAACACAAATCATGGCTGAAATAAATTGCATAAAAAGAATAGAGAATGATACAAGGGTTCGAAATCTGGCTTAGATGAGTTAGAATTGTCTCCCCAAAAGCACAGGATCAATCTCTCTCTAAGTCTCAAAAACAGAAAATAATGATAAGGTATATTAACAATGCTTGAAAACTATTTATAGAAGAGGATTTTTCGTCCAGGGACAACCATGTAATTCTTCAAAACTTGAGATAATTTCCTTTTTCTGATGGAAATCCAACTTTTTGGGCGGTCTTCATTGGTGTCGATCGACACAGAGGGTGTCGATCGAAACCTTGCGCGTAAATTCACTCTCCCAACTTCATCACTTCGGCTGCTTTTCTAAAATGCTCCAAAAGGTTCCAGTTTCTTTCATTTAACTCTAAATGCTCTCCATCATGTAAAGACTCTAATAGAATTCTAAAACTAACAAAAGACTCTATAAAAACACTTATATCATGGTCCAAAAACGGGTAAAAACCATGATATATCAACCCCTTTATTCATTTAGGCGTGCGGTCTCTATCGAGGGAGTATCAGTCGACGAGACATTATACTCTTCTCTTCTAAACATCTAGACAATGACATTTCAAACACAACTCTCCTATTTTCTCTTCCCTAAGTCGATTTCTCCCTACTTTTTTAGGGTATCATTTTATTTTTTCTATCGACTTTCTTTTTCATATTTTTTTTCTTTTCCTTCTTAGCTTGAGAATGATCACTTCTTTAAAACTTTCATGATGTCTGTGAACCGTCATTATCCTTTGTGGAACTCGAGTTGACATTCTCAAACTAGGACTTTTCTTTTCTATTTTTTTTTCTTTTCTATAGTAAGTGAATATCAAGGAGGGGTTGCATTGCATCTACTTAGTCATGCAAGATTTTAAAAGAGGAGCAAAGTTCGAAGTACATCAAGCCCCTTGACGAGAAGTTGTGATTCATTAGGTGCGGAGTCAACACAAGATCCTTCGAGTACTCTAGAAATTAGAACTTTCTCCGTTGGAATGATCCACTCGCAGTGTTCAACTTAGTAAACCTTGCTTCTAAATCCGTGAGAATAGCCATTAAGGTTCCTTGTTCGAAATGACTTGTACCTAGCAAAGTTCATAGTTTCCGACTAAAGAAAAAAGTTTTGACTCTATAAAATGACTCGATAAATGATGCATGTATGCTTAAGACTCATCAAATCAAAGCATAGTTAGTAATATAAGAACCCCCCCTAGACTTAAATCAAACTGTCCCCAGTTTGTTTAAATTGAGTTGAGGTGAAAAAGATAGGTAAATTCAAGTACAAGCTTGTGAAGATTTACTTGAAAGTGGCGTTGGGTTTGGTATGGGTGGATGGGCGTGTGGTATGATTGAGCTAAGGACTTGATCATTCTCCTTATGTCTCTGCTTAGAATCGATTTAATTGAACTAAAGAAATCGAAAACTTAGCTCGAAAAGAAATGTGTTGCGCGGTTGAGCTTCCTTGCTTCGTTTGGTGATGGTGGACGTATGGTGATGATGGATGAGGGTGGTGATAGGCGTTTGGTGGTGATGATTGGCTTGCCTTGGTTGAGGAGAACATGCACTCTGGTTGTTGAGTACTTGTCTTGGTTCCTTGACCTTTATGAGACACCTTTTAATGAGAGATGGAAAATCTTCCGTCCTTGCGTCTTGAAGATTGCATCACCTCAGAAACTTAAAGTGTGGGTCTATGCTGGCCTATCCGGTGACGTGTTCGGGATCCCGGAAGATAGGTGTTGCTAGTTCGAACTTTAATGCCATATGAAATCCTTACTTGGCTTTGGTAAAGGTCTTGGTCGTGGAAGAGAGAACCTAGTCTTCAGGAACTTTTTTCTTCGCGGTTTGGTGAAGAAAGTTGCATCTTCTTCCTTCTGGAGCTTGCGCTACGGTTTTCATCCTCTAGAACCGTTGTATTCTTCTTCGTCTTCGTGGATACAGGTCCGTTGATCGTGCTGGAAGAAGTTAAATGAGATGGATAATTGACTTAACTTGACTTGGATGGAGTCTTATCTTGTCTCGCCGTCTTTGATGCAACAGCAACTTGCCGCGGTTGTGGAAGTGATCTTTGCAGTCTTTAAAACGTGTTCAGGCCCTTGAATCAAGGAGGAAGCTTGAAAGGCTCGACACAGGTTGAAGGAGATCCGGTTTGGTGAATTTCGGGATGGGAAATGTTGCAGAGGAAGGTCGCCCGCGCGACAGGTTGTCTCTTCCGCGCCACCGTGACTCATGGCGCAGCCAGGCTCTTTCTGGCTGGCCCACAGGCAGTTCGTTGCCGGTAAGTGTTTTTCGAAACTCATTCTTCATATTTTTGGTCTTTTTGGGTTTTTCTGATTATTTTGTGCTTTCCTTGGTTTTCTGATATTTTTTTGTGCGCTTTTCTTAGTTTTCTGATTTTTTTTGGCTTTTGTGTAGTGATGTAAGGATTTTTAAGACTTAACTCAATCCTCAAACACACATGTCATTGTAGTATGTGAGGTGTCAATCTAGCCTAGGTGTTGAAAGATACTAAGAATGCAACAGCGAAGTAAAGCTAAGTCAAATTCGGATTAAATAGAGGAGATAAATCCTAAAAACTACTTGCAACTACTGAATGAACACAAAAATAATTTTAAAATCCCTACTGAAGGGTTAAACTGCTACTAGATAATCTCTACGAATTTAAAAGAAAAAGCTACTGAATTTAAAAATTCGAAATCTAAAAACAGATAAATAAGGATATTTCTAGCAACGTAAAGGAGCAAACTTTAAATCTAAAGGAGAAAGCTTTTGAAACTACTTATATGACAAAGAACGGATTCAAGGATGAGGTTCATGCATAGGGAAGCTTAAGGTTCGATCTTGGTTTACAAAAAGTAAATCTACACATTTCTAAATGAGCTATCCTTAGGCCTAAGAAGCAATCTTTCCATGGTTTGTGGATAAGACAAGATCCTNAGAAGTCGTCTACTAGTTGTATAACCCTTCAGTAGGGATTTTAAAATAGTTTTTGTGTCTGTTTAATAACCCTAAATAGTTTTCACAGAATTGTTCCCCCATTTATCCGAATCTGCTTAGCTTTACTATAGGCTCTTGTATTCTTGGTACCTTTCACTACCCAATTTGGATTGATAACCTGAAGTATTGCAATGACATAAAACTATGCTTTAGGCTTTGTTTAACCTGCTAAAAAGCTAGTTATCAAGAAGGATGGGAGTTTCCATCTTTGTATCGACTACCGCGGTTTGAACAAAGTGACCATTAAGAATAAGTACCCGCTACCACGAATTGATGAGTTGTTAGATCAGTTGCAAGGAGCATCGTGGTTTTCAAAGATCGATTTAGCGTCGGGGTACCATCAGATTTTGATAGTTGAGGAGGATGTTTGAAAAACGGCTTTTCGAACGCGGTATGGACACTACGAGTTTGTGGTAATGTCGTTTGGTTTGACTAACGCGCCGGAAGCTTTTATGAAGTTGATGAACAATGTGTTTCGAGAGTACTTGGATAAGTGCGTGATTGTCTTCATCGACGACATTCTGATCTACTCGAAAAGTAAGAAGGAGCATGACTGGCATCTACGAGTGATACTGAATAAGTTAAGAGAGTAGAAGTTGTATGCAAAGTTCAGCAAGTGTAGTTTCTGGCAAAGAAAAATCAGATTTCTAGGACATGTTGTTTCAGAGGCACTAGTGGCTGTAGATCCCGAAAAGATCGCCTCGATCTCATATTGGCCGACCCCTAAGAGTGCCACAGAGGTTCGAAGTTTTCTTGGGTTTGCCAGCGTAGCAAAACTGATGACGCGTTTGACTGGTAAGGACGTAAAGTTTGAGTGGTCATAGTCATGTTCAAAGAGTTTTGAAAATTTAAAAGAACATTTGACGCAGACGCCCATTCGAGTGTTACCCATGATGGGAGTATCGTATGTAGTTTACACGGATGCATATGGATTATGCCTAGGATGTATACTTATGCAGGAAGACCGAGTTATAGCATACGCATTGAGACAGCTACGAAAGCACGAGATGAATTATTCGACTCATGACTTGGAGTTAGCAGCAATTGTTTTTGCTCTTAAAGATTTGGCGTGCCTACCTGTACAGAGAAAAGGTACATATAATGACGGATAACAAAAGCTTGAAACACATTTTTACCCAAGGCAACCTGAATTTAAGACAACTCAGATGGGTAGAGTTATTGGCGGATTATAACTTGGAGATTACCTACCATCCAGGAAAAGCCAATCAGGTGGCTAATGCATTGAGCAAACGAAGAGATGATGCCTCAAATGTTAAGGATGTACAAGAGCTAGTAGCGAGATTGGCTAATCTGAGTTTATGCGCTACGACCGTAGAGGAGAATACTACGTGGCTAGAAGCCGTAAACAAAGCAGATTTATTATGGAGAATTAGAGAGGCGCAAACAAAGGATTTTTCTCTAGGAAAACTGATCAATAAGGAAGTGATTAGGTATCACACCGCATCCAACATAATGTACCTGTACCAGAATCGGGTATGCGTTCCCGAGGACGAGGAACTAAGGAAGCAAATCTTGCGCCAGGCGCATCAATCTCGTTTCTCTGTTCATCTTAGAAATACCAAGATGTATTGTGATTTAAAACAGTAATATCATTGGGGCGGAATGAAACGAGACGTCGCTACTTGGGTATCACAGTGCCAGACATGTCAATTGGTGAAAGCGGAACACAGAGTTCCCAGTGGATTGTTTCAAAATTTACCGCTACCTGAGTGGAAATGGGATATGGTAAGCATGGACTTCGTTACAAGGCTACCAACGACCATCGGTGGTAAAAATGTGATCTGGGTGATCGTAGATCGACTCACCAAGTCGGCTCATTTGGTAGCGATTAAGAAAATGGATGGAGCGGATCGGCTAGCTCAGAAATATTTAGACGTAATTGTAATATTACATGGAGTGCTAGTAAGCATCGTGTCTGACAGAGACTCTAAATTCACATCGATATTCTGGCAGGCATTTCAGAAGGCACTAAGGACGAAGGTACACCTCAGTACGGCTTATCATCCTCAGACAGATGGAGAGTCAGAAAGGACAATTCACACATTATAGGATATGTTGAGAGCCTGCGTATTAGACTGTGAAAGAAATTGGGTAGAATATTTACCTTTGGCGGAGTTCGCTTATAACAACAGTTATCATTCGAGCATTAAAATGTCCCCTTCTTTCGCACCCGCCTACAGATTTAACGGGAAGTTTGTCAGTATTAAGCCGTAATTTTAGATTGGCAAGAAACCGAGATTCAGGGTAAAAAATTTAAGTGAGTAAAAGTCTATTGGGAAAGAGACGGTATCCATGAGGAGACCTGGGAGGCAGAATCAGAAATGCTAGTTAACTATCCCGAGCTCTTTAAGGACAAGAGCAGTCTTACGGAAAACATATTGAATTCAGCGACAAATTCTTCTAAAGCGGGGGAGAATTGTAAAGACTGGGAAAGGCCCAACTTCATGGGTCACCCCAAAAGAAGTCAACCCTAAGTGTGCCTCCTTCATCTTCTTCGTTTAAAAGCTGCGGAAAGAATATCGACGAGCCGCAAGCACCATCAATGATACCGAACCCCTGCCAGAATCCCGAGAGCGCTGCAACCGCCGTTTCTGACCAAGCTGCACCGTCCTTTGCTCGCTGAGATTCACGTGAACCCATAGCCGTGAGAAGAAGCACGCTTGAATTAACGCCGAGCCGTCGCGTCCTTGACTCCGCCACCACCCCTCGCCACCACCGCCGATCTACTGTTGCGAGTCACCCTCAACATCCGTGAATCATTTTTGTGGTAAGAAATCTATGTCTCTCTCGTCAATTTCTCCGCCTTGTTTTTCCTGAGAGAAACCGTGACCATGCTTTGAACCGCCATTGTTGTTCGTTCCTTCAAGCTTAAGCTTCAGCTTCTCCATCTTGAGTTGTTGCTGCGTCGATTGAAGTTTGCTATTTTCTTTGCTCCAAGTAACTCTTATTTGAGTGTTGCATCTTCTGCCGTGTGTTACCTCCTACCGTAGCCGTCCATTTCTGTTTCATTTTCAGCAAAGCTAAGGTGAGGGGCGGGATCCGTGGATACTTTTCATTAATAGTCATTTATTATTAGTAAGTACTAGGTCTAGGTAATTGTGTTGGTTGTGTTTATTAGTGATATGTGATGATGTGTGATGATGAATGTTAGTTGTTGTCATTATGGTACAGTAGATAGTATGTGATGATTGTGTGCAATCGGACTGAGGACGAAGACATGGTGATCCCGTCGAAGCCCGTAAATCGGCTGACGAGTTAAAGGTGGCGTACGACCTTTCGAGGTGACGGCCAGCCTAGTGTGTCAGGTGTGAGAGTCATATGTGTTGTGCATGAAGTCGTGATGTGAATATTATTTTGATATGTGTTTAATTGAAAAGTGATTCGTGTTGCTTGGATGATTGCTTAGAGTTAGTATTTACTGATGCAGTGATTATTAGTGTTAAGTATCGTGTGGGCGGAAATGATTCCCTTCACTGAGTGACTTTGTTACTTACTCCTCTTTCTCCTTTCAGGTAAATTTGCTCCGGTGGAGAATTAGTTCGAGGCGGAGATCGTTCGGGTGCTGAATTTCGCAAATGGTTATTTTATACGTTATTTCGGATTTCGTTTAAGACGAGTTTAATTTTTATTTAAAAATTATTTAAGTTGAGTGGAATTTTCGGTTGAAACAGTTTACGTTAGTTGCATTTAAAACATTTTATTTTAGAAAATAAAGATTTATTTTATTTTAAGTTTAAAAGTTATTATTTAAGTTTGTACCTTACCGTCTCGGTCAAGTTAGAGAGACAGACATTTCACCCACTCTCATCTTCCACATGTCTCTGTAAATTTCTCTTTTTTAACAAATTTTTTTTATGTGGCGTGTAACCCGCCAAATAAGCTTCACTAATGTGAGACAGGTGCGGATACATGTTAAATAACCAACGGATCAAGCGGATTAAGTTTTTGCGGATAAAATATAATTCGAATCCGCAGGGTCAGGCAGGGCGGATCCGACCCGCTTGACAGGGCTAATGTAAATTATGTTCTTTTTTAATGACATCTACTTTCATTAATAAGAATTTGGGATTTGTACATTAGTTCTGATGTAATATGTTCTTTGTCTTGCTTGACCGTTTAAATTGCTCGTACACAATCATTAAATGATATGACAAGAAAAATTGTAGACTAATTCTCTAAATTAAGTTGTTATTAATGTTAAATATTTTATGTCAAATGAATCAAATTGGTGCCAAATCCAACAATTAATTTGTTTGACCATTGCCGAAAATAAAGTTGATGTATATGCGATGCGACTGCATAGATTAGTTTGACTAATGATGCACCATTATATTATTTCTAAAATAACACGTTATTATTTTCAAATGTAAACTTAAGGTATTTTTTGTAAGAAAACCGGATTACATTTTTATTATAAAAAAAAAGAGAAACCCGGTTTACATAATTTTCCATTTTATTTGCCAAATTATTCCATAAAACTTTAATTTTTTTTTTGTAAACAGGAAAACAACTTAAAATTAAGTAACTTAACTTGACATAGTCAACACGATTTTCAACTTAAGTCGAGTTAATTAATTTTAAAAAAGTATAGAGTATATTCGACTTTAGTTCTCTATCAAAGAGGTGAAATGTTTTGTTGGCCCGAAAAGCAGTTAAATTGGCGCGAATTAGTTCATAAGATACCTTAAACAGTAAATACACTTGACAGTTATTTCTGATCTTGATACCTTAAACAGTAAATACACTTTAACTTATATTCTATCACTTACATTCTCGTTAGTTTTTGAGGCTTTTTTTTTAAAAACTCAAAGTGACAGAATAGCCGTTAAGTTCACGCCACCAAATCATGAGATACGATTGCATCAGATAATATTACATGAAATGAGAAGAACAAAATACATAAAGCAACCCTGGAAAACAGGATGCTATAAAAAGAGACAAGACATAGAAACTTGAATGAAACAACCTTGCACTAAATTATCGTTGGATGAAACGAAACCATGTATAGATGAAACTCTCCTGATCCGACAAGGAGGAGGAGATTGAAGGAGTGTAAAGGAGTGAATGATCACGATCAAGACCTGACAACTTTGTCCTTATCAAAAGCTGGATTTCCTTAACCAAGATAGGAACCGACTTAGAAACGGAGTTGTGAAGTCTTGAATTTCTCTCCTTCCACAAGAAATACAACACAGCTTGAAGAATGATTTTGCAAATGGATCTGAGCTTTGTATTCCCAGAACAAGTGTGAACCCACTGAAGAATATCGCCAAGAGTAGATGGAGGAGATAAAGCCGAATGGGTAAAGAATGATGACCAAACCTGAGTGGAGAAGCTGCAGTCGAAATATAGGTGCGATCGAGAAACCGTTAAGTTGGCGCGCATTAAATCATGACATACAATTACATCATATAACTACAAGTTCCGAGATTCCAATTTTTGAATAATTTTTATTGTCAGAATATTCGAAAAGGTAAATACTGCCAACCATAGCAAGAAAGAGTACTTTGGTGTGGCATACTTATACCAAACACTCTCGTACCATTCTGTCTTTTGTTGAGCCATCCGTACAATCTCCCAAGTGTTTTTTGTCATAAACTTCCTCTTGAATTTGTCTGTAGCAGATTTCCATAAGAAAACATCCTGCGCATTCGGGTTGCGCCGTTGCCTCACTTTATCGATCNAGATGTTTAGAGTGTTTATCATACCATTTAGACTTGTTATTAATGCTTGTTGATTATCTTAATGCTAAAACATCATTAGTTCATTAGGGTAATTAACAAAGGGATTTGAGCCACACATCATGGTCTTATCTTGATTAAGTGTTCTAGGTATAGAGTTTGCTTGATTAGTAGCTTAAATGATTGCAAGGTTGCTCCTTTAGTTTCCCAAATCAATGATTCCATCCCTAGGTTTCGATTTAGTCAATTGATAATCTTGCTTAGTAGTAATTATTGCTTAGTATCTTGATTTGTTTCAATTAAGGTTCAATTTCTTAGTTATTGCTTTAGTAGTATCTCTTTAAGTTGTAGCTTGCTTTTATTACTTGTTTGTGACTTGCTTTTATCTATTTAGCTTAGCTTAAACTAGACTTTGTATTCTTATTGCATCATCTCCCAAGATGGATTGACACCTCAATATATTGCAATGATATGAGCAATTGAGGAATTGCTTGCAAGACTAAAAACTTTTGTTTCAATAGCCTCCATCTTGTTGTCTTGAGCTAGAGGTTTCTGGTAGGAAGAGTTTCCATAGTTCTTTGTGTAACCGCTATTGTTGTTCTGGAATGGGAACTTTTGAGTATAACCAGAAGAGTTCTGATTTTCTGTGAAAGAGCTCTTCTGATAGTTCCCATTGAAGCTCATGTTCCCTTGCTGGTTCCCATAACGTTGGCCTTGAAAACCACCTTCGTTGATGTATTTGACGTCCTCTTCTTCGCATTCTGGCTCTGGTTCGAATGACTCCACCTCATTGGCAAAATGTACCTGCTTCTTCCCCACCAAGAGATCCAGCTTCCTGTTGACTTCAGCAATTTGGCTTCCTCCAGACACTCCAGCGTGTTGTCTCCTTTCGAAGTCTGCGTTCTTGGTGCTGTTACTAGAGGCCAAATTCTCTATAAGCACCACTGCGTCTGCAGGAAATCTGGTGTTGAAATTGCCATTGCTTGCCGCGTCTAAGGCCATCTGGTACCTCCAGTCAATCCCGCGGTAGAAGATACCAAGGGGCTGCGGTTCGCTACAACCGTGGTGTGGGCAGTCCCTCTGGTAGGCCTTGAATATCACCCAGGAAGACTTGAATGCTTCAGTAGGTCCTTGCGAGAACGTGGTGATCTTCGTCCTAAGTTCTTCTGATCTTGCGTCGTCAAAGAAATTGCATAACAATGCATTCTTTGTGTCTTCCCAAGTAGTCAAAGATCCTGGGTCCAATTGTTTCAGCCAATATGATGCATCTCCAGCAAGCGAGTAAGAGAAAAGCTTGCAAAAGAGATAATCATATGTAACTCCATTGGCCTTAATGCTTGAAGCCAAGTCTTCGAATCTCTCGATATGATCCATAGGGTGCTCGTTTGGAAGACCATGGAAAGGATTCTGAGCTACGAGTTGGAAGTAGGCAGGCTTCAGCTCGAAGTCATTCCTCTGAAATGCAGGAGGACGGATCGCAGCTCTATTTGTATAGAACTGATCTGAGCGATTGTACTCTCCAAGTGTTCTTCCACGTCCAGCTTCTGCAGCTTCGACGATGATGGCGCCAGCCTCATCAAGTCTTTGTCCTTGGGTGTTCCTTCTGTTGCCCTGTAGGTCAACAAAGTCGCCACCATCATAGGATCAGTCATCTCCGTCCGCGTAAGGTGTCGATCGATACAGACGGTGTCGTTCGACACTAAGGGTGTGTGTCGATCGACGCTTATTGTGTCGTTCGATGCTCGTGCAGACTTGCGGTTCGTACGTTCGAGACGGTTGATTTCCTGGTTCAAAGTGACTAGTTCTTCTTCCTTGTTGCTTCTGGTACTGGGCATGCACATGAAACAAAAGATAGAAAACTAAATTAGTAACAAAAATAAAAGTAAATCCTAGACAGAATCCTAATACTAGATCCCGTAGGTAGCTATTACTTCCCCGGCAACGGCGCCAAAAACTTGATAGGGCTCAGGTTTTACCCAAATAATCAACTACTGCAAGTGTACAGCAATGCAGTTGAAGTATAAGGGGTATCGAATCCTCAGGGAAGTTAAAGCTACACTTATGTGATATATCATGGTTTTTACCCGTTTTTGGACCATGATATAAGTCTTTTTATAGAGTCTTTTGGTATTTTTAGAGTCCTATTAGAGTCTTTGCAGGTTGGACTACGTTTGGAGCATAATTGGAGATTTTGGATCATTCTGGAGCATTGTGGAAGAAGCTGCAAAGTGATGAAGTCAGAGAGCCAGATTTTGGAATGAGTGTCGATCGACACTAATTGGTGTCGATCGACACCAATCGTGGATTCCTAAAACCGCCTGATTTTACAAGTCTTGAAGAAAAAGGAAATTTGCCCAGAAGATTTCCTTATTTACAAAAGTGCTCCAGCTCGTGTTTTAGCCTATAAATATAGTTTTTCAGCCATTGTTTAGGCTACACAATATTTTTAGAGAGAGATTTTAGAGAGCTTTTGGGGAGATAAATCCTATACTCTGTTCTTGAGAGATTTTGAACCCCTTTATTTCTTCTATTGATTTCTTTCATGCTTTCTATTCAAATTATGATTTCTGTTTCATTAATCATGTCTGAGTAGTTTGCTAGTTAGGTTTAGGGTTTTTCAAAGGTGATTGATGAATTGTTAGGTCGAATTAAATTGTTAGGATAAAATCATTAGAGTTCTTCATCTGGATTTGTGTTTAATGCTTATTCTAGCTTCATGACCTAGAATCTGATCTTAGGTTAATTAATAGATGCGAGAGTATTATTGATTGCCTGAACTAATGTTAGATGAGCAAAATACCTATTCGCAAAGAGATTTGGTTTAGGATTTTGTGAACAATTGAACCTGAACTTTAATGCTTGTTTGAATTGTTAGAATTCGCAAAGAGATTTGGAATTCTAGGGTTTAGACATAGAAAGTCTTCGCAGCGAGAGTTGGTTGATTTTATTGTTGTGTTTCGAGTTCAAGAACAGATCTTCATTATTCCTAACATTCTGTCTAGACCTGAAATTTAGATCCCCTGAGAATTTCCCTGAACCTAGCGTTTTGGCTCCTGAATTTACAAAGTCTTTTAAATTGCTTTCTGTCTTTTAATTTAATATTTTTACCTACCATAATCTGAATTTAGAAACCTTAGAGTAGCATCTACTACCCTTGAGATTTCGATACCCCTTATACTACGATTGCATTTGCTGTGCAGTTACAGTAGTTTTATTAGGGTAAAACCTGAGCCCTACCAAGTTTTTGGCGCCGTTGCCGGGGAACTAATAGCTGCCTACGGAATCTAGTACTAGGATTTCGACTAGGTTTTATTTTTATTTTGGTTACTAATTTGGTTCTTACCTTTGCTTTCAGGTGCATGCCAGTACCAGAAGCAACAAGGACAAAGAATTAATCGCGCTCAACTAGGAAATAACCCGTCTCGAACGTACGAACCGCAAGACCAAAGCAGTGTCGATCGACACTGATAGCATCGATCGACACCTGAAGCAGATCGAGATGGAACGTGTGATTATGATCCGCGATGTGGATGGTAGCTTCACAGACCTGGAGGGCAATAGAAGGAATGCCCAAGGACAGAGAATTGATGAGGCTGGCGCCGTCATCGTCGATCCAGCAATACAAGCTGCAGAAGATGGACGTGTAAGAACACTTGGCGAGTACAACCGCCCAGACCAGTTCTATGCTAATAGAGCTGCGATCCGTCCTCCTGCATTTCTGAGGAATGACTTCGAGCTGAAGCCTGCTTACTTCACGCTGGTGGGTCAGCATCCTTTCCATGGACTTCATAATGAGCATCCGATGGATCACATTGAGAGATTTGAGGACCTCGCATCAAGCATCAAGGCTAATGGAGTGTCCTATGATTATCTTTTCTGCAAGCTGTTCCCTCACTCGCTTGCTGGAGATGCATCATATTGGCTGAAGCAGCTTGATCCAGGATCCTTAACTACTTGGGAAGAAACAAAGAATGCATTCTTATGCAATTTCTTTGATGATGCAAGAAGTGAAGAGCTGAGGATGAAGATCACTGCATTTTCTTAAGGACCCACTGAAGCATTCAAAGCTTCTTGGGTGAGATTCAGATCCTACCAGAGGGATTTCCCACATCACGGTTTCAGCGAGCCGCAGCTTATCGGTATCTTTTACCGAGGGATCGATTGGAGATATCAGATGGCTTTAGACGCTGCAAGTAATGGCAACTTCAACACCAGATACCCAGCTGACGCGGTGGTGCTTATAGAGAATTTGGCCTCTTGTAACAGCACCAAAAATGCAGACTTTGAGAGAAGACAAAACGCTGGAGTAACTGGAGGAAGCCAAATAGCTGAGGTGAACAGGAAGCTGGATCTTTTGGTGGGGAAGAAGCAAGTTCACTTTGCTAATGAGGTGGAGACCTTTGAGCCAGAGCAAGAAGAAGTCAATTACATCAATGGTGCTGGATTTCAAGGTCAAAGGTTTGGCAATCAG
>JAHZTW010000002.1:43988637-44041905 GCA_020283515.1 Alliaria petiolata | reverse complement strand
CCATGGATGAGAAGACATTCGCCTGGGAAGCATTCGATGCCACCCTCTGATCCACCAGACGTCTGAACCCCGACACAGTCAAGCTAATGACTAAAAACGAGCGCTGAGTGGGAGGCAACCCACTATTAGGTACGTTTTTCTTTTTATTGTGTTTTGGTTTTAATTAAGTCCTAGTTTTAGTCAGTTGAAAAACAAGGCGACATTGGACTCAACACAGACCAGTGTCGATCGACACCATCTAGTGTCGATCGACACCACGCGCAGACGAAGGTAAGTCTTCTATCTGGTCTTTGCTGTTGTTTCTAATCTTTATTTTAGCCAACTTCGGGCTTGATAACACTGAGGACAGTGTTGTTTAAGTCTATGGGAGGTGATTACTGACTTTGTGTTTTGTTTTGAGAGACAAAAAGTTTTCAAAATTTTTGTTTTATTGAGTCAAAATCAGTTAGAACTTTCTGTTTTTCTAGGAACTAACCACAGAATGTTGACACTTGAAAGAACCATTGCTATAAGAGTTGATCGGAGGTCTTACTAAGAAGAAAGCTGCATGTGGAATCAGTCTAACAGGGTTAGTACATGTCCCCTTATAAGAACTAGGTATGCGCAGAACTTGATTTCTCTTTCAGTCTGAACAGATAGACCATTGCAGTCTCTCCTTGATATTCCCTTGAGAAAAGAAAGAAAAGGAGTTTAAGTCTGGGAATAGTGTCTTGTCATGAGCCTGTCTCCTCACAAGGAACAATATTAGTGATGCTCTTGAACACGTCTCCTCACAAGGAACACAAGTAGAGAGTAGCACTATTTTCAGAGATTTCATAAGAAAAAGAAGAGTCAATGAAAAGATCTTAGAACACCCTGAAAAAGGGGCAGAAGTTGACTAAGGGAAGAGAAAATAGGGGAGATGCATGAGAATATCTTGTTCAGGCACTAAGGAAGGGCAAAGAATCTGTAAAGTTCTGTGGCAATACCACTGTTAGAGTTTGAAATTTTACCAAGGAAACGATATGGATTCAAACAGGGAGATTGTTAAGCTTGTGGTAAGTACACTGAACATTCCTAAGGTTGGCTCTATAGCATGTGGATTCAAGAGTGTTAATCAATGTGTCGTTTTGAAGAGGTACTCGAAAGTTTCTGTTTTCAAACTTCTACTTCATTCTAAGTTTCTGTTTTGCTTGAGGGCAAGCAAAGGCTAAGTCTGGGGGAGTTGATATATCATGGTTTTTACCCGTTTTTGGACCATGATATAAGTCTTTTTATAGAGTCTTTTGGTATTTTTAGAGTCCTATTAGAGTCTTTGCAGGTTAGACTACGTCGGGAGCATAATTGGAGATTTTGGATCATTTTGGAGCATTGTGGAAGAAGCTGCAAAATGACGAAGTCAGAGAGCCAGATTTTGGAATGAGTGTCGATCGACACTAATTGGATTCCTAAAACCGCCTGATTTTACAAGTCTTGAAGAAAAAGGAAATTTGCCCAGAAGATTTTCTTATTTACAAAAGTGCTCCAGCTCGTGTTTTAGCCTATAAATATAGGTTTTCAGCCATTGTTTAGGCTACACAATAATTTTAGAGAGAGATTTTAGAGAGCTTTTGGGGAGATAAATCATATACTCTGTTCTTGAGAGATTTTGAACCCCTTTATTTCTTCTATTGATTTCTTTCATGTTTTCTATTCAAATAATGATTTCTGTTCCATTAATCATGTATGAGTAGTTTGCTTGTTAGGTTTAGGGTTTTTCAAAGATGATTGATGATTTTTAGGTCGAATTAAATTGTTAGGATAAAATCATTAGATTTCTTCATCTGGATTTGTGTTTAATGCTTATTCTAGCTTCATGACCTAGAATCTGATCTTAGGTTAATTAATAGATGCGAGAGTATTATTGATTGCCTGAACTAGTGTTAGATGAGCAAAATACCTATTCGCAAAGAGATTTGGTTTAGGATTTTGTGAACAATTGAACCTGAACTATAATGCTTGTTTGAATTGTTAGAATTTGCAAAGAGATTTGGAATTCTAGGGTTTAGACATAGAAAGTCTTCGTAGCGAGAGTTGGTTGATTTTATTGTTGTGTTTCGAGTTCAAGAACGGATCTTCATTATTCCTAACATTCTGTCTACCCTGAAATTTAGATCCCCTGATAATTTCTCTGAACCTAGCGTTTTGTCTCCTAAATTTACAAAGTCTTTTAAATTGCTTTCTGTCTTTTAATTTACCTAGCATAATCTGAATTTAGAAACCTTAGAGTAGCATCTACTTCCCTTGGGATTCTGATACCCCTTATACTACGATTGCATTTGTTGTGCACTTGTAGTAGTTTTATTAGGGTAAAACCTGAGCCTACCATTATGGTTTCTAGGTTTAGATTATGCTAGGCGATTTATATGTAATTAAAACTAAGCAATTAAATAAGCAGTAAATCGGATTAAGATGGATTAAAGTTCAAGAGACGAAGCGCTAGGCAAGGATAATTATCAGGTTGAATACAAGAATGCAAAATCTAAGTTTATTAGGGATTTATTAAGAACCTTCTAGAACTCGAAACTCTAAGTTAAAACCAATCAACTCTCGTTGCAGAAGTTATCTATGCCTAGATTCCTAAATCGCAAATCTCTTTGCGAATTTAAACAATTAAGGCAAGCAATAAGAACAGATTCGATTTGTTCACAAAATACCTAAACCAAATCTCTTTGCGAATAGATATTTTGCTCACCTATGATTAGTTCAAGTTATTAATAAAGCTCTCGCATCTATTAAACAACCTAAGGTTTGATTTTTAAGTGATCAATTCAAAGAATCAGGTTAAGCACAAATCAAGGTGAAGATCCAATTGATTTCCCTAATAATTCTAGTGATTCTACAAACTCTTCATCAAACCCTAAATCATCCTAACCTAACTAGCAAACTACTCAGACATAATTATGCAAACACAAATCATGGCTGAAATAAATTGTATAAAAGAATAGAGAATGATACAGGGGTTCGAAATCTGGCTCAGATGAGTTAGAATTGTCTCCCCAAAAGCACAGGATCAATCTCTCTCTAAGTCTCAAAAACAGAAAATAATGATAAGGTATATGGCTAAACAATGCCTGAAAACTATTTATAGAAGGGGATTTTTCGTCCAGGGGTAGACTTGTAATTCTTCAGAACTTGAGTGATTTCCTTTTTCTGATGGAATTGTGGAAACTTGGCCGACCATCCTTGGTGTCGATCGACACTGATGGTGTAGATACTCATATAGTTTTAGGTATACCTTAAAGAATTTAAAATATTTATAAAATGAAAAGCCGTAACATTCAATATAAAGAATCATAGTCGTTAAGAAGAAGTATCACTCTTAGTATACGTTATCATTCGAATTTATAAAAACATAAGATTTTTATGCATGTACTATACATTTTTAAGCAAAACAACAAGTTTAGTAATACATTTATATAACCAAATATATTGAACTAGAGTTTGCAAGTTTGGGGTTTAGGGTATGATATTTACGACGAATTTGGGAGAATTCCTCGCAAATTCATCGTAAAATGTATTTTTTTAAACCCCAAACTCTTTATATGTTTAAAACTCTTATTTTGTTCGAATCAAACATAATGTAGATACTCATATAGTTTTAAGTATACGATAAAGAATTTAAAATATTTATAAAATGAAAATCCGTAACATTCAATATAAAGAATCATAGTCGTTAAGAAGAAGTATCACTCTTAGCATACATTATTATTCGAATTTACAAAAAAACATAAGATTTTTATTGTCCATAACTTTTTAAGTGAAAATTACAAAATATATATAGCTTAAATTACATGGATTTTATAAATCACCATCATATTCATTTTTCGATACATCTGATTCACCTTATTCATCATCGGGTGAATCACATTCTTCAAACTCTGGCTCTTCTTCTTCTTCAGTAGTATCGTCTGGATGATCTTCATCAACCTCCCTATTTTGCGGATCTATTAGAAGAATATCGCCGGTACTCTCATCTGGTTTAAGAATATCATAGCAATGATCTTATTGCATTGGCAGATCAACAATTTTTCCCCTTGGAGAAACTTTAATAACTGCTAACCATGGGATGTCTGTTGTGCGAACTCGGGGGTAAGGAACAAAGGCGACTTGTTCTGCTTGCGATGGAATGATAAATGGCTCAAACTTGTTGTAACGCCCTGATTTATTGACGTCTACCGTCCCATTTTTATTTTTACGCACACCTTGACAAACAGTTGCATCGAACCAATCACATATGAAGAGAACACATTTCATTGCAACCAACCCGGGTTACTCAACTTCAATTATGTCTTGCAACAACCCATAAAAATCAATTTCGCCCCTCACACAAACCCCGTAGTTTGCAGTAGTCCTTTGATTGCCGTATTTGAAGGTATGAAACACATATCCACGTGTACAATACATGGATGCAGTAGTGATTTCCAAATCGGGCCTTTGATTAATTCATGAAACCAGAGCGGATATGCCGTATCTCCATCCGCAACCTATATAAAAAATAAAAATAAATGTTATTAATTATTAATTGAATTATTTAGTAAATTAATATATAATTGAACTCGGGGGTAAGGAACAAAGGCGACTTATTCTGCTTGCGATGGAAGGATAAATGGCTCGAACTTGTTGTAACGCCGTGATTTATTGACGTCTACCGTCCCATTTTTATTTTTACGCACACCTTGACAAACAGTTGGATCGAACCAATCACATATGAAGAGAACATATTTCATTGCAACCAACCCGGGGTACTCAAGTTCAATTATGTCTTGTAACAACCCATAAAAATCAATTTCGCGCCTCACACAAACCCTGTAGTTTGCAGTAGTCCTTTGATTGCCGTATTTGAATGTATGAAACACATATCCACGTGTACAATACATGGATGCAGTAGTGATTTCCAAATCGGGCCTTTGATTAATTCATGAAACCAGAGCGGATATGCTGTATCTCCATCCGCAACCTATATAAAAAATAAAAATAAATGATATTAATTATTAATTGAATTATTTAGTAAATTAATATATATATATATAAAAACTTACTTCCGACTTTAACCACTGAGCAAAGTGGCGATCTTTACGAGTGATGATTTCCTCATTTGTAACTCCGTCAATAGCTTCACGTACCTGTCTATCGAATTCCATGCAAGAACATTATATATATATGAGTGAATGACCAACCAAACTATATATATATATATATATATATATACATGATATGATATATAAATTTATTTCATTTACATTTCAAATGGACTAACTTCCTCGCAATTTAGAAGGATATATGTATGTGCGCTATGATGATCATGTTCGTTGGCGAACCATACTTCTTTCAACTTTCCGCATAGGCGTCCGATTGATGAGAAAATGTCTGGGACACCTTCCACTGGGTATGTTCGACCTACACCTCCATCATCATATCGTCGAGGAGCCCTTTTTCGTGTCCGCACATTTGATGCAAAATAATATCCCGTGAAGTGAGAAGTTTCTTCGGTTAAACTTCATGCAACGATTGAACCTTCAACCTTTGCTAGATTTTTTGCTTTCCGCTTTAAATGACCTATAAATCGCTCAAACGGATACATCCATTGAAAGTGAACAGCCCCCCCAAGTTCTGCTTTATAAGGAAGATGGATAGGTAGATGTTCCATAACATCAAAAAAGCTGGTGTAAATATCTTCTCCAAATTGCACAGCAGGATAAGTATATTTGCATCTAATTGTACAATTACAGCTTCTGTCAAAGTACGAGTACAAAGATCACGAAAAAATGACCCAATGCCTGCAATAACAAAACAACAAGTATAAAATTTATCAATAATTAATCAATGCCATGAGTCAGTTAGACATACGTACATATATATATATATATAATTAATTAAAAAGCGAGAATTTTACCTCCAATTGCTTCATGTACATTTGCGGGTAGAAGTTCAACAAAGGCAAAAGGCAACAAGCGTTTCATAATTACGTGACAGTCATGACTCTTCATCCCTGAAAACTTTTGCCCTTCCACACATTTAGATAGATTCGAAACGTACCCATCGGGGAACTTCACATCAGATGTCGCCCAATTTAACAATGATGACCTTTTTGCAGCACCCAATCGAAATATTGGAACTGGTGCTTTCCCGTTGCTTGAAAGATGCAACTCATTCCTCAAACAAAGGTCAGGCAAGTCCTGTCTTGATTTTACGTTGTCTTTGGTTCTCCCCTTTACGTTTAGCACTGTATGCATGATGTTATCAAAAAAGTTTTTTCTCAATGTGCATGACATCGAGATTGTGCCTAAGCAGATGATCTTTCCAATACGGAAGCTCCCAGAAAATACTTTTCTTATGCCAATTGTGATGCTCCTCTTATCCATCTGGCATATTCGATGTATTGTGCCAATTTCCACCTCGGATGACTGTTTGATGTGCACCGTAATGATCAATTTGCGCTTCTAAATTTGCCCCGGATACACATACAGGAGGAGGAACACGGACAACTTTGTTCTTTCTAAATAACCGCTTGTTTCTTCGGTATGTATGCGACAAGGGTAGAAATCGGCGATGACAATCAAACCAACTTGTTTTTCTACCGTACTTCAATTGAAATGCTTTTGTTCGATTGAGACAATAAGGACAAGATAACCGCCCATTCGTAGTCTACCCTGATAGCATCCCGTATGCGGTAAAGTCTCTTATTGTCCACATAAGAACCGCCCGCATCGTAAAATTTTTCTTCCTTGAAATATCTTATGTACGTACCCCATTAAACCACAATTCCTTCAACTCCGCTATTAGAGGCTACAAAAACACATCAAGGGACCGCTTCGGATGCTTGGGACCAGGGACTAATATTCTCATGAATAGAAATTCTCTTTGCATGCACATGTCTGGGGGAAGGTTGTAAGGCGTTAAGATTACTGGCCATAAAGAATATTGCCTACCAGACATACCAAATGGACTAAATCCATCTGTGCAAAGACCAAGATATACATTCCGTTTCTCTCTAGCAAAGTCGGGGTGTACCGTCTTAAAATGTTTCCACGCTTTTGCATCTGACGGATGATTGACCTCCCCATCTGTCTGCAAATGATCAGCATGCCATCTCATAGATGCATCAGTCCTTTCCGAGTGATACAATCTTTTCAACCTATCAGTTATTGGAAGATACCATATCCTTTGGTATGGCACTCTATTACGACCAGCACCTTGCGGTTTATACCGTGGCTTATGGCAAAAACGACACTTTTGCAACTTGTCATCATCTTTCCAATAAATCATGCAATTGTCTACACAAACGGCTATCATCTAAGAAGGTAACCCAAGACTAAAAACCAGGTTTTGTATCTCATAGTAACTCTCGGCAGCTATATTATCTTCAGGCAAAATCTCCTTAATCAAATCAGCCCAATCATCCATGCAAACCTCACCTAAGTTATGATCAGTTTTAATGTTCATCATCCTAGCTACCAAGGACAATTTAGAGTGTCCATCTCTACATCAATCATAGAGTTGCTGATTTGCAGCATCTAACATATCATAAAATCTCTTGGCATCTAGATTGAGTTCCTCATCGTAAATATTACTACCATGACCAGCAGCTAGAAATGTACCCGTGTTTTCATGAAATGCATCTGTAACCATCTCATGAATCCTATCTTGATCACCATATTCACCATGATCATCAACTTGATGCACATTATTTGACTCAGCATCAGCATTAACTGCTTGGTTATTACCGCTACTACTAGCAACATTTCCCCCATGCTCTTTTCCATGATTATACCAAATATAGTAGTGCGGAAAACCCTCTATTTAATAGATGCGACCACACTTTTGAGATACGAATAAATTTCCTATTCATGCATTTTTGACAAGGACAGTACATCATACCACTTTCAACGGTAAANAAAAACCCTCTATTTAATAGATGCGACCACACTTTTGAGATACGAATAAATTTCCTATTCATGCATTTTTGACAAGGACAGTACATCATACCACTTTCAACGGTAATTTGCAAACTTCCCGCCTGATACATGAATCCTTCTAGCCCATCTTGAAACTCCCTCGTCAGCGATCCCTCCCAATCTTTACGATTATACATCCAACTTCGTAATTCGTATATTGACATTTTTTTTTTGGTATATAAGATTTTTTTTTTTTTTTTGAAAAGGAATATATTGAAAAGTGTTTAAAAAGTGTTTTTTTGGTGAAAAGTTTTTTTTTGTAGGTGAAGAGAGAGTTTGTTTTTGTTTTTATAGTTTTCATAATGAAGTGTTGCTTCTATATATAGGCTTTTTTTGTTTTTACATCGAATTACCAACGAATTACCAACGAATTAACAAAGAATATTTTCGTGGCAAAAAAATCAGTAAAACACGTTTTCATCTAACTTATTTTCCTCTCTAATACGTTGTTAATTTACTTCGAATTAATTTCTCGGTAATTCGTCGGAAATTAACGACGAAATTACGAGGAATCCACATCAAACATGTTTCGTTGCTTTTTCCGACGAATTACCGACTTTTTTATATTTCCTCGTAAATTCCTCGTTAATTCAATGGAAATTTACTACGATTTATTTTCCTCGCAGAAAATCGTGGCAAAGGTCATGTTTTCTTGTAGTGTGCGCGTTTCGTCTTTGTACATGCGCCATGGGCCGTCGTCCGTTTGGTCGGTGCTGGTGTGACTAGTTTTGGGCCATGTTTTGTCCTTATACATGTAGTCCATAATCACGGCTTGTTTCGTCTTCATACATGTGCGTTTCGTCTTTATAGATGCGTGTTACGTCTTTATACATGCGCGTTTCGTTTTTATACATGCGCTATGTACTATCTTCTGATTGGTCAGTGCTGGGGTGGCTAGTCTTGTATCATGACTTGTCCTGATACATGCAGTCCATAATCACGGCAACCAATCACGTCAAAACACCTCCAGCCGTGACCATAGCCAAGCTAGACGACTGTACACGTGTCATTGTCCCATTGGTCGATTTTTGTCTTTGATCATTCCTTTGTCTAACTCCATTATATTCAGCTTATAAAGGCCCTTCATTCTTGTTGTATTGTTGGAAAGAGCCATAGCCCACTCGGCTATCTTCTATCCGAGCCATTCTTGCTTCAGGCATCCATTCTCCTTCCTCCTCGAACGCTTGTGAATTTTCTTGAGAATCCTTCGAGCTTCTTTTGACAAAACACTTAGATTTGTTGTCCTAGGTTTTCCAGCCTTTGATGTGATGAGACAATTTGCTTTGACCTGACGATCCGATATGGCCATCGAGCTTCTTTCCCCGGTAACTTTTTATCTACCCATCTTTTTCTGATTTTTTTAGAGCATTCTTCCTCTTTTAGCTTATTTAGTCGATCCCAATGAACGCCCCTTTGATTTTGGAACTTCGACTTTTGGCTGGTCGTCTCACGGCCATTCCTTGTCCACGATCGTCTTCTCCCGACCATCTTAAGGTCCACTCGAATTTTTCTTCATTTGATTTGGCCAAAGTGCTCCCCTTGGCCAATACCATCGATCCAAGTAGTCCTTGAGTCGATTCCATGATGTTGGTTTCTTGGCCAAAATCTCTACTCTCGGCCGTTCTGCTATGGCCGGCCTCCGCTCACGTCCGGGTTATTACACGCCCACTCCTTCTTCCTTTTCTTTCCTTTTTTGTTCTTAGTTCTTTGTTTTTCAATACTTTAAGAAGATCTCTTCATTCGGATTTCCTTTGAAGCAGTTTTCTCACTTTGTTTCTTATTCAAAACAATTCGCACCTTTCTTATCTCAAAGATGTCTCTCGTTCCCATGAACGAGTAGTCATCTAGTTGAATTTTTAAGGGGGTTTTCAAAGGGGTTCAATCATGGATCGATTTCGCTAGGTTGATAGAGACAGAGTTTCTTCTAGGTATCTTCGTTTATGTCTTGTTCTTATTGCATGTTTGCTTCTCTGATCAATTAGCAACTGATTCTAGGACGACTAGATACACGAACGTGTGGTCTATCGTCTGGATCTAGAAGTTAACGAGCGGATCGCACCGTAGGATGCTTAGGCATATCGACACACCGCACCGTGAGTGTTTACAAATAGGTGAATGATATGTATGCGCGGTTGTCTTGCATCGTGGGATGAGAAGTCATATCCACTGTGTAAGAAAAACTTAGGCGGCTAGATCCGCGAACACGGGGTAGTCATAGCAGACCGTTTCAGCTTAAGAACATAACCCATTAAATCATTTAGAACCTATCATTTCGCTTGTTAGATCCGATCCATGAACCTCAGAGAATACCCCTGAACCCAATGCCTTTTATTTATTGATTTACAACTGTTTAATTCTCTTATGCTGCTTGATATTACTACTGCAAACCGTGACACACTACATCCCCAACTTCCCTTTTGGTTTAAAGAAGTTAGAAATCCTAGGACTTTCGCGAAACAACAATCTATGTGGATTCAATCCCTTAATATACTACTGTGATTGCTGTGCACTTGCAGCTATCTTAGGGGTAAAACTTGAAGTAACAAACCCCACCGCATCAAGTTTTTGATGTCGTTGCCGGGGATTTTTTGCTTTTGCGAATTTTCAGTTTCTAATTTCTCTTTTAGACAGCGTTGAATTTCAAGCTTTTCCGTTCATTGCTCACGATTCTCTTGTGTTTACTTTTCATGTTTCAGGTGCATGACCACTAGGAGGAACGCTTCCAACGTCTTGCCCCGCCACATCGAGATCGACAGACCACGAAAAAAAATCCGAAGGCTAAGAAGACAGATCAGAATGGCCGAAAAAGACCGCTTTTGAAGTTCAACGAAACCGCGAAGAAGTTCTTCGCAACACTGGTCGAGCACCTAACGATCTACAAGATGGGGAGCCACAGCTCGACAACAATGGAAACCCTATCAACCACATTCCCGAAGCTGCCTCGGACGATGAAGAACACGATCCCACCTTGCAGCAAGGAGGACATAATCCAATCATCAGAAATGGCGCGAACCGAGCGAACCCTATCGTCAAACCGGAGGACCAAGACGCCAACCGACCTGTCTTGCTCGCCAACCAACCCTGGCGAGTGAGGAACCGCACCATAGCCGATCACGACACTCCTGATAAGCACTTTCAGAATCGAGCTGCGATTCAAGTTAACGTCCCTCATGAGGACGAGTTGGAGATCAAACCGCAAATCATCTCCTTGGTAAAGCAAAATCAGTTTCACGGGCTATCAAACGAGCACTCGATGGACCACATCGAATTATTTGGAGAGATTTGCAGCACCACGAAGACGAACCGAATCCCTCTCGACTATCTAAAGTGCAAGATATTCCCATTCTCTTTGAGCGACAAGGCTCATAGATGGCTGAAGACTTTACCACCAGGATCGATCACTAACTGGGTGGAATGCAAATCAGTTTTCCTCAATCAATTCTACACAAAATCTCGATCCAATCTGCTGATAAACAAGATCCAAGGCTTTCAACAAGAACCGGTCGAGTCATTCTTTGAAGCATGAGAGCGATTTAAGGACTACGAACGCGACTGTCCTCACCATGGTTTCTCCGAAGCAACCTTGCTAAACACATTCTACCGTGGACTGCAAGCTAGGTACCAACTTTCACTCAACACGGCCAGCAATGGAGACTTTACCACAAAGACAGAGCGACAAGGACGCGCACTCATCGAGAACCTCGCTGTAAGCAACTGAAACAACTGTCCGGATTACGATAGAAATCCGCGAACCGGAGACTCGGATTCTAAGCAGATAGCTGAGCTGAAGAACATGATGAGCCAGCTACTCAAAGGACAGAAATGCAGCATCAATGCGTGCGAAACAGCGGGAGAAAGAGAAGAATCTAACCCGGGAGAAGATCGAGATAAATCCTACTCGCGAGAAGAAGAAGTTAACTTTTCAGGAGGGCATAATTCATATCCGAACAGAAACTTCAACAATGGATTCAACAACAACCTCTAATATCGAAACCCGAACGTGGAGAACCCACGAAACCAAGTCTATCCACCTCAAGGAAGACCCTTTCAGAACAAGTTCTAGAACGTGAACTACGGAAGCAATGGAGGCTACCAGCCAAAGCAACCCTACAACTCTCAGCTTGCGCCCTATAACAACAAGCAAGGAGCCCCACAAGCTGCATCAAACTCACCATACCCATCACAAGAGGACAAACTCGAAGGATTGATGCAACCGCTGTTGTTGTCTCAACAAAATTTGTCAAGGATCTCAACATCAAGGTAGATTGCATGTACAACAACCTGAATGGCAAGTTCGAATCCCTATCTTACCACGTGAAGAAATTAGACATGCAAATCTCACAAATTGCTGAAACCATCAAAAGACAAGCAGGAATCTTTCCTGGAAAGGTAGAGGATAACCGAAAGGATTCTGTAACGCAATCTCAGCAGTCGCCGACGAAGCTAAGGAGCCAGAGCTAGCTATGGGAGAAAAGTGCAGATTCGTCCCACTTTTCCCAACAATAAAGAAAGGAACGGCTAATCCGCCTTTTGACACTCCGGAGCACCGCAGATTCGAGAGGCTAAAGAAAGAAGAAGATCCAGGCTCATTTACCTTCCCATGCTCGATCATGGGAATCAACTTCGAAGATTATCTGTGTGACACAGGAGCTAATGTCAATGTCATGTCCACGACAATCGCTGAAAGATTGAGAATAACAACCTATTTCCCCTCACCTACTCAGCTAGTATTCGGAGATTCGTCTAGGAAAAGAGCAAATGGCATAGTCTACAACGTCCAACTCCTTGTCGGGTATAAGATAGTTCCTACGGACTTCCACGTGCTCGACATGGGGGAAGACAAAGACATGCCTTTGATACTTGAAAAACCCTTCTTGGCCACGGTAAGAGCAAAGATCGACCACGTAAGTAACTTCGTAGTCTTCCTACATATAAGCCATAAAAGATACTACTCGAGGGAGCTAAATATTGCGCCACTGGAAACGAAGAGCCACTCGACTAAAAAGGAAAAAAAGGGTATGATATCAAGAGTAGGTCAACTCCACTCATGACCCTTCTCAAGGATCGAAATCCTGATTCCTCCCGAGCTAGAAGAGTTAGGTGAAGAAGAAGTGTCGAAGACGGTCGAGAAGACCAAGCAGGTGATCCTAGAAGCTAAAATTCTTAGGAATGGAAACGGAGGCACACTGCTGATACGGTGAAGAGGGGAAGCTTTAGGAGAGACAACCTGTGATATCTCTGTAAATTACATGTTTTTAACACATATTTCATTATTGTTAGGACTTCATTCTTGCACTTTCATCTTAGTTTTCATCACATCTTTACCCATGATAGGATTAGATGCATTAGGTTAGGTTTCTGCATAGTCTTGCATGTTTGGAGTGTTTTCTCAGGTGCTTAGGATGGTCCGAAGAAGAAACCAAGAAGGGAGAAAACAAATGGATGATGAGCAGGTGATATCGAACATGGATCACGATCCCGTAGCCGATATATACAAGCGCACGATGAACCTCGATGAGTAGCAGCGACTTAGTCCCGAAAAGAACACCTCGGAGCGAAGATCCAGCAAGATGATTCCATGAAGACGGATATCGGAGCAAGGCAACGAGAAGTACCCGATTCGAGTAACAAGGAAGGCGAGCCTTCACGACATGATCCTGAAGCACTTGCCCGACATGGAGACTGCCCGAAGAATCAGAAGAGTTAGCATATCGGCTTGCTCACCACGACTTGAGCCCGAAACGCTAAAGTCCAAAATAGTACCATTTCGGGAAAGTGGTCCCAAAGTTTTAGGTTTTTCCTCTTTCATGTATAAATACTTTGTCCTCCACTCTTATCTTTTTATCACGCTTTTTAGTTTTATTTTCTGTCTTCTCTTTCAAAAAAAAAAACCCAAGAACTACTTTGTATTTTCACCATTGAAGCTTGTTTCAAAGCTTTGATTTTTATGCTATCTTGAAGTTTTAAGTATTATCGCTTAGTGTATTTCAAGAAAGCTTCTTCCTTTTCTTATTTTTGACTATCTTGCAACCCATGAGTAACTTTCTTATCCTTATGGATCTTGAGGTTTCTCAAATGGCGCGTGAGTAGTCTCTTTAGGATTTTGATGGGTTGAAACACAAAGTTAGATTCTTTCTTGTTTACAGTTCCCAAATCTTAGTCTAGTCTGGTCATCTAGCCTAAAATCCACAGGCGGCTTGACACGAACACCACGTGCTTGCGTAGCCGGATCCATGAACAAGAGTTTGATTTCTTAGGGTAAGACTAACCATCTGTCTAAGAGTCTTACGGTTCAATAGGGACGTTGTAGATGCTTGTTTCTTCTATTGTACCGTTATGCGAGAGCTAGTCTATGGTGATAGAGATTCAAAAAGTTTAGACCCAAACGCCATGGGCCAAACGATTTAAGGATCCTTTTACCTAAGAATCACCATCAAAAGACCAAGTCTTGATGTGATCCAAAAGCTTTAGCTTGATAAAACAAAACCGAGAGTCACCTAGTTCATAAAACCCGTCTTGATCCTTCTTTTACCTTGAAAGCTTATCTTTTCACCGTTTAAATATCTATTTCCTGCTTAATATCCTTAAAGTCCTCTTATCTATGGTCTTGAGTTACACAAAATATATCCTTTAGTCGTTTTTAGTAGTAAAGTCTCAATCTTTATCCATTTCGAACTTGACTTATGACACCGATATGACCGATTTGTTTACTAACGCTCCCAAAATTGTTTGATACCCCATATACTATACTGCTTTCGGTTGACAGTGTTGGGACATTGTTAAACACGGTACAAAAAACCTACTTATCAATTGGCGCCGTTGCCATTTGGGAGAAAGTTTAGTCATTTCGGTACTAGGTCGTTATAAGGACAAGTTTCAATTTTTCAAGTCATTTAACACTTTTACTCGTATATCTTTGTGTTGAAATAGGTACATGAACCTACGTTCACACGGTACAACAAACCTTGTTCCCCCAATAGACGATATTCACCTGCTCTAATGATCAGCAAGACGAAATCGGGAACAAGCCAAAACAGTAGACCGTGTGACGATGGAAAACAAACAAGGTGCTCAAGGAGCTGCAGGCGCAGCTGGTGCACAAGGCCAACAAGGCCACCAGGGATCACAAGGTCCACAAGGTGTACAAGGCGTTCAAGGACAGCCTGGTGTTGCAGCTGTGAGGCAAATCGGTGCGGGAGATGCACCGATATCGACTGCAAGCCGACACGGCATCCAGCCACCACCAGTGCACAACAACAACTTCGAGATCAAAAGTTGTCTCATCTCCATGGTGCAGAACAACCGATTCTTCGGTCTGCCCATGGAAGACCCACTTGACCATCTCGACAAGTTAGACCGTGTCTGCGCCATGACCAAGATCAACGGAGTAAGCGAAGATGAATTCAAGCTGCGTTTGTTTCCATTCTCACTAGGGGACAAAGCACACGCATGGGAGAAGACACTGCCCCACGGATCCATTACATCGTGGACAGATTGCAAGAAGGCTTTCCTGAGAAGGTTTTTCTCCACATTGAGGACAGCTCGATTGAGAAACGGTTTCACTCAAAAATCCAACGAGACCTTTGGTGAAGCCTGTGAGCCAAGAATCACTCCTCAGTACACTATATCGAGGTGTCATTCCCAAGATTCGGATGCTGCTCGATACGGCGAGCAATGGAAATTTCCTAGCAGAAGACGTTGAAGACGGTCTCGAGTTGGTTGAAAACTTAGCTCAGAGTGACTCCTCTTACAACAAAGACTATGACAGATCCAACCGTGGTTCCAAAGAAGAAGTGGATGGAAGCCGGAAGGTGATCAAAGAGCTCAATGAGAAGCTTGAAAAGTTACTACTTGTCCAAACTCAAAAATAAGTCCATTTCGTGGAAGAACTCACTCAAGTCCAAGAAGGGGAGGATGTTCAGTATGAAGATGTTAACTACATCAACGCTCAAGGAGGGTATAACACTTGGAGACCAAACAATAACCTGTCTTACCGGAGCACGAACGTCGCAAACCCACAGGATCAGACCTACCCTCAGCAGCAGGCAGGGGGAGCAAAACAATTCGTGACCTGCACGAACCAACAAGGCTTTGTACCACGGTTCCAGAATCAAAACGGCTACCCGCCACGACAACAAGCCGGTGCACCTCCTAGCTTCCAACAACAACAAGAAAACCCATCTGCTCAACCTGGTTTTGACTTGGAAGGCACTCTAAAGCAACTTCTCCAAGGTCAAACACATATCCAAGCGGATATACACAAACGTTTTGCTGAAGTGCATAACAAGATTGATGGTGTCAACACGGAACTATCCGGGAAGATTGAAGCTTTGGCCGCTTGTGTCAAGACACTTGAAAACAACAAAGGCATTGCATCTACAAGCCAAACAAGCAACTGATGCGGGGTTTCTTTTACTTAAATTTTTACCCCTAAGATAGCTGCAAGTGCACAACAATCACAGTAGTATATTAAGGGATCGAGTCCACAGAGATTGTTGTTTTGCGAAAGTCCTAAGATTTCTAACTTCTTTAAACCAAATTGGAGCTTGGGGGATGCAGTGTGTCACTATTCGCAGTAATGATATCAAGCAGCATAAAAGAATTAAACGGTCGTAAATCAATGAATAAAAGGCGTTGGGTTCAGGGACATTCTTCGGGGTTCATGGATCGGATCTAACAAGCAACAGGATAGGTTCTAGGTGATTTAATAGATTAGGCTCTTAAGCTGAAACGGTCGACTATGACTACCCCGCCTTCACAGATCCAGCCACCTGCGTTTGTCCTTCACTGCGGATATGATTTCTCATCCCACGATGCAAGACAACCGCGCATACATATCATTCACCTATTTGTAAACACTCGTTGTGCGGTCCGTCGATATGCCTAAACATCCTACGGTGCGAGCCGCTCGTTAACTTCTAGATCCAAACGATAGACCACATGTTCATGTATCTAGTCGTCCTGGAATCAGTTGCTAATTGATCAGAGAAGCAAACATGCAATAAGAACAAGACATCAACGAAGATACCTTAAAGAAACTCTATCTCTATCAACCTAGCAAAATCAATCCATGATTAAACCCCTTCGAAAATCCCCTTAGAAACCCAACTAGATGACTACTCGTTCATGGGAATGAGAGACATCTTCAAGATATGAAAGGTGCGAATTTTATTAATAAAAAGAACAAAGTGAGAAAACTTCTTCAAATGAAATCGATTGAAGAGGGGTTTTCTTAAAGTATTGAAAAGCAAAGAACTACGAACAAAAGATGAAAGGGAAAAGAAGGAGGAGTAGGCGGCTGCAGAAGAATTCTCTCTCGAGGTCTTCAACTCCTGGGCCGTCGAACTCTCTCTCTCTCTCTCTCTCTCTCTCTGTGCGGCACAGAAGTGTTTTTAGAAAAGCTCTCTGTGTGGTCACGCCTTTTCTGAAACCCTAAGGTTCCTTTATATAGGCTCCCGGTCTTCAGAAAGTGGGCTTCGCGTTTTAACCTCGGGAAAATATCGAATAAGTGCAAACGGGCTCGGGATGGGCCGGAGTGGCGTGGCCGCGCGAGCGACCAGGCGTGGCGCGGCCACTGGTCTTCTGAGGATCTGTGGCGCGGCCATCCTTCTTCTGGGAATATGTCTGACGAGCCTTCTTGCTTCCTTCGTAACTTGAGATCAAACCGTGGGATTGAACTCAGGTCAACTTGGCATAAAAGATAGCTGGAAGGGCTATCTTGTCTCCAAATATGAGCTTGATCTTGTGGTGGGAAGGTCGTCATCTGATGCTGAACTTATGGCTACGAGCACATGTCCTTGAAGTTCCCGTTTTGCACCAAAATGTGTACTTTTTGTCCAATTTTCCTGAAATGACTCTTAAGACTAGGAACCGTGGAAATCACTTTAAAACCGTTGAAAACCGGGTTAAAACACTTATAAATGATCTTGAAATAATAGGTTTTAGGAGTAAAATATGAGTGTTATCAACTCCCCCAGATTTAAACCTTTGTTGGTCCTCAAACAAAACGCAGACAAAGCCTGGAAAAGAGGTTTGAAACCATAGGAAATAGCAAAAACTCAGCGACCGTCCTTCTAAACCATAAGTCATCGAACAAGTCTATCCAAGCTCAGCCTAGAAAATTCTCACTATAGTTCCTTCAACACTAGTCCCTTGCGAAACTCTAAACTTCAAGTTTCAGTCAACTAGCTCTCTAAGTAGTATTAAGTTTGGCGTGATCCTTGTCAAGGGATATAAAGCTAGGTTCAACGAGGTTAGGTATATAAAGGCCTTTATTTGTGAGGTTTATAGTGTTTCGGGTTACCGTATAAATCTCCGGAATGTGCGAGATATTATGCAAAACAGCAAGAGAAGGTGGAACTATTGAGATCCACGATTTCTAATCACTCTTCGCACGTTCACATCCGCAAGTTCTCCTTGATACAGCCATCCCCCAGACTTAGTTTCTTGTTTCTGGCTCGGATTGGATGGCGTTTAAAACTTCTCACCATATCGCCTAGGCTCTGCCTCTATGCATGTCACGATTCTCTTAAGGCTCTCAGGCATTTTCTTCCCGTTTCCTTTTTTTTTGTAACTCTCTTTTTTTATGGACAAGTACCGTCATTACTCCAAAGAATTCGGGTCCTCTATCCTAGTTATTTTCCCCTTTTTTTTATGAAACGGGAAGCGCTTTGTTGTGAGAGTCTTAAGGATCACAAGAATATTACAATTATCTCGAGTTCTCGAAGGCATGAGTCGTCCTTCTTTTGTAGGTAACACTTCCGTTCCTTAACCATTTGATCCTTCGTCTTGAGTGACTAAAAATCGTGTCGTTCCTCCCTCTCCGGTGTTTTTGCACATATATCTGCATATGGTGGAAACAAGAGAGTTGCATGAGGTATGAAAAGATGGTAAGGGTTTCGGGTATGGTACCAACTATTGATGAGTTGGCCGTTCGGGAACAACGAGGGAGTGTGTTTAAATGGAAGAAGATGTCCCGAACGTTCTGGCTTTTTCGTTGAATGTTTACATCTGTTGACAAGGAAATTAATAGTTAGTTTAAAGTCCAATAAAAATAGAGCTAGTGTATTCCTTCCCCTGAAGTCTCTATAGATCGGCATTCTCCAGGATTTCGCATCTCTGGCTTTCTAGCTACTGCCTAGTCTAGTACTAAAGCTTGAAAGATTTGTCACTAGAAATAGCGTAGAAGCACACTGGTCGAATATCATCCTTGGTTTTGCGTCATAATCCCTAAAACCATATTATATATATCGAAATACATCATTCTTAGTTCTTAAAAGAAAAAGACTCAAATAAAAACCAAAACAAAAGCAAAGTCATTAGTACGAACTCCCCCAAGACTTAAATCACATTGTCCCCAATGTGAAAAAATGGTGACAGGTCGGGAATGACTGAAATAGATGAAAGATAAAGCATAAATGAAAATAAAGGATAGGGGTGGAATAGATAGAACCAGGCTCGTAAGCAGGAAGAGTGTTGGCCGAGACGCGAAGTCTTCTAGGCATCTGAACTCAGGGTCTAAAGGTCGCCATCTATGTGTCCTCTCTCTTGAAGCTGTCGCGCCATCTTCTCAAGCATCTCGTTCTGACGTGCTAGTTGCTCCTGAAGTGCGGTGATCGCGGGATCAGTCGATGTGGACGGTGCAGCAGATCGCGAGGTACTGCGCATGGAGGAGGATGAGGTGTGGTGAGTCCTCTGACGGATCGCTTCTCTCCTAGCCTTGGCGGCTACATACTCTCCAATGGTAAGCGGTAGACGTGAGAACTCGGTGCGGAACTCATCATGGTTCGGGATCCACTGTGGTGAAGCTTTTGAAAGGTGCGGGACTGTGGGAGACGGTAAATAAACCGTGCGGTTGTCTCCCTTTCCTAGTCTATAACGGTATCTGAATCTGTCTGGATCCATGGCTGCGCCTGTCAAGTTCCTGTCCGTCTGAAACTGGGACAAGTCAAACCAAGCCTCATCTAAGGTCGTCTCAATGCTGGTGTCTACTCCTGCAGCCTCCATGATCGCTGTGATGATGCCTCCATAAGTCGTGAAGGCAGTCTCGCATCGAGGTGCGGTGACGTCGTGCTTCACTCGCACGAGTCTCTCTGCTAGGATGCATCCAAAACATGATGAAAGTGGCTCGTCTCTAAAGGCGGACTGAAGTAAGACGAGCTCTGGAATGAGAATGCATGATTGGTTGCTGCGAGAGTAAAGTCGGTGTGCTATGAGGCAGTGCATGAAACGCACGGCTGGATGTGAAAGAAAGGCGGACGGATGCCTTCCCTTGTCGTAAATGCCTCGGCCCATGAGT
The DNA here is from genome assembly GCA_020283515.1 of Alliaria petiolata. Lineage (NCBI taxonomy): Eukaryota > Viridiplantae > Streptophyta > Magnoliopsida > Brassicales > Brassicaceae > Alliaria > Alliaria petiolata. The sequence goes on along the minus strand of JAHZTW010000002.1, from coordinate 44,021,631 downwards.
CCCCAAATGTCAACACTCCATTCTTCTTCAATGCTTGTCTCGCTCCTCAAGTCAAAACCAAATATATCGCAAAGTCTAGGGATGCTCAGCTCATAATCCCGAGGGCCAATGGTGAAATAGAGAATACCGTCTTTCGGATGTGATTTCCTTCCTCTCTTGTATGTCAGCTGAACCGAAGCTAAGAACTCTTGGGCGAGCTCCTTAAAAGTGGGTCGATCAGTCTCCATAAAGTTTTTTTTCTTTTTTTTTTCTATTATCTTTTTTTTTTCTTTGTTGATGCCCAAAGCGTCTAAAGCGGAGTAGTCGATCTTCAAGGTTGTTCTTATATCCATCTTCTTCATCTCCTTCAAATAATCAATTTTCGGGTCCATTGGTGCTCCAAAATTTTGGACCTTGCGCTTTGGAGGAGAAGGGTTCAGCTCTCTTGTTGGCTCTTGAGGTGGAGGATCGTTGCTGCTTGTGCTTTTTTTTTTTGATTCGTGGAACTTTCTTCTTTGTTCCTTCATGTATTTCCCTAGAGTGGTGTTTAGACTCGGGTTTCCTAGCGGTGTTACGTGTTCTTGCTGTCGCGAAGAACTCCTTTAAGAGCTTAGTTGCTCTCTATTCTTCGAACGTATCTCGAAGTTTCGGTCGAAACTCATTGTACCTTGAAAAATAAAAACAAAACTCTACCAAGCATGTGAATTCGATCTGTCATATGGATTCTCAAGTGCAATGATATACAAGACATATACCAAGAGTTTCCAAGACTAAAACTAATCGAGTAATTGCATAAATTTCAAGATCAATTTGGTACTCACACCCTATTTTCGGATTTTTGGGATTCTAAACCAAACTTTTTCCAATAAATCGATTTTGTCAACTTATTATCATAAAACTTTGATCTCTAAGTGATACCTAGCATGAATCAAGTCCAAACATAGCAATTCGTCCCATAATATCTCCAAAATCGGTTCTTAGAGCATGCTAAAAAAAAATCTTATTTCAAAGACTTCAACTTTTAGATATAGGGTTGCAAAAATCGCTATCTAGGCAACCTAAATCATTAATCCAAGGTTCTTTACCATCATCCAAGCATCCTAGACAATTTTCTAGTCAAGCTAAAGAGATCTCAAAATTGAGTTCTTTAGAGATTTGTAAAATTAGAGACCATACCTTGTAGATGTTGATGAATGAGCTTTAAAAACTGAATACTCTTTGAGAATAGATGAGTTTAGGCGAAAGAATTTTTGAAAACGGTTTGGATTTGAAAAACTTAGAATCTCCCAAAAATCTCCAAGTCTCTTGGGAGAGAAGAAGAAAAGAGAGTTTGATCCTAAAATTTCTCTTTTGCTTTTAAAAAGGTGTTTTTATCACCAAAAACCATTTATTTTCAAAAATTTTAAAACGAGAGAACTTACCTTGTGTGTTGGCCACGAAGCGATTAAATTCGTCATCTTATATTGACGGAAATAATTTTTTGGTGCGGGATTGTACCAAAACGAGGGAAGCTCGGTTCGGGAGGAAAAACGTGAGTTTTCCGGGTTGGTCGCTCAGACGACCGCTGGCCGCGCCATGGCCTGTCGCGGCCGCGGCCAGACTGCGTCCCTCCGCGCGGTCGTGGTCTGTCGCGCGGCCACGGGCCATTCTCGTGCGGCTAGCCTCCTTCTGAGGCTCCTCTTCATATTTTTAAACTTCCCTGAGGATTCGATACCCCTTATACTTCAACTGCATTGCTGTGCACTTGCAGTAGTTGATTATTTGGGTAAAACTAGACCCCTATCAAGTTTTTGGCGCCGTTGCCGGGGAAGTAATAGCTACCTAACGGGATCTAGTATTAGGATTCTGTCTAAGTTTTTGTTTTATTTTTGTTACTAATTTAGTTCTCTATCTTTTGTTTCAGGTGCATGCCCAGTACCAGGAGCAACAAGGAAGAAGAACTAGTCACTTTGAACCAGGAAATCAACCGTCTCGAACGTGCGAACCGCAAGTCTGCACGAGCATCGATCGACACACCAGGCGTCGATCGACACCGTCCTCAATCAGCATCGATCGACACACTGCGTATCGATTGACACCTTGCGAAGACAGAGATGGCTGAACCTTTAATCATGATACGCAACGAGGCTGGCGACTTTGTTGACCTGCAGGGCAACAGAAGGAACACCCAAGGACAGAGACTTAATGAGGCTGGCGCCATCATCGTCGAAGCTGCATAAGCTGGACGTGGAAGAACACTAGGCGAGTACAACCGCCCAGACCAGTTCTATGCCAATAGAGCTGCGATTCGCCCATACTTTTCAGACAAGTTCGGGAGATCTTTGTGTGATTTAGGATCAAGTGTCAACTTGATGCCTCTTTCAGTTGCTCTAAGGCTGGACATGACAGATTTCAAGGCCACAAGAATCTCCCTAGTTCTTGCTGATCGATCCGTCAGAATCCCTGAAGGAGTTTTGGAAGTTGTTCCTATCAAAGTGGGAGATTGCTTGATTCCCACAGACCCAAAGACCCTCTCATACTTGGTAGACCATTCTTGGCTACAGCTGGAGCGATCATTGACGTTTGTAAGGGCAGGATCGCACTGAACCTTGGAGATTTGGTGATGAATTTCGACATGGAGAAGCTGATGAAGATGCCAACTATTGATGGACAAACCTTCTTTGTCGATTCACTCACCAACCTTGCTGAAGAAATATTCCAGGAGGACCACCCTCCCTCTGGAACTTGCATTGACCACTTCCACAGAGGACAATGAGTGCTTGGACGATGCAGCTGCTGGATATGCAAAGATGTTGGATGCAAGCGAGCAAGTGAAGCAACTAGTCGCTGTTGAGGACTTGTGTCGATCGACACCAAGGAGTATCGATCGACACCAAGGAGTGTCGATCGACACCAAGGATTGTCGATCGACACCAAGGAGTGTCGATCGACACCAAGGAGTGTCGATCGACACCAAGGAGTGTCGATCGACACCCTGCGCGCACAGCAACAAAAGTCACACTCACTGAGTGGAGTGAGGCTAAGGCACCTAAAGTCGAGCTTAAACAGCTCCCTGCCGGGCTAAGGTACGCATTTCTTGGTCCTAATTCCACATATCCTGTAATTGTTAATGCTTCTTTGAACAATGCAGAGCTCACGTTGTTGCTAAGCAAGCTGCGCAAATATCGCAAAGCTCTTGGCTATTCTCTTGATGACATTTCAGGTATCTCACCAGACTTATGCATGCATCGGATTCACCTTGAGGATGAGACCAATTCGTCAATTGAACACCAAAGGAGGCTAAATCCGAACCTGAAAGAAGTTGTGAAGAAGGAGATCATGAAGCTCCTGGAAGCAGGGATCATCTATCCCATTTCGGATAGCACTTGGGTCAGTCCGGTTCACGTGGTTCCTAAGAAAGGAGGAGTCACAGTGGTGAAGTATGAGAAGAATGAGCTGATTCCTACAAGGACTGTGACTGGACACAGGATGTGCATAGACTACAGGAAGCTGAATGCCGCGACCAGGAGGGACCACTTTCCTTTACCTTTCATCGACCAGATGCTTGAGAGAATGGCAAATCATCCGTACTACTGTTTCTTGGATGCCTATTCCGGATTCTTCCAGATTCCGATCCATCCAGATGATCAGGAGAAGACCACCTTTACATGTGAAGAGAAGCACTTGGTTCTGAACTGGGAAAAGTGTCACTTCATGGTCACATATGGGATTGTACTTGGACATAAGGTTTCAGCAGAAGGCATTGCAGTGGATCGCGCCAAGATAGAGGTCATGACAACACTACATGCACCAGATTCTGTGAAGTCAGTAAGGAGTTTTCTAGGACATGCTGGATTCTACAGAAGATTAATCAAAGATTTCAGCAAGATTGCAAGGCCACTCACTGCTCTTCTGTGCAAAGATGTGAAATTCGAGTTCACTGCAGAATGTCTTTCAGCCTTTGAACAAATCAAGCAAGCACTAGTGAGTGCTCCAATTATGCAACCATTAGACTGGGATCTACCTTTCGAGGTGATGTGTGACGCCAGTGATTTCACAGTGGGCGCGGTATTAGGACAGAAGAAGGACAAGAAACTTCATGCCATCTATTATGCCAGCAGGACTTTGGATGATGCTCAGAAGAACTATGCGACTACGGAGAAGGAATTGTTAGCTGTGGTGTTTGCCTTTGAGAAATTTCGGCAGTACCTTGTTGGCTCGAAGGTGATTGTTCACACTGACCATTCTGCATTGAAGTACTTGATGCAGAAGAAGGATGCAAAGCCAACGTTGCTAAGATGGATTCTACTTCTTCAAGAGTTCGACATATGGGCCAAGGACAAGAAAGGAGTTGAAAATGGAGTAGCTGATCATCTTTCACGAATCAGAATTGAAGATGATGTGCCCATTGATGACTTTCTACCTGAGGAGAACATATATCTTGTTGAGAGTCGCTTGAAAGGCATGATCTCGGACCAGATACGATCAGTGTCGATCGACACTAAGGGAGTGTCGATCGACACCCCGTCCGAATCAAAGAATGACATCTCCTGTGCCCGAGTGTCGATCGACACCACCTGTGTCGATCGACACCCTACGCGTTCTTCAGTTTGCAAGCTTCTGGATGATGTGTTTCGACAACCAATCTTTGCTGTTCAAGATGCAACTCGACCATGGTATGCTGATATTGTGAACTACTTTGCTGCAGACATTGAGCCTAACCATCTCAAAGGATATGAGAAGAAGAAGTTCATGAGGGAACTCAGAAGGTATTATTGGGATGAGTCACACTTATACAAGCATTGTTCAGACAATGTCTACAGAAGATGCACTGCAGAGAGTGAGGTTCGTGATGTCTTGTTCCATTGTCATGGTTCAGAGTATGCTGGACACTTTGCTACATTCAAGACGGTGTCCAAGGTTCTTCAAGCAGGCTTTTGGTGGCCTACTATGTTCAAAGATGCGCAGCTCTTCATCATGCAGTGTGATGTTTGTCAAAGAAGAGGAAAGATCAGCAAGAGGAATGAGATGCCACAGAACTTCATCCTTGAAGTTGAAGTCTTTGATTGTTGGGGTATTGACTTCATGGGTCCTTTTCCTCCATCATTCGGAATGCAATACATCTTGGTAGCTGTGGACTATGTCTCTAAGTGGGTGGAAGCAATTGCTTCTAAAACCAATGATGCTACAGTAGTTCTGAAGATGTTTCAGACCATCATTTTCCAAAGATTCGGAGTGCCTCGGATTGTCATTAGTGATGGTGGATCTCACTTTATCAACAAGGTGTTCGACAAGCTGCTAAAGGAACATGGTGTTCAGCATCGCGTCGCGACTCCCTATCATCCCCAAACGAGTGGACAAGTGGAAGTCTCCAACAGGCAAATCAAGCAAATTCTGGAGAAGACAGTAGGCAAGACAAGGAAGGATTGGGCAACAAAGTTAGATGATGAACTTTGGGCCTACAGGACTGCATACAAAACGCCTTTGGGAACTACACCTTTCCAGCTGCTCTATGGCAAAGCTTGTCACCTTCCAGTTGAGTTGGAACACAAGGCACATTGGGCTATCAAGAAGATGAACTTCGACTTGAAGCCTGCTGCAGAAAGGCGCCTACTTCAGCTCCACGAATTGGATGAACTTCGTTATCATGCTTATGAGAACTCAAAGCTCTACAAAGAGAGAACTAAAGCATATCATGATAAGAAGATCATCTCCAGACAATTCGAGCCAAATGACCAGGTACTTCTATACAACTCTCGTTTGCAATTGTTTTCTGGTAAATTGCGTTCACGTTGGTCAGGTCCCTTCACAATCAAAGAAGTTAGACCATAAGGAGCAATTATCCTGACGAACACCAAAGGAGAAGAGTTCACTGTGAATGGGCAAAGGGTGAAACACTATTGGGCTCAAGCCGAGATTCCAGACGGACACATTGTGTCTTTGGACGATGCACCCAACGCCTAAATCACGCAAGCACAGTCAAGCTATTGACGTTAAACGAGCGCTGAGTGGGAGGCAACCCACTGTTAGGTAAGTTTTTCTTTACATTTTGAATTTGGTTTTACTAATTATTTAATTTTGGCCTTAAAAAAATATATATAGAGGGCATCACCACGCTCAGTGTCGATCGACACCAAGCGCGGTTACGGGTACGTCTTCAAAACCCGACACTTCTTCTTCATTCTCTCATATTTTCAAAATCGTGAGTTTGAGAGGATTTTTCCCAAATCACAACTTCATCATTTCTTAACCAAATTGAGTGATTTTTTGCTCTAATCCGTGCGGATTCTTGTCCTCTTTCATATTCCATAGTCAATCAAGGCATGTTCTTGAAATCTCCCAATTTCATTTTTCGACCTAAGGTGAAAATTTCCGATTTCAACCTATTTAGCTTGATTTCTTTGTTGGATGATACTTGTTTAGGTTGTATAACTTGATTTAGATCATTCCCCAAACGGTTTTCATCCTCTAAATTGCATATATTGAAATTTTCGAAATTCTTGGAAATTGGTGATGCATTTTGCAATTTTGGAGTTTTCTTTGGGTTTCATGGTTTATATTTGGTCGATTCATGTTAATAAGACTGTTGGGAGTGATAAGTATTGTTGATTGAAGATACAACTAGTCGATTTTGGTTCGGATTCGAAATCCGCCCATGGTGTCGATCGACACCATGTGGTGTCGATCGACACCCGACCCAAACTGGCGTTTTGTTTTTCATTCCTTAGATCGTGGATTTGATATTGGTTTAATTTTTCAATGCAGATGACTTCTAGGACTAAGAGACCACGGGAAACCGATGCTGAAGCCTCAGGAACTGCAAATGACGAGGCAATTCCGGCTCTCCCTCCATGGCCTAAACCTGAAAAGGTGAAGGTTCGTGTGACACGAGGTTGGGACGAGTCACCAGCTGAAGAGGTGGCAAAGGACGCATGCACTTACAGAGACATAAGCGAGTCATGGGATGATTACGACACGCTATTCTACAATGCGTGGCTGCAAGTGGAGATCGCTCCAACTCGTTTTGCATGTGAGAAGATGATGAGCGCGCTAGGAATCAAGGATGACATTCTGTCCTTGATGAGCAGAATTGGGATGGGCACCATAGCGACGAAGCAGTTCGATCTCTATCCAGACCTAGTCCGCCAGTTCATTGCCACAACCAGGGTCTATTAATGGAACGAGATCAACAGGAATGCTCAATTGCTGATATCATTGCAATATATTGAGGTATCAATCCATCTTGGGAGATGATGCAATAAGAATAGAAAGTTGAGTCTAAGCTTAGCTAAAATGATAAATGCAAGTCACAAACAAGTATTGAAAGCAAACTACAACTTAAGGAGATACTACTAGACCAATACTATGAAATTAAGCCTTAATCACTACTAATCAAGATACTAAACAAGGATTACTACTAAGCAAGATTATCAATTGACTAAATCAAAACCTAGGGATGGAATCATTGATTTGGGAAACTAAATGGACAACCTTGCAATCATTTAAGCAACTAATCAAGCTAACTCTATGCCTAGAACACTTAAACAAGATTAAACCATGATGTGTGGCCTTAATCCCTTTCTTAATCACCCTAATGAACTAATGATGTTTTAGCATTAAGATAATAAACAAGCATTAAATTCAAGTCTATAGGGCATGATAAACATTCTAAACAACTAATGTCTTAGGCTAGAAATGTAAATCTCTTATTAAGTTGGTTCAAGCATTTCATCAAACACTTGGTGGGTGTATGAAATGCTTATGATCCAAAATAGCAAAGNCTTGCAATCATTTAAGCAACTAATCAAGCTAACTCTATGCCTAGAACACTTAAACAAGATTAAACCATGATGTGTGGCCTTAATCCCTTTCTTAATCACCCTAATGAACTAATGATGTTTTAGCATTAAGATAATAAACAAGCATTAAATTCAAGTCTATAGGGCATGATAAACATTCTAAACAACTAATGTCTTAGGCTAGAAATGTAAATCTCTTATTAAGTTGGTTCAAGCATTTCATCAAACACTTGGTGGGTGTATGAAATGCTTATGATCCAAAATAGCAAAGATTAGCTATTTGGCATTAGGAATCACTTAATAAGAAGAGAGAATGAAAGAATCTATCATAGATTTCAAGATTAATCCATTAGAAAACCCTAAATCTAACCCATCCCCAAGTTTCTAAGGAACTACTCACTAACAATGCTTAAACCCATCAAATCAAAGATTAGAGAAAGGTTAAACATGATTAGAGAAAGATAAAACAAGAAATCTAAGAAAGATATTGCATTAAACTCAAAGATTCAAGCTTAAACAAAGTATTTTCCCAAAGTGGCTAAAAGTTTAGGCTAAGAACAAGAGAATCAAAGTTAACATAAAAAATTAGGTCTAAAGAGTATTTATAGGAGGGACCCATAAAGTAGACAAAAAAGATTCGTCTGGGAGAATTTCGACGAGGTTCATCGAAACTACTCGTCGAAACTTCACCCTGGAGAGAAGTTTCGGTGAAGCCTCGTCGAACAGAGTCGTCGAACGGGTCTTCAAGCTTCGATCATCTTCATGCGTCTGAAGAAGTTTCGACGAGGTTCACCGAAACTACACGTCGAAACTTCAACCTGGAGAGAAGTTTCGGTGAAGCCTCGTCGAACAGAGTCGTCGAACCTTCGTCCTGGAGAGAAGTTTCGGCCAGCCTCGTCGAACCGAATCGTCGAACCATCGTCCTGGAGAGAAGTTTCGGTCAGCCTCGTCGAAACTTCTGGTCGAAACTTCTTCAGGATTCTTCTTCTCCATCTTTTTGGCAACTTCTTGCTCTTCCAAATGATGTGCCATTCCTCTCCAACTCCATTGTTGCCTCCACAACATCCATGTTACCTGATCAAGACTCCAAATGCACCAAAACATGCAAGGACTATGCAAAAACACTTTAGGACTCCAAATGATACAATGCAACACAATGATGCTATATTAGACTCCTAAATGATGAGAAACCTATACTAAATGGATGCTAAAATGATGCAAAGTATAGACATATCAACATCCCTTTCATGGTCTTCCTAATGAGCATCCCATGGACCACATTGAAAGATTCGAGGACCTCGCATCAAGCATCGAGGCCAATGGAGTGACCTACGACTATATTTTCTGTAATCTTTTCCCTTACTCACTTGCTGGCGATGCATCCTACTGGCTGAAGCAGCTTGATCCAGGATCCTTAAATACTTGGGAAGAAACAAAGAATGCATTCTTATGCAATTTCTTTGATGATGCAAGATCTGAGGAGCTGCGGATGAAGATCACTACATTCTCCCAAGGACCTACTGAAGCATTCAAAGCTTCATGGGTGCGATTCAAGGCTTACCAGAGGGACTTCCCACATCACGGTTTTAGCAAACCACAGCTTATCGGTATCTTTTACCGAGGGATTGATTGGAGGTATCAGATGGCCTTAGACGCTGCAAGCAATGGCAACTTCAACACAAGGATTCCCGAAGATGCGATAGAGCTTACTGACAATTTGGCTTCTAGTAACAGCACCAAAAACGCAGACTTCGAAAGAAGACAAAGCGCAAGAGTAGCTGGAGAAAACCAAATCGCTGAAGTCAACATGAAGCTAGACAACGTACACAATCTCTTGGTGGGGAAGAAGCAAGTCCATTTTGCCAATGAAGTGGAGTCATTCGAACCAGAGCCAGACTGTGAAGAAGAGGACGTGAACTACATCAACGGAGGTGGATTTCAGGGCCAACGTTATGGGAACCAGCAGGGAAACAGGAACTTCACTGGAAATTATCAGAAGAGTTCCTTCACAGGAAATCAAAACTCTTCTGGTTATACCCCGAAGCCCCCATTTTAGAACAGCAACTACACTAGGAGCTATGGAAATTCTTCATATTAGAAGCCTCCTCCTCAAGATAACAAAATGGAGGCAATGTTAGAGCATATCTTGGAGGGATAACAGAAGCTTACAGTGAATTTCAATGGCAAGATGGATTCACTGTACCAGGACCTGAATGGGAAGATTGAGAGCTTAAGTTCTCATATGAAGAAGTTGGATGTTCAAGTTGCTCAAACCGCAGAGGATGTTAGCAGGCAAGAGGGATTCCTTCCAGGGAAGACGGATACCAATCCGAAACGCCAAGTGAATGCTTTCACATTGAGGAGTGGGAAGAACCTTCAGCCTGTCCAGAAGAGAGGGCTTAGCATTGAGGAATTTGAGGAGCTAGAAGATGTAGAAGATGCTGCGGACCCAGCGTCGATCGACACTCCTGTGTGTCGATCGACACCGAAGGAGATGAACGACAAAGACGATCCTGAACCTGAACCAGAAGCGAAGGAAACACCATCTACGACGAGTGTCGATCGACACCAGGAGGGTGTCGATCGACGCCCACCACGTACTGAACCAGATCGAGCTAAGACCAAGATTGTTACTGAAGAAAGGGTCTACAAACCGAAGATCCCTTTCCCCTTAGTGACAAAGAAGTCTAAGAAGGAGCTATTGGACGCTAGATGCAAGGCTATCATGGATAGACTAGTGGTTGAAATCCCTTTGATGGATGCCATTAGAACTACTCCAGTGATAAAGAGATACTTGAAGTGGATGATGACAAACAACATGGACATGGAGGAAAGAATAATGATGATATCGGAGCAAGTTAGTGCTGTCATTCAGAACAGGCTTCCAGAGAAACTCTCCGATCCGGGAAGCTTTTTTCTAGACTGCTCCATCTTTTCAGACAAGTTCGGGAGATCTTTGTGTGATTTAGGATCAAGTGTCAACTTGATGCCTCTTTCAGTTGCTCTAAGGCTGGACATGACAGATTTCAAGGCCACAAGAATCTCCCTAGTACTTGCTGATCGATCCGTCAGAATTCCTGAAGGTGTTTTGGAAGATGTTCCTATCAAAGTGGGAGATTGCTTGATTCCCACAGACTTCGTGGTTTTGGCATATGATGAGGAACCCAAAGACCCTCTCATACTTGGTAGACCATTCTTGGCTACAGCTGGAGCGATCATTGACGTGAGGAAGGGCAGGATCGCGCTGAACCTTGGAGATTTGGTGATGAATTTCGACATGGAGAAGCTGATGAAGAGGCCAACAATTGATGGACAGACCTTCTATGTCGATTCACTCACCAACCTTGCTGAAGAAATTTTCCAAGAGGACCACCCTACAGACCCTCTGGAACGTGCATTGACCACTTCCACAAAGGACATTGAGTGCTTGGACGATGCAGCTGCTGGATACGCGAAGATGTTAGATGCAAGCGAGCAAGTGATGCAACTAGTCGCTGCTGAGGACCTGTGTCGATCGACACCAAGCAGTGTCGATCGACACCCTTCGCGATCATCAACAAAAGCCACACTCGCTGATTGGAGTGAGGCTAAGGCACCTAAAGTCGAGCTTAAACAGCTCCCTGCCGGGCTAAGGTACGCATTTCTTGGTCCTAATTCCACATATCCTGTAATTGTTAATGCTTCTTTGAACAATGCAGAGCTCACGTTGTTGCTAAGCAAGCTGCGCAAATATCGCAAAGCTCTTGGCTATTCTCTTGATGACATTTCAGGTATCTCACCAGACTTATGCATGCATCGGATTCACCTTGAGGATGAGACCAAGTCGTCAATTGAACACCAAAGGAGGCTAAATCCGAACCTGAAAGAAGTTGTCAAGAAGGAGATCATGAAGCTCTTGGAAGCAGGAATCATCTATCCCATTTCGGATAGCACTTGGGTCAGTCCGGTTCACGTGGTTCCTAAGAAAGGAGGAGTTACAGTGGTGAAGAATGAGAGGAACGAGCTGATTCCAACAAGGACTGTGACTGGACACAGGATGTGCATAGACTACAGGAAGCTGAATGCCGCGACCAGAAAAGACCACTTTCCCTTACCATTCATCGACCAGATGCTTGAGAGATTGGCAAATCATCCATACTACTGTTTCTTGGATGGCTATTCAGGATTCTTCCAGATTCCGATCCATCCAGATGATCAGGAGAAGACCACCTTTACATGTCCTTATGGTACATTTGCATATCGCAGGATGCCATTTGGACTTTGTAATGCTCCTGCGACTTTTCAGAGGTGTATGATGGCGATCTTCACGGACATGATTGAGAGGTTCATGGAGGTCTTTATGGATGACTTTTCTGTTTATGGGTCATCCTTCAAAGACTGTCTGGACAACCTATGCGCAGTGTTGCAGCGATGTGAAGAGAAGCACTTGGTTCTGAACTGGGAAAAGTGTCACTTCATGGTCACAGATGGGATTGTACTTGGACACAAGGTTTCAGCAGAAGGCATTGCAGTGGATCGCGCCAAGATAGAGGTCATGACAACACTACAGGCACCAGATTCTGTGAAGTCAGTAAGGAGTTTTCTAGGACATGCTGGATTCTACAGAAGATTCATCAAAGATTTCAGCAAGATTGCAAGGCCACTCACTGCTCTTCTGTGCAAAGATGTGAAATTCGAGTTCACTGCAGAATGTCTTTCAGCCTTTGAACAGATAAAGCAAGCATTAGTGAGTGCTCCAATTGTGCAACCTCCGGACTGGGATTTACCTTTCGAGGTGATGTGTGACGCCAGTGATTTCGCAGTGGGCGCGGTATTAGGACAGAAGAAGGACAAGAAACTTCATGCCATCTATTATGCCAGCAGGACTTTGGATGATGCTCAGAAGAACTATGCAACTACAGAGAAGGAATTGTTAGCTGTGGTATTTGCCTTTGAGAAATTTCGGCAGTACCTTGTTGGCTCGAAGGTGATTGTTCACACTGACCATTCTGCATTGAAGTACTTGATGCAGAAGAAGGATGCAAAGCCAAGGTTGCTAAGATGGATTCTACTTCTTCAAGAGTTCGACATAGAGGTCAAAGACAAGAAAGGAGTTGAAAACGGAGTAGCTGATCATCTTTCAAGGATCAGAATTGAAGATGATGTGCCCATTGATGACTTTCTACCTGAGGAGAACATATATCTTATTGAGAGTCGCTTGAAAGGCATGATCTCGGACCAGATACGCTTAGTGTCGATCGACACTAGGGGAGTGTCGATCGACACCCCGTCCGAATCGAAGAACGACAACTCCTGTGCCCGAGTGTCGATCGACACCACCTGTGTCGATCGACACCCTACGCGTGCTTCAGTTCGCAAGCTCTTAGATGATGTGTTTCTGCAACCAATCTTTGCTGTTCAAGATACAACTCGACCATGGTATGCTGATATTGTGAACTACCTTGCTGCAGACATTGAGCCTAACCATCTCAAAGGATATGAGAAGAAGAAGTTCATGAGGGAACTTAGAAGGTACTATTGGGATGAGCCACACTTATATAAGCATTGTTCAGACAATGTTTACAGAAGATGCATTGCAGAGAATGAGGTTCGTGATGTCCTGTTCCATTGTCATGGTTCAGAGTATGCTGGACACTTTGCTACATTCAAGACGGTGTCCAAGGTTCTTCAAGCAGGCTTTTGGTGGCCTACTATGTTCAAGGATGCGCAGCTCTTCATCATGCAGTGTGATGTTTGTCAAAGAAGAGGAAAGATCAGTAAGCGGAATGAGATGCCACAGAACTTCATCCTTGAAGTTGAGGTCTTTGATTGTTGGGGTATTGACTTCATGGGTCCCTTTCCTCCATCATTCGGAATGCAATACATCTTGGTGGCTGTGGATTATGTCTCTAAGTGGGTGGAAGCAATTGCTTCTAAGACCAATGATGCTGCAGTAGTTCTCAAGATGTTTCAGACCATCATTTTTCCAAGATTCGGAGTGCCTCGGATTGTCATTAGTGATGGTGGATCTCACTTTATCAACAAGGTGTTCGACAAGCTGCTAAAGAAACATGGTGTTCAGCATCGCGTCGCGACCCCTTATCATCCCCAAACGAGTGGACAGGTGGAAGTCTCCAACAGACAGATCAAGCAAATTCTAGAGAAGACAGTGGAAAAGACAAGGAAGGATTGGGCAACAAAGTTATATTATCCCATTTCCATTCCGGCATTGGTAATGTTTGCAACAAACCACTCGGAAACTGGTTCTCGGCCTTAATCAATTGGTACGTCGGACAACTAGCCACCCACTTGGCCACGTCACGCTTCATCCCGACCCAATGATAGTACCTTTTCAGGTCATGGTACATCTTGGTCATTCCCGGATGAACAGAAAACCTAGACTGATGTGCTTCCTTAAGAATCTCATCCTTTAACTCTTTCACGTTAGGAACACACACTCGGCCATTCTACACAATCATCCCATTGTTTGAAGTTTGATACTCGGTCTTGTCAGCTTTTGACATCTTAATCAGATTCACATCCTCCTCTTGAGCTAACCGGATCCTTGTTAACAAGTCAGCCTGATCCGCAGCTCCCAAACCCAACGGTTCCGTATCCTCAGTCAGAACGTTCAGCCTTAACGTCCTTAGGAGATTCACAACTCCTTCCACGTCTTTCGCAGACGATACACTAGCCCGTCTCCGGCTTAATGCATCAGCAACGAGATTAGCCTTCCCCGGATGATAAGCTATCTCCAGATCGTAGTCAGCGACTAACTCCATCCATCTCCGTTGCCTCAGATTCAGTTCAGGTTGAGTGAAGATGTACTTCAAACTCTTATGATCGGTAAAGACCTGAACCTTCCCACCATACAAGTAAGATCGCCATATCTTTAACGCAAAGACTACGGCCGCCATCTCCAAGTCATGAGTAGGATAATTCGCCTCATGCTTCCTTAGCTGCCTTGAAGCATAGGCAATCACATTCCCGTGCTGCATTAGCACACAACCTAGTCCCTTCCCAGACACGTCCGTGTACACCGCATATGGTTCATCCGGCTCAGGTAGAGCCAACACTGGTGCACTTGTCAGCATCCCTTTCAGTTTCGAGAAATACTCCTCACACTCGGCTGTCCATACGAACTCAATGTCCTTCCCGGTCAAGCGTGTCATCAGCTGAGCCATACTTGCAAAGCCTTTAACAAAACGCATGTAGTAGCCAGCCAACCCCAGAAAACTCCTTATCTCCGTCGCATTCTCAGGTCTCGGCCAATCCGCAATGGCCTTGATCTTTTCAGGATCCACGGACACTCCCTTGTCCGAAACAATGTGACCCAAGAACCCAATGTGTCGTTGCCAAAAGCTACACTTGCTCAGCTTGGCAAACAACTTCTGTTCTCGCAACTTCTCCATAACAATCCGCAAATGCTTCTCATGATCTTCCGGATTCTTCGAGTATACCAAGATGTCGTCTATGAAAATAATCACAAACTCGTCCAAGTATTCTCTGAACACGCCATTCATCAACTTCATGAATGCAGCTGGCGCATTCGTCAAACCAAACGGCATGATCACAACCTCGTAATGACCATACCTAGTCCGAAAGGCAGTCTTCCGAACGTCTGGTTCATCTATAGGTATCTGATGGTACCCGGAAGCCAAATCAATCTTAGAGAACCAAGTAGCACCCCTAAGCTGATCCAACAACTCATCTATCCTTGGAAGTGGATACTTGTTTTTCACAGTAACACGGTTCAACCCTCGGTAATCGATGCAAAGCCGGAAGCTTCCATCCTTCTTCTTTACGAACATAACAGGTGCGCCCCATGGTGAACTGCTTGGCCTTACAAATCCCTTTTCTAGAAGATCAGCCAGTTGCTTCTTTAGTTCAGCCATCTCGGCCTGAGCCATACGGTACGGTACCTTAGACACAGGAGCAGTTCCCGGCTCAAGTTCAATCGTGAACGGATCTGAACGAGCCGGTGGCATTCCCGACAAGGCTTGGAAAACATCCTCAAACTCTTGTACCACTGGAATGTCCCCTAACTCCGCGTCTGGTCCAACCTCAATCGAAGATATCGTCGCCAGATATGCTTCACAACCTTTCTCTAACATTTTCTCCGCTTGAATTGCCGACACAACCAAGCTACCAGAAGTCGGTCTCACTCCCTGGTAAACCAGAACTTGGCCATCCCTCTCGAACTCCACCCTGCCTCGGTGACAATCCAGATGCGCCTTATGCCTACCGAGCCAATCCATTCCGAGGATGACATCGTAAGACTTAACTTAGAAGATCACTAAGTCTGCTGGCATATTGACCTCGCCAATCCAGACAGCAATATTGCGAACAGTCCCTAGTGAGAACATCACTTGGCCTCCGGCCGCCCTCACTAGTCCAAACTCTTCCCCGGCTTCCTTCTGGAATCCTCCCTTCCCAATCATCCCTGGGTTAACAAAACAATGACTCGCTCCGGAGTCGAACAGAACATGGGTTTCCACCTCACCCATTAGTAAGGTCCCTACACATTCAATCCTTAGAATGCTAAGACACTTAACAGAACACACAGACACAGACAAACTCAGAAAACGTAAGTACTAAAACTTACCAGTGATCGGTCGAGAAGTGGTCGGATCTCCAGTCCCATCCACGGTCGCTGCATACACCCTTGGCATGATGGCCTGCCTCTTAGCCGGTGGCGCCAGTACATCCCCTGCACGCTTAGGCTGAGTGGCCGCCTGCCCAACTGCTCCGGACCTCGGACAATCCCGCTTGTAATGTCCCGGTTCTCCGCAACCGAAACACACAACGGACGTGTTACTTCCATCCGACACTCTCACCAACCTCGAGTCTGGCTCAGGACAATCCCGCACTCTATGTTCCAAGCTACCACAACGATGACAAGCTCCAGATGCACGTCTACACACGCCAACATGCACCTTTCCGCAAGATCCACACACGCTGCGGTTCCCACTCGACTTAGCCGGAACATTCTTCCCAAACTTGCGGTTCTGTCCTCCAGACACTTGGCCACTCCTGGCCACGGTACCAGCCTTAGACAAGGCCTCCTCGGCTTGTCCAGTCTCCAACAAAGCCACTTTCTCAACAAGCTCTGTGATCGTCGCATAGACACGTACCAGACAACCATTACGCAGCTCGACCCTTAGTCCGCTCATGAACCTTCAGACCAGCTTCTCCTCAGTATCATGGTCACGTCCCACATACTTGCGTAACAGGTTGAACTTAGTCTCATACTGCCGAACCGTCTTGGTCCCTTGGCGCAGATACAAAAACTCAGCCTCCAACTGATTGTAAGCTTCCTGCGGAAAGTACTTGCTTTGGAACACCGCATAAAACGTCTCATACGAACAGTTCGGACTCACCAAACGTCCCGTGGTCCCTTTCCACCAGGTATGCGCAGTACCCTCCAGGTAATGCACAACTATGTCCCGCTTGTACTGAACATGTTAGGCCGAAGCTAACACCAGACAAGAGTTCCAAACTCCACAGAAAACAACAGACCGTGAGACTCGGCAGTGAAAGGTGGATATTTCTAACCCCAACTATGTAAATGAACTATCCTATAATCGACCATGCTCTGATACCAACTGTGGCGACCCAACCCGATAATCCTAATCAGGCCGACCGTCCCGAGTCTAACTCTAACCAGATTCCATACTTAGCATATTTTTCAGAATTTTTCTTAAACTTAAACAACGCATTCGATTCATAAAAAGCCCATACTCATTGCATAATAATTCCAATCCAGATATAACAAAGGTTCATAAAACAGAAAACTAACTTAACCAAATTCGTTCTAAGTCATAACAGAAATGCAAAGCCAAAATATACAGAAAAACTCATGATAAATAAACCCCCAAACCCAGTCCTAATCAACTTCTTTCTTCACTGCCTTCAAGTCCGCCTTCAAGACTAAACGTCCCGGATAACATCTTTACCTGCACACTCCACACATAAGAGAGGCATAAGCATTATCACAAATGCTTAGTGAGTACGGTCATCCCATACCACCAACCAATACCAGAAAAACGCAATCAAGCAACAGTTATATAATTCGCATTAACACTTAGCAAGCAAGCACAGAAAACCGAATCACGGTTCTATGATCATCTCAACTACTTGTGAATTTCCTCACGGCCTCGGTTCTACTCAAGCGAGAATCACACATCCCCTTGAGCTAGCAACACGATCCGAACATTCACACAGCTAGTTAGACACCACGTATAAACCTCGGTATACAATACCAATCACAGAAACACATTGACCTTGCTAAGCATACACTAACTTACACAAGCAATCAATGAAAACCAGATAACCTAGCAATCCTACGGTTCCAGATCAGCTACAGTTACGCACTCACCTTAGACACAAAGGAAAACGTTTCAGTCGAAAGAAACTCGGTGATTTCTCGGTCAGAAACAAAGATAGTCGGACGCACTTGCGTTCTCTCGGCTATCGCTACAGCTAAACCCGCGAGATCCAATCTCCTCTCGGCTATCTTTCAAACCGCTCACTTTTCCTCGAATAATCTTCTGTATTCCCTCGGAAACAGGCCAAAATAATCAGATTAGTCGAAGGTTACTCGACAGAAACTCAACCAGAAAAGAATTAGCCGAACACTCACTGTTCCCGGCTATCTCTCGGCTACGCAGAAAATCCTTGGATATCTCTCGGATAACTTCGGCCAAAAACTTGCCTACAAACATATAACTCGATTATCTCTCGGTGAAAACAACCCTGAACAAAAAACTCACTGTGAAATCGCACCAGAACAGAATTCTCTCGTAGAAAACGGATTACCTTGATTATCTCTCGGATGCTTCGCGATCCGATCGAGAAATCCCTCGGCCGAATGCACTTCCCTCGGCAAATCGACCCTTCCCGTTCGTTTCTCTCGGACAGAAATCCCAAAAACTCGACGGCTCTCGAAAACTCTCGACGGCTACACTTTTCTCTCGGGAAAAATATCGCCTCTAGGTTTTCTCTCGAGAAAAGTCACGTGGCCACGAGAGAAAACTCTTATATAGGCCGAGAAACCCTAGCTCGACCGCCCTTCCTCGGTTTAACCCACGCGGTTTCACTTTCTCTCGGTTCAATTTAAGTTTCTCTCGGCCAAACCAACAAACTTTCCTTTTTCTCTCGGCCAGACTTAACCCGCTCGACCAAACATGGGAGAAAACCTTTTTCTCTCGAGAAAAACCACATTCTCTCGAGAAAACTCACGGCCCCTGGCCTAATACCTTTGTCTTTCGACACTTAGCCAAAATTTCACAGAAATATATTCGGTCCAGCCACAGTATTGTACTTAACCTCACGGACGTACCACGGGTTGGTACCACAGGCATACCACAGACGTGCCACATACGTACCACAGACGTACGACAGACGTACCACGGACGGTACCATGGATATACCACAGACGTACCACAGACGTACTACGGACGGTACCATGGACGTACCACTGTACAACACACATATTTATAGAAACGGACGAACCTCCACTATACCAGGACATAAATACAACGGTCATCCCATGACCCGCACGGCCATACTTAGGATTTCTGGTCGCGGATGTTACAAAACCCACCATTGATGGTCAACTATTCTACATTGAGACTATGGATGAACTAGCCGATGAGTTGCTAGAGGAACTAGCTCAAGAGGACCATCTTGGTGTTGCTCTCACCAAACCACATGGAGAGAATGGGTACTTGGATGAGGAACCACAAGCATACATGCAAATGCTCGATTTGTGCAAGGCTCTTGATGGGGAGGAAGGCTTTACAAGATTGGTAGCTTCATGTGAGGGTGAAGTGGAATATGACCAAGACAAGAGGTCCATGGAAGTTGAGGTTTCAAGTCAAGGACAAGAGGAAAAGCTAGAGGAGCTTGAGGATAGCGAATTGGCTAAGGACCTTGATGAGGATTGGAGCGAACTTAAGGCCCCAAGGGTGGACCTCAAACCACTTCCCATTAGACTAAGGTATGCTTTCTTAGGCCCTAACTCTACTTACCCCATTATTGTCAATGAACAATTGAGTGATGATGAGCTCAACTCTCTCTTGAATGAGTTGAGAAAGTATAGGAGAGCAATTGGTTACTCACTAAGTGACATCAAGGGCATATCTCCTATACTTTGTACTCATAGGATTCACCTTGAAAATGAAAATGCTTCCTCAATTGAACACCAAAGAAGATTAAACCCAAACCTTAAGGAAGTAGTGAAAAAGGAAATCTTGAAACTTTTAGAAGCTAATGTGATCTATCCTATTAGTGACAGCACTTGGGTTTCCCCGGTGCATGTTGTCCCTAAGAAGGGTGGAATCACTGTGATTAAGAATGAAAAGGATGAATTGATACCAACTAGAACTATCACCGGCCATAGAATGTGCATTGATTACCGAAAACTTAATGCTTCTACTAGAAAAGATCATTTTCCTCTTCCTTTTATTGACCAAATGCTTGAGAGATTGGCTAACCATCCTTTCTATTGTTTCCTTGATGGATATAGTGGGTTCTTTCAAATACCCATTCATCCTAATGATCAAGAGAAGACCACTTTCACATGCCCTTATGGTACCTTTGCATATCGAAGGATGCCATTTGGGTTATGTAATGCTCCAGCTACCTTTCAAAGGTGCATGATGAGTATCTTCTCCGATCTTATTGAGGAAATGGTAGAAGTTTTTATGGATGACTTTTCTGTGTATGGTGCCTCTTTTTCTGCATGTCTTGCTAATCTTTGCAGGGTTCTACAAAGATGTGAAGAGTCTCACTTGGTTCTTAATTGGGAGAAATGCCACTTCATGGTCAACCAAGGGATTGTGTTGGGTCATAAGATTTCTGAAGATGGTATAGAAGTGGACAAGGCCAAGATAGATGTTATGGTCAAGATGGCGCCACCAACCAATGTGAAAGGCATAAGGAGTTTCCTTGGGCATGCGGGGTTCTATAGGAGATTCATCAAGGATTTCTCCAAGATTGCTAGGCCTATGACAAGGCTTCTTTGTAAGGAGGTGGAATTTCAGTTTGATAAGGAATGCTTGCAAGCCTTTGAGACAATCAAGAAAGCCCTTGTGAGTGCTCCTATTGTGCAAGCACCGGATTGGAGTCTACCATTTGAGATCATGGCAGATGCTAGTGATTATGCAGTTGGGGCTGTGCTTGGGCAAAGGAAAGAGAAGAAGCTACATGTGATCTACTATGCTAGTAGGACACTTGATGATGCTCAAACCAAGTATGCAACAACAGAAAAAGAACTCTTGGCTGTGGTGTTTGCTTTTGAGAAATTCAGATCCTATTTGGTGGGTTCAAAGGTGATAGTCTACACCGATCATGCTGCATTGCACCACATCTATGCTAAAAAAGAGACTAAGCCAAGGCTCTTTAGATGGATCTTACTCCTTCAAGAGTTTGATATGGAGATAGTTGAAAAGAAAGGTGTGGAAAATGGTGTAGCTGATAATTTGTCAAGAATGAGGATTGAGGATGCCTTGCCAATCAATGATTCCCTACCGGAGGAGCAAATTATGATGATCAAGAGCATTGCTAGTGCACATGGAGTTGGAAGGAAGCTTGAAGAGATTCAAGGTATAGAGGTCAAGGGTGAGCCTTGGTATGCTGATTTTGTTAACTACTTGGTGTGCAATGAGGAACCAACACATCTCAACACCTATCATAAGAAAAAGTTTATGAGGGATGTATCACACTTCTATTGGGATGAGCCTTATCTCTACAAAAGGTGTGCTGATGGGATCTATAGAAGATGTGTGGCACAAGAAGAGGTTGAGAGTGTGATTTTTCATTGCCATGGGTCCAAGTATGGGGGTCATTTTGCCACTTTCAAGACAGCTACAAAGGTTCTTCAAAGCGGATTTTGGTGGCCTACATTGTTCAAGGACACTCATGAGTTCATCAAGACATGTGAACCTTGCCAAAAGAAGGGAAACATAAGCAAGAGGGATGAGATGCCCCAAAACCCTATCTTAGAAGTGGAGTTGTTTGATGTATGGGGCATAGACTTCATGGGACCTTTCCCATCTTCTTATGGAAACAAGTATATCTTGGTAGCAGTTGATTATGTCTCCAAGTGGGTAGAAGCCATTGCAAGTCCTACCAATGACTCCAAGGTTGTGGTGAAGATGTTCAAGAGTATAATCTTCCCAAGGTTTGGTGTTCCAAGAGTTGTGATTAGTGATGGGGGAAGCCATTTCATCAACAAGGTCTTTGAAGGGTTATTGAGCAAGCATGGTGTCAAGCATAAGGTAGCCACTCCTTACCATCCTCAAACTAGTGGTCAAGTGGAAGTCTCAAACCGTGAGATCAAGGCTATTCTAGAGAAAACTGTGGGTATAACAAGAAAGGATTGGGCAATCAAGCTTGATGATGCTTTGTGGGCTTATAGAACAGCTTTCAAGACACCAATTGGAAGGTCTCCTTTCAACCTTGTGTATGGGAAAGCTTGCCATTTACCAGTGGAGATTGAACACAAGGCTTTGTGGGCTGTGAAGCTTCTCAACTACAACATAAAGACAGCCCAAGAGAAGAGATTGATTCAACTCCAAGAGCTTGAGGAGATTAGGCTTGAGTCTTATGAAAGCTCAAGGATTTACAAGGAGAGGACCAAGGCTTTCCATGACAAGAGGATTGTGAAGAAGGAGCTAAGTGTTGGTGACAAAGTTCTTCTCTACAATTCAAGATTGAAGTTGTTCCCGGGTAAGCTCAAGTCAAGGTGGGGAGGCCCTTTTGAGATTCAAGAAGTGTTGCCTTATGGAGCCATCACTTTGATTGGGAAGAATGGGGAGAGTTTCACAGTCAATGGTCATAGGGTCAAGCCATACTTGGTGAATGAGTCTAAGGAAGAGGCAAGCTCATGTCCTCTTCAAGATCCTCCACATGCCTAAGGGTTTGAAAAGTCAAGCTTAGTGACTTTAAACAAGCGCACTTGGGAGGCATTCCCATGACTATCCTTGTATATATTCTTGTTTTTCATTTTTAATATTGTGTTTTTAAGTGTTGGTGATTGTCAGGTTTGAGCCATTTGAATAGAACTTTGATGGAAGGCATGAAAGGAGAAGTTTTAGGCTGCATCGGTTTGCAGCACCTCGGTTTGCCAAACCGAGGTGACCATGGCAGAGAATCCCTCGGACGGGATGGGTCGGACAAGCAAACCGATGGAGGCTTGGCAGAACTTACCTCGGACGGGATGCATCGGACGGCCAAACCGATGGCGCCTCGGCAGAGATCTCATCGGCCTGGCTGCATCGGACAAGCAATCTGAGGCCAACCTTCCCGAGAGTTCATCGGTTAGTGGTACATCGGATTGCTAAACCGATGCAGCCCCAAAAGGTAAGTCAACTCCTTCCTTTTCCCCTTTGACCGGTTCAAATTGAGTAAACCAAGCCTTTTCTAAACCAATTTTCACAGAATTTTACTTGGTTTAGCCCCTTCTTCTTCCCCAAACTCGTTTTTCTCCTCCATTCTCCCATGTTTCACTATTTTGAGCATAAAACTCTCAATTTTCACTCAAATTTGGTGATTCAAAAACCCACTTGCTTGGAATTCTATTGTCTAGCTGTTTCTATTCCAATTTTGGGCCACTTTCTTGTGCAAGGAACAAGGTATCTTTTCTCTATCTCCCTCTCTATATCCATGATTTTCTCTCTTTGAGAAACTTGAGGAAATTGGTGAATTGGAATCGAATTTGGTTGCTAGAAGATTGGGTTATACTTGGGAATGATAATCTTATTGATTTAGTAGGCAAAAACGTGAATACTTTGAGAAATTTGGAAATTTTTGGCATTTAGGGTTCTAAGGATAAAAAGTTCCGAAAATATCAAATTGGTGCTCTAAATGTGGTTAAAATTTGGGGCTTTTGCTTGTAATTAGATGCATTACCCACATTTAAGCATAACCCCTCTTGAATTTTAGTTTTGGCAAAATTGAATTTTTGAGTTCATGCCAAAATTTTCTCTAAGTATGGAAATTTTTGATATTTGGTTTTCTCTTGCTATTGTCTCTAAATTCTAATCTTGTTGATGGCAATAATGAGTAGCTAACTCTCTCCCAAGTGTTTCCTATTCATAGGTACAAATGGTGAAAGTTAGAGGACCAAATGATGGAGAAACGGATCAACAAAGAGAGGATAGGAGAAAAGGGAAGAGAGCAATGGTACATGGTGAAGGGGGCAAGCAAGCCAAAGAAACCGGTGCAAAAGAAGCCACATCAAGTGAAGTGTATAAGATTCTCATGGACATGGAGCATAAAGAGACAAGATTCCCTCACGTGGAGACTCTTAGGGAGCTTGGCTTGTTTGATGATGTGCTAGAGCTCTACACACAAATGGGGATGAAGAAGTTCTTCCAAATGGCTCACCCAACCTATATGGCACCACTTTGCCAATTCCTCTCCACTCTCAAGGTGACATTCTACCCTCTTTGTGAGGAACCAAGTGAAGAACAAGAGCTAGATGGGCATGGCTTCATCACTTTCAAAGTGGGGCGCAAGCACCATAGAATGTCTTTCAAGGAGCTTAATGAAGTGTTTGGGTTTGAAGAAGGATGGAGAAGAGGAAAAGTTGTGGCGTTTCGACGGGATGAGCTTACAAATCTGTGGAAGTATATAGCGGTTGGCAACTTCAAGGCTGGTACATGAAAGAGTGGCGCCATCACTCATCCTGCAGTGAGGTATGCGCACAAGGTACTCGCCCATACCTTCTTCGCAAGAAAGGAGTGTGGTTATGTGGTTGCGGAAGATCTCGAGCTTTTGGACATGGGATTCAAGAACATCCTAAGGAACATAAGGATTGGGAATAAGGTGATAACCTTGCATGGAGATGGTTCCGGGATAGGCTTGATCTCTCTCCTATTGAAGAAGCTACTAAGCTACAAGGAATGGGCTGCTACAACTAAGGACATTGCATCACAACTCAGCGTGGGCGGGATAGTGACACCCATTCTAGAGGCTTGTGGAGCGGATCTTGGGGAGGTTACGCATGAGATTGAGTGGATGGACATTTCATACCTTCGCAAGACGAGGTTCCTTAGTGGGATGGCGGGAGGTAAATATGTCTACAAGTTCGCTTTTGGAGAGAGAACGGAAGCAAGGATCCGACTTCCATGCACCCATTTGACTAGCTTTAGTGAGAGGAGTCACATCAACTTCCGTCCCCCAAATGATGAGCTCTACAACCCTTCAGTTGATCCTCCACTTCAGACCACAAAGAAGACAAGAGGTTCCACGAGCCAAGCAAGCGCCAAGCTTAGACCAGAGGAAGATCAAGAGGAGCCTTTGAGTCCGAAAGTTGGGAGTGAGCGCTACTACTTTGCTGGTTAAGATCTAGCCGTTCCTTCCCAGCCCCTTAGAGAAGCACATCATCGCATCAATCTCCTCCAAAGGTGGAACAAGTACCAAGATTAGACCATTAGAAATATGGTCAAAACCATCAAGGGGATGGCAAAGGAAATCAAAGGCCTAAAGAGCAAGATTGGGGGCGCTTCATCATCATTAAGAGCTCAAGAGGTTGCACATGAGGAAGAAGCCATTGAGCTTGATAGGAGACACTCTTTCCACGAGCAAGAGAGGAATGCTTCCCATGAGGAACCACCACGATCCTCCTCCTATAAGACTCACCAAAGGAAAAGGAAGTCAATGCGTTCCCCAACACCGGAGTCAAGCAACCAATAATACTCCATGGGGGAATCCTCTTCATCCTCAACCCAATTCTAGAGGTAACACTCCAAACTCCATTGTATATACCATTAGTTTTTATTTTACCTTGTTTTAACATTTTGTCATATTGATTGCGGTCTCTCTCAGACTTTTATTACACAAGGGACTGTGTAATTTAAGTTTGGGGTAGAGGTTGAGAGATTTGACTTGTGTTTTGTGATCTTATTTTCCTTTTTCATGCATCTTTGAGTCTCATGCATTCATCTATGGCATAGAAAAAAACCAAAAAAAAATTTAAAAAAATTTCCAAAATTTCAAAGAAATAGCATGTAGTTGCATTTGCATTTGTTATATAAGTAGGATTGAGTCTAGCTTTCATATAGGGTTACCACTCTTGTTAACCCAAATAGCCGACTCTCATCTTTAGAGCGGTTGAAAACGAATTCCCTAACTAAGTTTCCTTTGAAACCTCTTCCTTATTGAGTGCATTAGGCCTTTTTCATCTTGTGAACTTAGCAAAAAGTGTTGAGTTTAGAGCGACAAGGATAGGCTTCCATGTAGCTAGCTCGAGAACAATGAGCTAGATGATAGGATAGGATTCTTGGGTGGGAATTTTGGCTTGATATTTGATTTGGAACAAGTAAGTGGGCGAAGTTGAGATGGTGAAAGGGGGAAAACGAAAATATTTGGAACAAGTGTTGGCATTGGATATTGTGCTCTAAGAGTTAAGAAAAGAAAAGAAGTCCTCTAGAAAAGAAAAGTAAGAGAGCCAAGAAAAAGAAAAAAAATATGGCTAAGTTGTTATAGGAAAGAGGATAGCAAATTGTGAATGAAAAGAGAAAGAGCTTGAAGTAAAAGTGTGCCAACACTTGTGGTTGTAGAAGATGTTCCCCTAAGTGCTTAAAAGAGAAAAGGAAAAGAAGAAGGTGTTTGAGTTTCTATTGGGTTTGGCGAATTGCCTTGCAATGGGTAACTTAGGTTGGGCTTGGTGAGTGAGCTAAAAAGAGAATGAGAGTGAAAGCATTTGTGTTACAAAGGGTAGATGGAAGTTTGTCCTTGTATGCATAGGTTGCTTTTTACTCTTAGCATTTTGCCAAAGTTCACTTGTTCATTGAGAGATCCCTTGCATTGGAACCCCATGAAGTTGAGATCATTCTTATCTCAAAACCTTACCCAAGAAACCAAACAAGTTCGCTAGCATTGTATGATTCATGATCCATGGTTACTACTTAATGAATGTTAAAGAGTTGGTGAAAATGAATGCTTGTGTAGGTTAAGGCTTGGGTTCACTTGAATGAGTATGGGTATGGCTAGACCTTATGGAGTAGAAATTTGCGTAAAAGGCATCCTAGAACTGCTAACTAGGACCATTGAATTGATTCATTTGCTTGGCACCTTTGGATTTGAGTCCCCACTTTCAAACTTCTCTCCTTGGCTTGTGTTTCATTTGCTTGGGGACAAGTAAAAGGCAAGTTTGGGGGAGTTGATATGTCTATATTTTGCATCATATTATCACCCATTTAGTGTAAGTTTCTCACCATCTAAGAGTTCATTTAAGCATCATTGTGTTGCATTTTGATCATTTAGAGTCTAAGGTGTCTTTGCATAGTCCTTGCATATTTGTTGCATTTGGAGTGTTCCTTAGGTACATTTGGAGCTAAATAAACCAATTGGAGCTTTGGGGATGAGTTCAGATCAAAGAAGAGTCGAAACAAAGTTTGACAGAAGTTGTCTGGCATCGCCTCGGTTTGGCCAACACCCGACCAACAGACGCCTTGTTATTTATATTGTTGGACTTTGGATTTGATTTTGGTTTTCTTTACCCTTGCAGATGCCTCCTAGGACTAAGAGACCACGTGAAACTGACGCTGAAGCCTCAGGAACTGCAAATGACGAGGCAATTCTGGCTCTTCCTCCATGGCCTAAGCCTGAAAAGGTGAAGGTTCGTGTGACACGACATTGAGACGAGTCACCAGCTGCGGAGGTGGCAAAGGACGCATGCATTTACAGAGACATCAGCGAGACATGGGACGCTTACGACACGCTGTTCTACAATGCGTGGCTACGAGTAGAGATCGCTCCAACTCGCTTTGTGTGTGAGAAGACGATGAGCGAGCTAGGAATCAAGGATGACATCCTATCTTTGATGAGCAGAATTGGGATGGGCACCATTGCGACGCGGCAGTACGATCTTTACGCATACCTTGTCCGCCAGTTCATTGCCACAGCCAGGGTCTACTACTGGAACGAGATCAACCAGAATGCTCTGGAAGGAACATTGACCTTCCTAATCCGCGGGATCCGCTACCGCATTTCCCTTCCAGACCTCTGCGAGATCTATGGATTCGCAGACGAGCATGCCACTGTGGTCTCTCTTCAGACTCAGCTTCCAGACAACCAGGACTTCTGGTCGCACTTCGGAAATGGGAGGTATGATTCTAAGACCTCCACTCACACCGACATTCGCCATCCTACCCTGCGCTACTTGGTCCGTTTGTTCTCTACTACACTTCTGTGTAAGCACGAGCCAGGGAAGATGCGAGTGTCTGAGTTGGTGCTGCTCTATCGAGGTCTTTGGTCTGAGATCTATGAGGATGATGACGCGCCAGTTAGCGCGAACCTTTGCGCGGTATTTGCTCATCATTTGGCTTCCTTGAATACGAAGCCTTTCAGTGGGACGAAGCTGAAGCGAGAGACCATAGGGAGTCTTCTTACACCCATCTTCCAGCACTGCGGGATAGACACTTCTACCTGCTCCATTGTTACATCGCGTGCCTTGGTGGATATGGAGTACTTGAAGAGGACTCACTGGGTGATCGGAGAGAGGCTGTGGGCATTCAGCGACGAGCAGAGAGTGCAGCGTTTGATTCAGCTACCTGACAGAGACCTCACTCACATTACCAGCGATCCAGGACGCCTCCCATTTCACCCCAGTCCGAGCAAGCTTAGGACTGCTCCCGTTGCCAATCGCAGAGGCACTTCCTCCCGAGCTGAGGATGCACCACGACATTCTTGTTCTAGGCGCAGAGCACCAGCCATCTTGGAGCCTATTGGACCGCATCACCTTCCAGACGCTCCTGAGATTCCTATGGAGCAGGCTGCATTTCAGAGATATATTGTTTAGAGCTTCCAGACCATCTGGAACGCCATTGCCTCTGTGTCTTCCTGCGTTCGACCACCTACGCCACCACATTCCTCTCCACCTCATGCTGATGACGACGAGTGACTTTTCCATCCTTTTTCTTTTTAGTACTTTGAGTCAGTTTTTCTTTTTACTTGAGTCTGCATTTTGTTTCATTTGATTCAATACTTTGTTTCAAACTTGTTGCAGTTATTGAGCTTATTGGATTATCTTGTGCTTTTAACTTTTTGTTGAGTTTTTTAACAGCTTGGAAGAATTCTAACAAAAATCTGACTTAACAACATCAAAGTTCGAGTGGAAGAACTCTGTCTTCGGACAGAGTGTCGATCGACACAGCCATCTATCACAGCAACGATCGACACCGTCTGTGTCGATCGACGCTAGACGCAGAAGTCAGGTAATCCGATTTTTTCTCTTTATTGCAACAGTTGGTATGAATTTTTTCTATCTAAACTCATTCTTAGTAACACTAGGGACAGTGTTATTCAAGTCTGGGCGAGGTGGTTGCTAAGTTTGTGTGTTGTTTTGAGAGTTAGTTGAGTCTTGAGTCAAAAGTTTTCAAAATTTTGTTTTATTGAGTCAAAATTTGTTGGAACTTTCAGTTTTTCTAGGAACTAACCACAGAAAGTTAACACTTGAAGAACCATTGCTATGAGAGTTGATTGCAGGACTTACTAAGTAGAAAGCTACAAGTGGAATCAGTCAAACATGGCGAGTTCAGATCCCCTTATAAGAACTAGGTATGCGCAGAACTTGATTCCTCTTTCAGTCCGAACAGATAGGCAATTGCAGTCTCTCCTTGATCTTCCCTTAAGAGAAAAGAAATGAAAGAAAAAGAGTCTAAGTCTGGAATAGTGCCTTGTCATGAGCAATATTAGTGATGCTCTTGAACACGTCTCCTCACAAGGAACAATATTAGTGATGCTCTTGAACACGTCTCCTCACAAGGAACACAAGTAGAGAGTAGCACTATTCCAGAGATCCCAAAAAGAATAAGAAGAGTCAATGAAAAGATCTTAGAACACCTTGAAAATGGGCAGAAGTTGACTAAGGGAAGAGAAAATAGGGGAGCTGTATGAGAATGTCTTGTTCAGGTACTAAGGAAGGGAAAGAATCAGAAAAGTTCTATGGCATTACCAATGTTAGAGTTCGAAATTTATATCAAGGAAAGGATCTGGATTCGAACTGGGAGATTGCTAAGCTTGTGGTAAGTACATTGAACATTTCCTAAGGTTGGCTCTAATATCATGTGGATTCAAGAAGTGTTAATCAATGTGGCGTTTTGAAGAAGTGATTGGAAGTTCCTGTTTTCAAACTTCTACTTCAGTCTAAGTTTCTGTTTTGCTTGAGGGCAAGCAAAGGCTAAGTCTGGGGGAGTTGATATATCATGGTTTTTACCCGTTTTTAAGCCATGATATAAGTGTTTTTATAGAGTCTTTTGCTAGTTTTGGAGTCTTTTTAGAGTCTTTACAGGATGGAGAGCATTTGGAGCTAAATGGGAGAATCTGGAGCATTTTGGAGCACTTTGGAGAAGCAGCCGAAGTGATGAAGTCAAGAGGCTGGAATTCACGAGCTGAGTGTCGATCGACACCATCAGTGTCGATCGACACCAAGGATAGACGGCGAAGCTTGACGGTTTCCAATCAGGAAAAGGAAAGAAGAGCAAGTTCTGAAGAATTACAAGTCTACCCCTGGACGAAAAATCCCCTTCTATAAATAGTTTTCAGGCATTGTTTAGCCAAATACCTTATCATTATTTTCTGTTTTTGAGACTTAGAGAGAGATTGATCCTGAGCTTTTGGGGAGACAATTCTAACTCATCTGAGCCAGATTTCGAACCCCTGTATCATTCTCTATTCTTTTATGCAATATTATTCAGCCATGTTTTGTGTTTGCATTATTATGTCTGAGTAGTTTGCTTGTTAGGTTAGGGTAATTTAGGGTTTGATGAAGAGTTTATAGAATCACTAGAATTATTAGGGAAATCAATTGGATCTTCACCTAGATTTGTGCTTAACTTGATTCTCTGAATTGATCACTTAGAAATCAAACCTTAGGTTGTTTAATAGATGCGAGAGCATTATTAATAACTTGAACTAATCTTAGGTGAGCAAATTATCTATTCGCAAAGAGATTTGGTCTAGGTAATTTGTGAACAAATCGAACCTGTTCTTATTGCTTGCCTTGATTGTTTAAATTCGCAAAGAGATTTGGAATTTAGGGATTTAGGCATAGATAACTTCTGCAACGAGAGTTGATTGGTTTTACCTTAGAGTTTCGAGTTCTAGACGGTTCTTAATAAATCCCTAATAAACTTAGATTCTGCATTCTTGGATTCAAACCTGATAATTATCCTTGCCTAGCGCCTCGTCTCCTGAACTTTAATCCATCTAATTCCGATTTATTACTTGCTTTAATTGCTTAGTTTTCAATTTCATTATTCGACCTAGCATAATCTAAACCTAGAAACCATAAGTGTAGCTTTAACTTCCCTGAGGATTCGATACCCCTTATACTTCAACTGCATTGCTGTGCACTTGCAGTAGTTGATTATTTGGGTAAAACCTGACCCCTATCAACCGGGAGTGGTACCGGCCGTGGCACCACCAGTGTTTGTGCCAGACGTTGGGAAGGTGGTGGTTGAGGAAGCGGGTCAGGCCGTGTTGATTCCGTCTTACCTCAAAGTGTTGGATCATATGGCGAGGTTGGGAACCAAGTTCTTCGCGGGAGGAACAGCGCCTATTGAGTCCGACGAGTGGAGGATGAGGCTTGAGAGGAACTTCGAGTCTATCCGATGTTCGTGCATTACCTGGAGGGTACTGCACATACGTGGTGGAAAGGGATCACAGGGCGTTTGGTGAACCCGAACTGTTCGTACGAGACGTTCACAGCTATGTTCCAAAGCAAGTACTTTCCGCAGGAGGCGTACAATCAGTTGGAGGCCGAGTTCTTGTACTTGCGCCAAGGGACCAAGACGGTTTGGCAGTACGAGACTGAGTTTAACCAGTTACGCAAGTATGTGGGACATGACCATGATACCGAGGAGAATCTGATCCGAAGGTTCATGAGTGGACTAAGGGTCGAGCTGCGTAACGGGTGTTTGGTGCGTGATTTTGCGACGGTCACCGAGCTGGTTGAGAAAGCAGCGTTGTTGGAGTCTGGACAGGCAGAGAAGGCTTTGGCTAAGGCTGGAACTGTGGTCGCTACGGCCAAGAGTGGTCAAGCGTCCGGGGGACAGAACCGCAAGTTTGAAAAGAATGTTCCAGCCAAGGCAAGTGGGAACCGCAGCATGTGTGGTACTTGCGGCAAGATGCATATGGGCGTATGTAAGCGTACGTATGGCTCGTGTTTTCGTTGTGGTAGTCCGGACCACAAGATTGCTGAGTGTCTTGTGCCAGAGACGAGGATGGTGAGAGTGTCGGACGGAAGTAGCGCGGGTGTGGTGTGCTTCGGTTGTGGAGAGCCGGGACACTACAAGCGTGATTTTCCAAAGATAGGAGCGACTATGTAATAACCCCGACAAGAGATGAGCGTGACATGAATCTTCATCCGGTGTTTCATGTGTCAATGCTTCGGAAGCATGTATATGACCCTAATACCATTGAACGTGAAAGAGTGGAGGAATTGAGGACGAATCTGACATACCCCGAGGGACCAATCCGAATTGGTATCCGACGGGTAAGGAAGCTCAAGAACCGAGAGATTCCACAGATTCAGGTCTTCTGGGGAAGACAGAATCGAATGGTTGTCACATGGGAAGACGAGGAGAGGTTTCGAGGAGTAATACCTTTGTCTTTCGACACTTAGCCAAAATTCCACAGAAATATATTCGGTCCAGCCACAGTATGGTACTTAACCTCACGGACGTACCACGGGTTGGTACCACAGGCATACCACAGACGTACCACAGACGTACCACAGACGTACCACAGACGTACCACAGACGTACCACGGACGGTACCACGGACATACCACAGACGTACCACAGACGTACTACGGACGGTACCATGGACGTACCACTGTACAACACACATATTTACAGAAACGGACGAAACTCCACTATACCAGGACATAAATACAACGGTCATCCCATGACCCGCACGACCATACTTAGGATTTCTGAACGCGGATGCTACAAAACCCACCATTGATGGTCAACTATTCTACATTGAGACTATGGATGAACTAGCCGATGAGTTACTAGAGGAACTAGCTCAAGAGGACCATCTTGGTGTTGCTCTCACCAAACCACATGGAGAGAATGGGTACTTGGATGAGGAAACACAAGCATACATGCAAATGCTCGATTCGTGCAAGGCTCTTGATGGGGAGGAAGGCTTTACAAGATTGGTAGCTTCATGTGAGGGTGAAGTGGAATATGACCAAGACAAGAGGTCCATGGAAGTTGAGGTTTCAAGTCAAGGACAA
>JAHZTW010000002.1:43927267-43947221 GCA_020283515.1 Alliaria petiolata | reverse complement strand
CTCCAACCCAATTTGCTTCCTCAAATTCTTCTTCACTTCTTCTTTGAGACAAGTCTGCGGCTTCATCCACGAAGTGGACATGTTTGGTGTTGGCAAGCATCATCTTGTCGATTTTCTCATGGAGCGATTTTAATTCCTTTTTGTGCGCCTCTAGTTCTTGTCCTCTTGGTGCTCTGTCATAGTCTTCAGAGTAATTGCCATCACTCAAAGCGAGGTTGTCAATAAGCTCCATTCCGTCGTTGACGTCTTGACCGAGGAAGTTCCCCCGGCTAGCCGTGTCAAGTAGCATTCGAATTTTGGGCAAGGCTCCACGGTATATAGTGCTCAAGAGGGTCTCTTCCGTGAAGCCGTGGTGAGGACACTGGATGGTGTAGTCCTTGTAGCGCTCCATTGCTTCGCTGAAGCTCTCATTGTTTCTTTGAGTGAAGCCACTTATTTCGCTTCTAAGTCGAGCTGTTCTAGTGCTTGAGAAAATTTTTGAGAGAAAGGCTTTCTTGCACTCTACCCAGGATGTGATGGTGCCTTGTGGTAATGTTTTCTCCCAATGCCTTGCTTTGTCCCCAAGAGAGAAGGGAAAAAGGCGCAGTTTGAAGGCATCTTCGGATATGCCGTTGATTTTGATCATGCTGCACACTTGGTCGAAGTTGTCCAAGTGCTCTAATGGGTCTTCCATAGCCAGGCCATGAAATTTGTTGTTTTGCACCATAGAGACGAAGCCAGGCTTGATCTCAAAGTAGTTGTTTTGGACTGGTGGGGGTGTGATTCCGAAGCGGTTGGTGTGTGTGTTCGGTGCATCACCGGCTCCAATGATGCGTGGTGGCCTCTGAGGATTGTAAAGCGGTCCTATTGCTCTGCCAGCAGCAGCGTGTTGAGGTGGATCCTCCACTTGATCAATGTCAGCCATTACTTCTTGATGGTACTCTTCTATATCAAGAAGTAATCACTCCCTCCTATTTCTTGCGCTTCCTAGTCGGTGGATGTTGTCTAGTGGTGTGAGCAAGTTGTTGGCACCTCTAGACCTTAGGTTCATGTACGTGCATACACAATCACAATAGTAGGAGAATTAGTATAAAAAAATGGAATAGAAAAAGGAAAAAAAAAAAAACTTAGTCTCCTTAAATCTCCAAATCTTAATAAGTTCACTTAAAACCCAAGTTTGGCAACGGCGCCATTTGATAAATAGGATTTTAACCAGTTTGATAATCAAAACCTAAAGGTCTTTGAGCAGTTGTAGTACTTTAGGTGTCAATCCAACCTTGGGATGAAAGCTACTAAGATTACAAGAGTTCTATGAAGCTAAGCAAGATTCGGTTAATTGGGGAAGATTTCTAAAACAATTACTTGCGGTTGCTAGATAGACATGAAAACAATTTTAAAATCCCTACAGAAGTGTTATACAACTATAAGATGAAAATTAAACAATATAAAAACCGATCTAATAATTTAATATATTCAAAAAGTAAAACCGGATTTATAAAACAGATTTGATGGCGAGTAGCTAAATAATTTAAAAACTATTTATAAAAATAAAACGACTACAAACTCAACTCCACACAGTAAAATAAGGCTCTAAGCAATTTATAAAGTATTAAAAATATCAAGAACACTACTTTTACAATTTTATGAAACTAAATTATATAAATAAACTATTTAATAAGAAAGTTAAATAAACACAAAGCTAGAGAAAAAAAGGTTTTTATTTCTTTTGGTTTTTAAAATACTAAAACAGATTTAAGGTTGAGAATCATCTTTAAGAGGGTTGAAAGTTAAAACTTGGGGTTTTTGAAAATATATTTTTATTTTTTTTAGTTAATTCTCTAAACCTTAAGAAAGCAAAGTAGAATTATCCATGATGTGTGGTATAATTCCTTTCTTCACCCTTTCCTCCTAACCCATGATGTTTGGTGGAAAGAGAGGGTGAAGAACATTAATAATAGATATTAAAAAATGGTTTAACTAGCTCCCTAAACATCCATGATGTGTGGGAAAGGATGAGCTAGTCTCTTGGATTTGGTTTTAAGGGATTTCCTAAGTCTTGTTAGGATAAGGAAAAACCTGGATTAAAGAGATCTCCAAGGAGAATCTCTAGACCTTAAAAACCCCAAATCCAAGAAGAGATTTAAAATAAGCACAAGATAAAAAACAAACCCAAGAATTTAACTTTCAACCTCCTTAATCATCCCAACCTCAAACCTTAGGTGGTTCACTCGCAAATCATGTTTTTATCTCTTTTTAACATAAGTTTAGAGTTAAGAAACATGATTTATGGGGTTAAGAAGAAAAGGCTTTGGAAGAAGAATAATTTAAATACTAGCTGAAACGAAAATACAAAAGTTTTTACAAAGTTTTAAGTAAGAATTAATAAGAAAGACTTGACATTAGAATAACTTAAACAAAATATATATATATATATATATAAAAAATAAGAGTTTTTAAGAAACTAAATAAAAAGAACTATAGAACTCAAGAACACTTCAAGAACAAATGAAGGCTTACTAGAATACTAAGAAGACTTTGAAAGAGAGAATATAAAACTTGATTGATAACTTGAATGAAAAACTGAATGATTTTTTACAAGCACATAAACACTCTTTATATAGAGTTTTAAACATGGCTCTTGGCCTAAAAAGAGGGGTTAAGGGGCAAGAGTCAAGACGCAAGAGACAAGGGGCAAGAAACAGAAAGTATGTCTACCACTTTCACTTTAAAGCATAAAACACTTTTTTTGGGTCAACTTCCGTCGGTTCGAGTAGTCCAATCGATCTTCTAGTCGATCTATACTTTGATCGAGTCAGTTTGGTCGATCTCTGACTCGATCAGTGTTTGGTTCGGGTCGTCAGTCGATCGTCCACTCGATTTGCTTTGGATCGACTCATCTTGGTCGATTGTCTAGTCGATCACACCTTGATCGTGTGAGTGTGGTCGATCATACGGTCGATCTTGTCCTCAGATCGAGTCATTCTGCTCGATCGGTCTGTCGATCTCGGCTTCTTTGGTTTTGTCCGAGATTTCCCTTGATTCCCGCCTACTCCTAGGTTCTCTTTTCGTCTTCTTCTTAATGCTCAGCATCCATCACAGCTCCAAGTACTCAAAACAACCTGAAAAAGATGCAAATATGCACGAAACCATGCAAATGCTAATGCAAAGTGTTCTAGGACTTAAAATGATACAAATGATGCAAATTAGTCTATTATGAATGATGTATGCATGAAAAACCTATTCTAAATGCAAGCTAAATATGCGAAATATATGAGTATATCAAAGCTGAATGCTGCGACTAGGAAGGACCATTTTCCCTTACCATTCATCGATCAGATGCTTGAGAGATTGGCGAACCATCCATACTACTGTTTCTTAGATGGCTATTCAGGATTCTTCCAGATTCCAATCCATCCAGATGATCAGGAGAAGACCACTTTTACATGTCTTTATGGTACATTTGCATATCGCAGGATGCCATTTGGACTTTGTAATGCTCCTGCGACCTTCCAGAGGTGTATGATGGCGATCTTCACGGACATGATTGAGAGGTTTATGGAGGTCTTTATGGATGACTTTTCTGTTTATGGGTCATCCTTCAAAGACTGTCTGGACAACCTATGTGCAGTGTTGCAGCGATATGAAGAGAAGCACTTGGTTCTGAACCGGGAAAAGTGTCACTTCATGGTCACAGATGGGATTGTACTTGGACACAAGGTTTCAGCAGAAGGCATTGCAGTGGATCGCGCTAAGATAGAGGTCATGACAACACTACAGGCACCAGATTGTGTGAAGTTCGTGAGAAGTTTTCTAGGACATACTGGATTCTACAGAAGATTCATCAAGGATTTCAGCAAGATTGCAAGGCCACTCACCGCTCTTCTGTGCAAAGATGTGAAATTCGAGTTCACTGCAGAATGTCTTTCAGCCTTTGAACAGATCAAGCAAGCATTAGTGAGTGCTCCAATTGTGCAACCTGCGGACTGGGATTTACCTTTCGAGGTGATGTGTGACGCCAGTGATTTTGCAGTGGGCGCGGTATTAGGACATAAGAAGGACAAGAAACTTCATGCCATCTATTATGCCAGCAGGACTTTGGATGATGCTCAGAAGAACTATGCAACTACGGAGAAGGAATTGTTAGCTGTGGTTTTTGCCTTTGAGAAATTTCGGCAGTACCTTGTTGGCTCGAAGGTGATTGTTCACACTGATCATTCTGCATTGAAGTACTTGATGCAGAAGAAGGATGCAAAGCTAAGGTTGCTAAGATGGATTCTACTTCTTCAAGAGTTCGACATAGAGGTCAAAGACAAGAAAGGAGTTGAAAACGGAGTAGCTAATCATCTTTCAAGGATCAGAATTGAAGATGATGTGCCAATTGATGACTTTCAACCTGAGGAGAATATATATCTTGTTGAGAGTCGCTTGAAAGGCATGATCTCGAACCAGATACGATTAGTGTCGATCGACACTAGGGGAGTGTCGATCGACACCCCGTCCGAATCAAAGATCGACAACTCTTTTGCCCGAGTGTCGATCGACACCACCTGTGTCGATCAACACCCTACGCGAGCTTCACTTCGCAGGATCTTGGATGAGGTGTTTCGACAGCCAATCTTTGCCATTAATGCTGCGAATCGACCATGGTACGCTGACATTGTGAATTCACTTGCTGCTGACATTGAGCCCAAGCATCTCAAGAACTATGAGAAGAAGAAGTTCATGAGAGAACTTAGGAGATACTATTGGGATGAGCCTCACTTGTACAAGCATTGTTCCGACATTGTTTACAGAAGATGCATTGCAGAGAGTGAAGTTCGTGATGTCCTGTTCCATTGTCATGGTTCTGAGTATGCTGGACACTTTGCTACATTCAAGACAGTGTCCAAGGTTCTTCAAGCAGGTTTTTGGTGGCCTACTATGTTCAAGGATGCGCAGCTGTTCATCACGCAATGTGATGTTTGTCAAAGGAGAGGAAAGATCAGCAAGAGAAATGAGATGCCACAGAACTTATCCTTGAAGTTGAGGTCTTTGATTGTTGGGGTATTGACTTCATGGGTCCTTTTCCTCCATCATTCGGAATGCAATACATCTTGGTGGCTGTGGACTATGTGTCTAAGTAAGTGGAAGCAATTGCTTCTAAGACCAATGATGCTGCAGTAGTTCTCAAGATGTTTCAGACGATCATTTTCCGAAGATTCGGAGTGCCTCGGATTGTCATTAGTGATGGTGGATCTCACTTTATCAACAAGGAGTTCGACAAGCTGCTAAAGAAACATGGTGTTCAGCATCGCGTCGCGACCCCTTATCATCCCCAAACGAGTGGACAAGTGGAAGTCTCCAACAGACAGATCAAGCAAATTCTGGAGAAGACAGTGGGAAAGACAAGGAAGGATTGGGCAACATAATAGATGAAGCACTTTGGGCCTACAGGACTGCATACAAAACGCCTTTGGGAACTACACCTTTCCAGCTGCTCTATGGCAAAGCTTGCCATCTTCCATTAGAGTTGGAACACAAGGCACATTGGGTTATCAAGAAGATGAATTTCGACTTGAAGCCTGCTGCAGAGAGACGCCTACTTCAGCTCCACGAATTGGATGAACTTCGTTATCATGCATATGAGAACTCAAAGCTCTACAAAGAGAGAACTAAAGCATATCATGATAAGAAGATCATCTCCAGACAATTTGAGGCAAATGACCAGGTACTTCTATACAACTCTCGTTTACAATTGTTTCCTGGTAAATTGCGTTCACGTTGGTCAGGTCTTTTCACCATCAAAGAGATCATACCATATGGAGCAATTGTCTTTACAAACTCCAAAGGAGAGGAGTTCACTGTGAATGGGCAGCGAGTGAAACACTATTGGGCTCAAGACGAGATTCCAGACGGACACATTGTGTCTTTGGATGATGCACCCAACGCCTAAATCACGCAAGAACAGTCAAGCTATTGACGTTAAAGAGCGTTGAGTGGGAGGCAACCCACTGTTAGGTAAGTTTTTCTTTACATTTTGATTTTTGGTTTTACTAATTTCTTTTGTCTTTTATAAAAAAATAAAAAAAAGAGGGGGCATCAACACGATCAGTGTCGATCGACACACACTGTGTCGATCGACACCCACTTTGTCGATCGACACCAAGCAAGGATACGGATGGCTCCTAGGACTAAGAGACCACGGGAAACCGACGCCGAAGCCTCAGGAACTGCCAATGATGAGGCAATTCTGGCTCTTCCTCCATGGCCTAAGCCTGAAAAGGTGAAGGTTCGGGTTACACGACGTTGGGACGATTCACCAGCTGCGGAAGTGGCAAAGGACGCGTGTATTTACAGAGACATCAGCGAGACATGAGATGATTACGACAAGCTGTTCTACAATACGTGGCTGCGAGTGGAGATCGCTCCAACTCGCTTTGCTTGTGAGAAGACGATGAGCGAGCTAGGAATCAAAGATGACATCCTATCTTTGATGAGCAGAATTGGGATGGGCACCATTGCGACGCGGCAGTACGATCTTTACCCAGACCTTGTCCGCCAGTTCATTGCCACAGCCAGGGTCTACTACTGGAACGAGATCAACCGGAATGCTCTGGAAGGCGCATTGACCTTCCTAATCCGCGGGATCTATGGATTCGCAGACTAGCATGCCACTAGGAACTCTCTTCAGACTCAGCTTCCAGACAACCAGGACTTCTGGTCGCACTTCGGAAATGGGAGGTATGATTCTAAGACCTCCACTCACACCGACATTCGCCATCCTACCCTGCGCTACTTGGTCCGTTTGTTCTCTACTACACTTCTGTGTAAGCACGAGCCAGGGAAGATGCGAGTGTCTGAGTTGGTGCTGCTCTATCAAGGTCTTTGGTCTGAGATCTATGAGGATGATGACGCGTGAGTTAGCGCGAACCTTGGCGCGGTATTTGCTCATCATTTGGCTTCCTTGAAAATGAAGCCTTTCAGTGGGACGAAGCTGAAGCCAGAGACCATAGGGAGTCTTCTTACACCCATCTTCCAGCACTGCGG
This sequence comes from Alliaria petiolata, assembly GCA_020283515.1. Classification (NCBI taxonomy): domain Eukaryota; kingdom Viridiplantae; phylum Streptophyta; class Magnoliopsida; order Brassicales; family Brassicaceae; genus Alliaria; species Alliaria petiolata. The sequence continues at coordinate 43,940,216 of JAHZTW010000002.1, read as the reverse complement.
GATAGACACTTCTACCTGCTCCATTGTTACATCGCGTGCCTTGGTGGATATGGAGTACTTGAAGAGGACTCACTGGGTGACCGGAGAGACATTGTGGACATTCAGTGACGAGCAGAGAGTGCAGCGTTTGATTCAGCTACCTGACAGAGACCTCACTTACATTACCAGCGATTCAGGACGCCTCGCATTTCACCCCAGTTCGAGTAAGCTTAGGACTGCTCCCATTGCCAGACGCAGAGGCACTTCCTCCCGAGCTGAGGATGCACCACGACCTTCTTGTTCTAGGCGCAGAGCACCGGCCACCTTGGAGCCTATTGGACCGCATCACCTTCCAGACGCTCCTGAGATTCCTATGGAGCAGGCTGCATTTCAGAGATATGTGGTTCAGAGCTTACAGGCCATCTGGAACGCCATTGCCTCTGTGTCTACCTGCGTTCGACCACCTACGCCACCACGTTCCTCTCCACCACATGCTGATGACGACGAGTGACTCTTCCATCATTTTTAGTATTTTGAGTCAGTTTTTCTTTTTCTTTTGAGTATGCATTTGATTCAGTACTTTGTTTCAAACTTGTTGCAGTTATTGAGCTTATTGGATTATCTTGTGCTTTTAACCTTTTGTTGAGTTTTCTAACAGCTTTGAAGAATTCTAACAAAAATCTGACTTAACAACTTCAATGTTTGAATGGAAGAACTCTGTCTTCGGACAGAGTGTCGATCGACACACTTCAGTGTTGATCGACACGGCCATCTATCACAGCAACGATCAACACCGTCGATCGACGCTACACGCAGAAGTCAGGTAATCCGATTTTTTCTCTTTATTGCAACAGTTGGTGTGAATTTTTTCTATCCAAACTCATTCTTAGTAACACTGGGAACAATGTTATTCAAGTCTGGGGGAGGTGGTTGCTAATTTTGTGTGTTGTTTTGAGAGTCAGTTGAGTCTTGAGTCAAAAGTTTTCAAAATTTTGTTTTATTGAGTCAAAATTAGTTGGAACTTTCAGTTTTTCTAGGAACTAACCACATAAAGTTAACACTTGAAGAACCATTGCTATGAGAGTTGATTGCAGGATTTACTAAGTAGAAAGCTACAAGTGGAATCAGTCTAACAGGAAAGTTCAGATCCCCTTATAAGAACTAGGTATGCGCAGAACTTGATTCCTCTTTCAGTCAGAACAGATAGGCAATTGCAGTCTCTCCTTGATCTTCCCTTAAGAGGAAAGAAAAGAAAGAAAAAGAGTCTAAGTCTGGAATAGTGCCTTGTCATGAGCTTGTCTCCTCACAAGGAACAATATTAGTGATGCTCTTGAACGCGTCTCCTCACAAGGAACACAAGTAGAGAGTAGCACTATTCCAGAGATCCCAAAAAGAATAAGAAGAGTCAATGAAAAGATCTTAGAACACCCTGAAAATGGGCAGAAGTTGACTAAGGGAAGAGAAAATAAAGGAGCTGCATGAGAATGTCTTGTTTAGGCACTAAGGAAGGGAAAAAGATCAGAAAAGCTCTATGGCAATACCACTGTTAGAGTTCGAAATTTTACCAAGGAAAGGATTTGTATTTGAACTGGGAGATTGCTAAGCTTGTGGTAAGTACACTGAACATTTCCTAAGGTTGGCTCTAATATCATGTGGATTCAAGAAGTGTTAATCAATGTGGCGTTTTGAAGAAGTACTTGGAAGTTCCTGTTTTCAAACTTCTACTTCAGTCTAAGTTTCTGTTTTGCTTGAGGGCAAGCAAAGGCTAAATCTGGGGGAGTTGATATATCATAGTTTTACCCGTTTTTAAGCCATGATATAAGTGTTTTTATAGAGTCTTTTGCTATTTTTGGAGTCGTTTTAGGGTCTTTACAGGATGGAGAGCATTTGGAGCTAAATGGGAGATTATGGGACATTTTGGAGCATTTTGGAGAAGCAGCCGAAGTGATGAAGTCAAAAGGATGGATTTACGTGCTGAGTGTCGATCGACACCATCAGTGTCGATCGACACCAATCAAGGACGGATAAGTTTGACGGTTTCCAATCAGGAAAAGGAAAGAAGAGCAAGTTTGAAGAATTACAAGTTTACCCCTGGACGGAAAATCCCCTTCTATAAATAGTTTTCAGGCATTGTTTAGCCATATACCTTATCATTATTTTCTGTTTTTGAGACTTAGAGAGAGATTGATCTTGTGCTTTTGGGGAGACAATTCTAACTCATCTGAGCCAGATTTCGAACCCCTGTATCATTCTCTATTCTTTTATGCAATATTATTCAGTCATGTTTTGTGTTTTCATAATTATGTCTGAGTAGTTTGCTAGTTAGGTTAGGGTGATTTAGGGTTTGATGAAGAGTTTGTAGAATCACTAGAATTATTAGGGAAATCAATTGGATCTTCACCTTGATTTGTGCTTAACTTGATTCTCTGAATTGATCACTTAGAAATCAAACCTTAGGTTGTTTAATAGATGCGAGAGCATTATTAATAACTTGAACTAATCATAGGTGGGCAAATTATCTATTCGCAAAGAGATTTGGTTTAGGTAGTTTGTGAACAAATCGAACCTGTTCTTATTGCTTGTCTTAATTGTTTAAATTCGCAAAGAGATTTGGAATTTAGGAATCTAGGCATAGATAACTTCTGCAACGAGAGTTGATTGGTTTTAACTTTGTGATTCGAGTTCTAGACGGTTCTTAATAAAATCCCTAATAAACTTAGATTCTGCATTTTTGGATTCAAACCTGATAATTATCCTTGCCTAGCGCCTTTGTCTCTGAACTTACATCGCCTTATAAACTCGTTTACTTATTTCTGCATTGCTTTAGACTACTTAAAATTAATCGCCTAGCATAATCTAAACCTAGAAACCATTAGTGTAGCATCTACTTCCCTGAGGATTCGATACCCCTTATACTTCAACTGCATTGCTGTGCACTTGCAGTAGTTGATTATTTGGGTAAAACCTGACCCCTATCAAAGATTCATAAGTTCACTTCTTCTTTCTCTTTGTGCGCCTAGTGAGTTATATCTAGTCCTCAAAGGAGTGTTCTTACTTGTGAGTAATATCTAGCTAAGAACACTTAAAGGGTTAAGTAAGGGATATCCGCAACCCTTACCCTCCATTCGCTTCCCTCTCTTGCACTTGTTCCTCACGGTTCAAACACAAGCTTCCGCTCTCCTCCCCCTTACCCACAGATTGTACAATCCTTGGGAAGATCACTTCAGAATGCAACCCAATGTGCATGAAATTTGTTCAGCTTCTGTTGGCCCTTCAAGTGCTTCAAGGAGTCATGATCAGTGTGAATCACGAATTTCTTTGGCCACAGATAGTGCTGCCATGTTTGCAAAACTCAAACAAAAGCGTACAACTCCTTGTCATATGTAGGATAGTTCAAAGTTGCTCCACCAAGCTTTTCACCAAAGTAAGCGATTGGCCTTTTCTCCTGCATCAGCCAACTCCAATTCCAACTCCAGAAGCGTAACACTCAATCTCAGATGTCTTTAGAAAGTCAGGCAAATAAAAAAGAGGAGCGTTAGTCAATTTCTCCTTTAGCAGCTGGAATGTTTCTTCTTGAGCCTCTTCCCATTTGAATCCTACATCTTTCTTGATCACCTCAGTGAGTGGGGCAGCAATGGTGCTAAAGTCTCTAACAAAACTTTGGTAGAAACCAGCAAGTTCATAAAAACTTCATACTTCTTCAATAGTCATTGGGCTAGGCCACTCAAGGCTTCGTGTTGTATCTCCCCAAAAACAAAGTTCGAAACCTAATTACACCAGAATTAAAACTGAAATCGTTATGATGCTCCGTTACGAGCGCGAAGCTGAAATCGAAGAAGATCAAGTTCAAAAAAAAGGAGGGGAAGAGGTAGAGGTAGTTGAAGAAGAAGGAGAAGGAGAAGAGTAAGAACGTGAAGCTGAAATCGTTATGATGCTCCGTTACGAGTAAGAGAGTGTTCTTCCTAAGAACAGTTTCCATGTGGGAGTTTCTTCTTACTCATTCCATTTCATATCCAAAATTCCCAAAGGATTCAAAACCACGATTCTCCGGTGTGGAAGGAACAAGGACATACATACATTGCACCGGATTCTCAAAAAAAGTGGAGAAACTGTATCTTGATCAATAAAAAATCGATGTGGGCACTTTCTTGAACGCGAGAGCTCAAGAACTCGTATCCCGTGGATTGATATTGCTTCTTCTTTGATCATGTCTACCAAATGGAGTTCAAATGTCCTAAACCGTTAATGGAATGATGATATATTTCATTGGATCTTCTCTTAATGAAATCACTAAACAGGTAAAATCCAGAACAGAAATTTTCATTAGCTCTTTTGATCATAATATTGGTACTAATCAATACTGACATATCCACCTTCTAATCAAAAGGGTCTTATTGATCAAGAAAAGCTCGAGACTTTCAAATTGCCTATTTATCATGCACATGTGGATGAGTTGAAGCAAATCATCGAGGATAACAAATGTTTCACAACCGAGGTATTCAAAAAAGTTAGCCATGCCAACAGAGAGTTTCCGTTAGACCCAGAGTATTTGACGATCACGTTTAAGGTCACAACTGGAGGATCTATAGCTTCACAATTTGGGCAATATGTGATGGAGAAAATCTATGACCTTGTGAAAAAGAAAAGTCAAGAAATGCTTCCTTATTATGAGAGTACTATGTTGCCATTACAATGAAAATGTATGTGTGTTTTTTCTTGTCAACGTGATGATTTCTGATGTCCAATTATTATTTTTTTTTTACTATGAGAAATTGTTCAGATTCCTTTTTATTTGGCCAAAAAATTAGATGGTTGACTTTTGAGTTACGAACCTTCTTACCATATTTGGATCGTACATCTTTACTCTTGCTGCACGTCAAAATGGAGCTAAATGGTATGAATTTTTTTCCTAAACTCATTATTTCGAATTGTTATTTTCACAAATTTGTAAGATGTTTAGTCCAGTGGCCCATATTCAATATGATGCTCTGTTGCGAGCATTAAACACTATATTTTTAATCAAAGCCCCCCCTCATAGGGATCAAAGGCTGAGATGTCCTTAATGATTAAAAAAAAATCTCACTACTTCGTCCATAATCTCACTACCCCTCTCCTTTTTAATCTCCCTTCCTTCATTTTAAAATAAATCAAAAATCAAATAATAAATACTTTAATATTTAATTTAAAAACAAAAAAATATTAATTTAACTACCAGTGGACCCCACTATTCAATTTTTTCTTATCCATCCCCTCCAAAACCGACAATCTCCATCGTTCTCCATCTCTATCAGGATTGAAGCTCCATTGAAGCTTCAAAATGTGAGTTTTTTTTTGCAACTGTGAACACAATATCTTATGAATAGATTATTTGAGCTTTGAATCATACTAAATCGTGTATTGTCTCGTTTTTTTGGGTCATTGGGTTTTTGAAATTGTTTACTAAATTGATTAGATAGGGTCTTATATTGGTAAATAAGAGCAATTAGAATGGTTAAATGTGCATTGAATCATTCTAAATCGTACTAAATCGTAGTAGATTCGTAGGTAAATAGAAATTTTATGGGTGACAGACAAGGGTATTACTAGGCTAACTAGTATTACTAAGATATCAGGTATTACTGAGAGCAACTTGTATTACTAAGAGAACTCGCATTACTAGAACTAATGATATTGTTATTCTTGTTCAGAGGACAATGAATAATGTTCATTGCATTGTCTAATGTTTCGATTATGGGGGACGTACGTTATTCAAAGGACGGTGATGACATAAAATGGGTGTCAGGAGAAGATGAAAAAAGAAGAACTTAAGAAACTAGGTTCCCATTTGTTGGAGAACACCGAGGAAGAGGAAGAGGAAGAACGAGGTTGTTTGAGTGGTTTGAGAATGATAGTATTGTAGCTTAATTTATGTTTTCATAACTCATTTGTGTGTATTTTCTGTCTTGGAATATTAGGTATAATTGGTGTAACTAAGAGTATTCATAACTCATTTTCAATTTGATTAAAAAGTTTATTAGAAAAACAAATTTACAATACGGAACAAACAAATTTACGTTAGATAGGTAACTATTAAATGTTAAAAACGTATATTAAATAGGTAAAATAAATTTTTAGCATAATGGTTTGTTATTAAAATATTTACACAACAAATACTTATTTACACAACAAACACCTTACACTTTTATGATCACTTTGTTAATATTAACCATCTTAGGATGAAAAAGATGCATAAGATGAGTTTTAAAACATATTAATGCTTAAAATCTTTGGAAACATACTTTAACTCACTAAAATTATTTGTAAAACTAAAAAAATAAATTTTATGGCTAAGGAAAACTAATTAAAATTGAAAACACCGAAAAGTACAACTATTTGTAAATCGGTGTAACTCGAATTTTGTGGATAACTAAGTGTAATTTCGACGGCTGACACTGAAGCCAAAAACGGCGCATGTGTCAATTTGACGGCGCACAAGTGTTGTTCTTTTGTGTGTTTTTCATTTATTTAAACATAATTTCGGTAGAACACTATTCAAATTTGATACAACCATATACATCCAAACTGTTCTAAGGGTTAGGACTCATCCATGTGCATCCTCACATAATTGTGCAAGAGTTAGGACTCATCCATGTAAACAAAGCCGTCATTCTCCAGTGGAATCTCATTGCCATTACCATTATGTAAAACAAAACGGACAGTGCAAGAAGATTCCCGCTTCTAACCACTGAACATTAAATTTTATAAGCTCTAAGCATTGTTTAAAGTCTAAAAAGTGAGAAACGTGACCAAACAACAGCCATACATATTAACCCATACAAAGTCAGAAGAACACCTCTCCCATATTCTTTGTTAACGGTTTGCCTCCTCCTTTCAACTCCGTCATCTTCTTGTGCGCTTGCCTAAGAAAACTTGGCTAGTGTATTATTCTGCAGATCCGTTATCGTGCATTTACAATGTTTAGCCGCATCTTGCATTTGACTCGCTTGGAGATTCTAGCATTCTTCAATACATCGTCAACCTGCAATCTCCAATCCCAACAGAACAGATGCATAATACAACAAGATGAAACAAGTCCAAACAAAGCAATGCGTACTACAACTCATTTTCTCAATTTTCCAAAATCCAAACGCACCGTAACTTTATAGTATCATCGATAAATTTTACATCGAGTAACCAAAACAGTAAGGGGAAAAGAAGAACATAAGAGCATCTCCATCAGAGTATTTAATGTGTTTCTTAAATAGTTTATAAAGCAAAAAACAATTAAAAAAATGATTAATGGGTTATTAAGTTAACAAACGTATCATAAGGAAGAGTTTTTAGAAAATATAAGAAATCCTAACGTGTCAATGATTTACTGGATCGGGGGAAAAGAATAAAAAAGAAAAAAAAATTCTTGCTTTGTTTTTCTGTTTCGATAGAAACGAAGAAGAATTGAAAAACATGGAAAGGCCGATTACGATCGAATCGCCTTCTTCAATGGCCGAGTCATGCCGAGTACCGACTCGGATCAGATGAAGCAGGAGCCCTAACGCTCCGAGAACTCCGATCGTCGTCTTGTTCTCGTCTGCTAGAGCCAGACTGAAAATCACTCCGCCGGAATGTTCCTGCGCTTCCAGCGAACCGCATTTGAGAACGTAGTGTACGGTTCAAGGAGGCTATTGACTCGTCTGAGCTCGAATTGAAGTAATCAGGTCTCCGGTCGAGATCTGTCGCAGCGTGGTCGAGTCTCACCGAAGGTCTGTCTTTGGTCGCTTGGATTAGCTCCTTCTCTGAAATCGAAACTTTCTGGCTCGATCAATGTCTTTTCTCCATTAACAGCGAAAACGAGCTTCTCCGGCTGCGGAAAACACAGCCGGTCACACCAGCTTAGAATTGCAGATTTCAGAGCGAGATTCGGTATGACGGTTGATATATCATGGTTTTTACCCACTTTTAGGCCATGATGTAAGTGTTTTTATAAAGTCTTTTGGTATTTTTAGAGTCCTATTAGAGTCTTTACAGGTTCAGGTACGTTTTGAGCATAATTGGAGATTTTGGAGCATTTTGGAGCATTGTGGAAGAAACTGCTGAAAATATGAAGTTGTGATGAACAGTGTCGATGAACAGTGTCGATCGACACTGTTGGTGTCGATCGACACCAAGTTTTCCAGTTTCCAGAATCGAGAAGTTTCCATATTTTGAAGAAAAGGAAATCTCCAAAACTTTTCCTAATCTTTCAAGGAATTGAAGATTCGTACCTAGGCCTATAAATATAGTTTTTCAGCCATTGTTTAGGCATATTCTCATACTTTAAGAACAATAGAAGTTTAGGTTTTTAGAGAGAAGAATTTGTCTCCTTCAGAGCAAATTTGGAACTCATTTATTTCTATTGAATTCTTTTATGCTTTCTATTTGATAACAGGATTTTGCTAACAATTACTCAATCCTACTACACATGTCATTGTAGAATTTGAGGATCAATCCATATGGGTTTGTTGTGACAAAAGGAATTCATAAAACTTCTTAATCTAAGCAGTCTAGTGAAGGTTTTGGTAACTGATTAATAACATTGAACAAGGTGAATTACAAACTATTTTCAAGATAAGTAAAAACAAACAAAAACAAGTGAAAGCAAAAACAGAGTTTTTAAAAGCTTTTTGTAAATTATGGAAAGATGAATCCAAGGGTATGGTATTGATTTTCAAGTGCTTAAAAGTGTAATCAATGATGTCAATCTACTCATATAAATGCTAATCCCCAAGCTTAGAACTTCAAGAATAGATTAAACCATTTTCATGGACTTAATCCTTTTATCACATTTCTAATCAAGAACAAACTTTCATTTGTGATTAAAGATGCAACAAGCATAAATATTCAGTTCTAATCTGCTAATAAACACCTTAGACAATCACTTTCATGAGCTAAGTATGTAAATCTCTTGCTTAAATAAACCAGAAATTTTACTAATCTTTTGGATGAGAAAATTTCCTAAAAATCTAATTCAACATGATCAAGGTTGAAATTTAGCATTAAGAACATCAAGCAAGAGGGGATATGGAAGAATTAACTTATAGACATCAAGATTAACACTCTAAACACCCTAGATCTAACCAACATTAGATTCTAGAGAACAACTCACAACTCATGATCAAACCAATAAAAACTTGTAAAAACTTGATAATAAGAATTAGAAAGAGTAAAGGGAAGAGTTTAGAGAAGAAGAACTCTTGAATTGAAGTTTTTGATCCAAAGATCTTGCAAATAAAATCACCCAATACAGAGAGAGTTTCTGGAAAAGTTTAGAAAATAAAAGTCAACTGCATAATGATGATCAACAGTGTATTTTCGTCTTAAGTAAACAAAAAACGCGAGCTCATATCGGTGTGATCACACCGATATGGTAAACCGATATAGGTATCGGTGTAACCACACCGATACAGCTGTCTGATATGTGTATCGGTGTGATCACACCGATACAGCGCACCGATACTGGCTCCTTTATGTCCTTTGCGAGTTTTGCTGCATGTTTTCCTTCTACTCTTCACCTTCTTGGCTTTATTGCTCATTCATCATCCTCCCAATAGCTTCATCTAGCTCTAGAATACCTGAGAAGCACTTCAAATGCAACATATATACAATCTTCTAAGCTAAGACTCACTAAACTCTAAAATGAATGCAATCTAGCCTAAAACTATCTAATGAATGCATGTATGGATGCAAAACTATATTATATGAGTGATAAAAATATGCTAAAATGATAGACTATCAACTCCCCCAAACTTGCATTTTGCTTGCCCTCAAGCAAACAATTAACACAAATGAGAGAGAGAAGAGTGAAAATGGGAGCTCAAATCCAAAAATGCCAACTAAAGAGATCAAGTCATTGTCCAAATTCACAATTCTAGGATGCAAGTCGAGTTTTCTCTGTTTTAAAAACTTTAGCCACATTCAACTCAAACACGAATTGAATTCAAATCTAGCTTACACAAACCTTCCTATCCTTCATTCCTTTAACATTCATTCAATTTGTAACCATGGATCATGCTTTGAAATTGCCAAGAGAACTCATTTGGTTAAGGGATAAGGTCCTGAGATAAAAAATGATCTCAAAGCAATGGTTTGTCTCAGGTTCAAGAGGGAGCTCTCAATGAAAAGAATCAGCCTATGGCAAAATGCTAAGAGTAAAAACCAATAGATGCATACAAAGATGACTTTCATCTACCCAAATGTCTAAAGATTTCTATCCTGGACTATACCCAAAGATCAACCACTTAAGCTACCATTTTCCAAAGGTTTTTGTTGTCTTTAAAAACTTACAAATTGATTCACTTTTCTTGTTTAGCTTGGGAGTTTGGCTTCTTTTCAATGGCTCTCTTGTTGTATGTGATGTCTCTTGTGTCACCTCTTTGGATGCTTGCTGGCCGGATTTTATTCTTGTTGATTGGCCTTCTTTGTTGTTGAGAACACTTTTTTCTTTTCTTATTTTGAAGTTTTCTTTGTTGTTACCATCTCATCATTTGTCTCCTCATTTCATCTCCTTGTAACACACTCTTTGCTTCTTTTTTTCTTCTCCAAATGATATTAACTTCTAAAAAGAAGAATTTCTTCCTAGTCTATCCATCAAACACCCTAGCCTATTACTAGCTTAAAATGCAAGCTAGTGTCTACATGAAAGCTTCTCCATGTCGGCCTAAACTCAACACTTTTTGCCTAGGTGATTCGAAATTAGGCCTCACAATCACACACAAGTTTTTGGGCTTGAAAGAAGATTCGGTTATGGGTGTGGTAACTATTTGGAATAATAAGAAAGTGGTAAAATGGAGAAAATATCCCAAATATGTATGAGGTATCCATGAGTTCGATTTGGCAAAACAATGCATGATAATTAGTGTCAATTTTAATGGTTCTAATAGATAGGAATGAAATCAATTCACAGAAAGTTTTGAATAGAACATGAATGCCAAGACATGAATTCCAAATGTGGTGCGGTCTTAATACGAAACCTACTCGAATGCATCAGACAATTGTGAACGTGGGCAATGACTTGATATCAAAAATTAACGTTTTTCAAAGGAAATTTCATCATTGCTCCCCATGCAATATGAATGCAATCCTAATTGAAATGCAACTAGACACAATCCTTAAGTGCAAATGCAATGTCTAAATGCTAAAATCAATATATATATATATATATATATATATATTTTTTTTATTTTTTTTTTTTTTTTTTTTTAGAATTATGCATGAAACATAAATGTATGAAACACAAATATCTAACACAAAGTAACAAATCTCACAGCCTCTCCCCCAAACTTAAATTACACAGTCTCCTATGTAATAAAAATTCAAGAGAAACCTCAATCCCAACAAAACAAAAACAAATAAGAGTAAACAAGAACTAAATGATATATATAATGAAGAGAGAAGTGTTACTTCTAGATCTTCTAGGTCTGTGAGGATGAGGAGGGTGATCCGGTAGATACGGATTCGTCGGTGGAAGATGTTTGTGGAGGTGAGTGACTCGGCTTTCTCTTCCTTGGTCGCTCCACATGTGTAGAGGCTGATGAACACGAGATCTTTGCCTTGAGGTCTTTGTACTTCGCTTTCAGCTTCTTGTACCCCTTTAGCAGTTTGTTGATTGTGTTGTCTTGGTACTTGCTCCATTGCTGGAGCTGGTCAATGCGGTCATGAGCTTCCAGCAGTGCTGGGCTTGATATTGCTCCACCATAAGAGGAGAAATGGTATCTCTCAGTTCCTTGCCTCAGGTCTGGCTGCTCTTGCTCTTCTCCTCCTTCCTCAGGTTCTACGACCGGGTCAAGTGAAAACATGTTCTTCTTGGTGATAGTCACTAGATGCCTCTGACTCGCCGTGTTATAGAGCTGCGTGGGCGATGGCTCAAACTCGAAGCTCCTCTGGGTCTGCAATGAGGTGATGTTTTGCTGTGGAAGAAGTATCTTGGCTTCACTTGCTTGTGTAATCGAGAACTTGTATTCGAACAAGTTACCACTCTTCCCTGCCAAGAAATGAGTCTTGCTGAGGTAGAAAAGGTCCATCCATTGTGGCTCCAAACCGTCTTCACCCAACGGATGCCCAACTGCCTCGAGAATCGGTGTAATCAGCCCACCGATACTAAGCTGAGGGGTCTTGTCCCTCATCGTCATCACCCAGTCCTTATAGGAAAGGAACTGTCGTAGCAGCATGGAGACCAAACCCGTACCTGCGGTGTCTCCTCGAAAAATACCACTGTCTCTCGGCCTAAATCCCGGGACCCTCGCTAAGCTCATGTCCAGAAACTGTAACTCCTCCAGCTGTACCATCCCGCACTCTCGTCTGGCAAAGAATGTATGTGCTAGCGCCTTGTGCGCATACCGTATGGCTGGATGTCTGATCAGCGATCCCTTGCTTCTCCCCGCCTCAAAAGTACCCGAGGCAATAACATCCCACAACGCAGCTAATTCCTCTTCACCAATGGCAAGGTTCTTGGTCCTGCGCGCACCTTCTGTGAATCCGAAGATCTCCTCAAGTTCTCTGAATGATAATGTGTAGGCCATCTTGTCAATCTTGAATCTGATATATCCATGTCCATCTTCTTCGGGTGTATCCTCGCCTTCATAATAGAAGTCCGCCTCTAATGATGCTAGGAATTGGCATGTCTCTGTTTTGTGTGCTGGATGAGACATGGTGAAGAAATGTCCCAATCCCATCTTTTCGAAAATCAACTCGACATCTTCCAAAATCCCGAGAGCTTGCAGAGACTGCTGGTGCGGGTATCGCGTTCCCTTGAAATCCACTTTTCTGAATGCCTGAAAAAGCTCCGGAATTGTTGGCTTTCTTTTTGGAGCATCTTTTGCAGCTTTCCCTGAACTCTTCTTCTTTTCCCCAAGCTCAATCTGATCATCGCTGCTCTCAGTTCCGTCGTCATCGTAAACGACTTTCTTCTTTCCCTCACTCTTTGATTTAAGACTTCTTGATGCTTCTGCTTTAGTTC